>CM076580.1:1325253784-1325720521 GCA_034641835.2 Pinus albicaulis
TAACACATTAGGTTTTCAAGTTCGATTCCTAGGCTGGAAAGATTAGTGTGTTATAGCTATAAGGTCATTTTAGCTATATAATGGGAATAATAAGTTAATAGAAAATAGGGTTATGGGTATAGTAATTTTTTTATTTATTTTTATTATGGTAAATATATGTAAATGTTTGGATTGTTGAGTGTTACAGTAAGTTGTATTAGCAGATGCTTCAAATTTTACAATACTTGTTGAGAGATTCCGTTTGTAATGTTATAATTATGTAGCTAAGAAAAAGCCAAAGACATATTTAAAAAAAAAAAATTAGAGCCCAGTAAAACACTCGGTAGATAAGACTCAAATAGAATGCTTATATTAAGAAAAAAATCTTTCAAGAAGAAAGAAAAGGTAGAGGCCAACAATTGTCGACCATGGTAAGATATTACAGAGGAGAATGTGAGTAATTCTTGATAATTTTTTGACGACCATGGTAAGATATTACAGAGGAGAATTTGAGTAATTCTTGATAATTTTATGAGAGTCTGTGCAAAAAATTCTAGAGTAATATAGACCTTTTATAGGGTTGACTTCAGGAGGGAGGCAGAGGTTAAAGTTGACGAGTCCTACTATCCATCATAGAATTTTTTTATGATGATAATATTTTTAAAAAACCCTTAATATCACTTTTAGTATTAACTTTTACTAGTTTCATCTGAGTTAAAAGAAAAAAATATAATTCATATCGGCAAATATTGAAGCGAATGCAGTTAAAATTTGAAGAGGTCGGGGTGGAAAACAACGTGCCATTGCTAAAAATAAATTTCCAAATTTTCTTTTTTAATTAGATTTCAATCAGATTTTGCTAAAATGATGTTGAATGTGTTGATATTATTTTCAATAAAGGTATTCAAATGAAAGTAAAATCCAGTTGAAATTACTGAAGTTAAAATGAATATTTTCATAGAGAAGAGTCTGCTACTCATGAGGCTTAGTTAAAGGAAGAGCCTCGTCTTGCAGGAATTCCATGGAGTAGGGAAAATATTCCATGAAATCAAACATTCTAGTCTTGCACGAATTCCATGGAGGAGGGAAAATATTCCATGAAATCGAACATTCTGAGTAAATTACAAGAATATTTTGTTAAAAAAATATCTACCTTCTAAATATCAGAATTTGCATGTATAAATTATTGAAATATATTAAACTCTACTCGAGCTTACCCGAGTTCAAGTGAAGTCTCTACTTGAGAAAAGTTTAGTGCTCGTGACTGAAACATTATGGGGTTGGAACAATAGTCCAAGTGATTTTTAATCTGAAGCATTAATCAAATATTTAACCAAATAGTGATAACACAAAAACACTAATCAAGAATTTATTAAATTATGGGTATGCATGTTCACTCACCAAATACATATTGATAGACTTGATGAAGAAATTGGAATATAAATACTCTCACTAAGTTATAACTCACTCACATAAAAAAACAACTATTTATATAAACATCATCTTCAAATTCACACAATCCATAATGTCAATTGCCCTATTATCTTTAAATCTAGCTTAATGGGGAAATGAATTATTTACCCCTCCTAACAATATTTCAAAATAAAATGTATAACATAAAAAACATGCCCACTTATAAAAGCCTCATCTAAGAATGTATAACATAAAAAACATACCCACTTCTAAAGCATCATCTAGGCTTACCAAATGTGACTAACGTAAATCTATTTTAACTTTGGATCCTCTAAGCTTCAAAAGGGTTCAAATTTCTGATATCTCTCTACTATTTGAACCTAGACCCATCTTAAATCCAGAGATATCTTAAATCTCTTGAGATGCAAACCTCTTTCACAAGTAATTCCCCTGCACCATTCCACATGAATACCATGGGTTATCATAATATGGGTGAATACCATGAAGTTATTTTTTATTTTAACGTTATTTTCTTATTAAATTAATTTTACATTGACCAAATAAAAATGTTTGCACATATTTAATTTCATTTTATTTTCACTCAGATTAAAAATAAACAATTTTATTAAAAAATAAAAATTATTATATTAAAAAATATTGTATTATTTTTTAAAGTACAAATATTACATTTTATAACACTACTTTCAAAAGGTAGAGTACAAAAGCTATCTATGATAAATTGACTATTTTACTTTAATCTTATTTTAGTTTATAATGTTATTTTATTTAGTTTTAATATGAATTTTAATTTTGTATTTTTATGTAATTTGAATAAGTCACTCTATTAAGTTACATGCTATCTAGAACCTACCAAGTAGGTTGTGAGAAAACCACATATCCCAGTATCAACGATATATAAATAAAAATATATAAAATATATTTATATATACATGTTAACCTTGACAAATTTGTTTCATAATAGATTATATTTTACTTGTAAAAGGTGGAAAAATAGGTAAATGAGCGTCAAATTTAACCTCTGGAGAGAAGGGTTAAAATGGGCCAACCAAATTTGCAGATTTTGAGGGAAAATACAAATTAAAACTTTAATTCTTGAAACTTGGAGTTGTCGTTTTAATATATTTCTTTGAAGACAATACCATTTTCATGATTGAAGAGTAAGAGTTTGACACTATAAAATAAGCAATTAAACTATTTAGACGGATGTATAAGAAATTTTTATATAAATATTTAATTTGTAAAATCATTAAGTTGATTTTATTTTGGAATTTTAATCACTCAAATTTATATTTATACTATGATATAAATTTATTATTAATATATATATTATATTTATATTATATATTATTAATTATTTTGTCTAATTAGTTAATAAATTCAATCTATGAAGGGTGCGAAATAGATCAAAAATATGATCTCTCTCTTAATTGGTAAACCTTAAGTCAAAATAAATATTGGCTCCTTAGATTCCAATGAAAATGCATTTTTAATTATAGGCTCTTCAGATTCCCATTACAATTCTTATATTTGAAAATTATTTTCTTCAACAAAAATAAAAAATAAAAATAAAATTATAGATAATAATGCATCAAAATATATCAATGATTTGGAATATTTTATTAAAAAAACACACACACACACACACACATATATATATATATATATATATTCAATAGATAGATTGTACCAATTAGTATTTGGATAAATTGTATAAATTATATATTTTTAATTATTTGTGGATTCAATTTAGTTTTTTTAATCTACCACTGAAAATTAAATATTTATGTTTGTTATTAACTTCAATATTTACGTTTTTTATTAATACTAATAAACATAAATGTTTAAAATTGAAATAAAAATTGCTAATAGTAATATTAATATTATTATTATTATAAATATTTTGATTATTAAAATTAATATTAATATTTTTAATATTAAATATTTGAAATTGATATTAATATTAATAATTTAATAATATAGATTGAAATTCAAATAAATAAATAAATAAACAAATAAAATATATATATATATATATATTAAACCAACCATGTTTTATTTTTTTAGATTTGTCAATTTTAGGTTTTATAATATTAAGTTTTTGTAAATTTAAGTTTTTAGGTTTTTTTTATAAGATAAGGTTTTATAATTTAGAAACCCAATATTATAAAATTAATATTAGAAACCATACAATAATAACAATGACATTAATAAGTTTTACATTCTAATAAATACTAAAAATAATATTAATAACTAATATTAAAAACTATAATGATGATGATTAATATTAAAAATATTCATAACATTAATAATATTAATAACAATGTTATTAATAAGATTATTAATACAAAACTAATTATGTTTAATAATTACGCCGTAAGGCGTCACTATTTCAAAAAAACTCTTCTAAATGCATCGTGTCATAACCTGAAACCGTTAGATTATATGTTAGACGATTAAAACATATTCAGCCCTTAGATGAAAAAGAAAAAGTAGTTGCAAATATTTAGTTTACAACGCAGTTATATAGCTTAGGTTTATAAAGTTTCTTCTTGTACATAACCAACCATTCAGAATTTCGTTTAGAGTCCACCATCCAGAATTACCTGCTGCGCAAGATGGATCGCAGCAGTTGTTTCTGCAGTGGCTCCTGAATGTGGTGCAGTATGTAGATGGATCGCAGTAGTTGTTTCTGCAGCTACTCCTGAATGTGGTGTGGTATGCAGCCACTCTTGAATGTGGCGTGGTATGAAAACTGACTCCAGATTTGCCCCTTTTGTAATCTCTGTTTTTGTTTTCTTAATTTATTTGGTGAATTTGGATTTTCTCTTAGGTCGATGTGAAAGTCTTCTTTGATCTCCCAAGGCTTGAAATGGCAGAATTGGAAGACGAGGTGGGAGTAAATTCGACAGCTCAACAGCTGTGCAGCTGGATGGGGTCAACTGTGAGGGCTGTTGTTTGGCCATTTGGGACACAAGAAAGCCCCATCAGAGATGTTCTCTGAGCGATTCAACAACAACCATGGAAAAAATGAAAATCCTTCATAATGGCATTCCATTGATGAAAGCGAGTGAGAAAACCAGTCGTTTTGATATTTTCCAGAATTTTAGATATTCTTTTGAAATCCAGTAGGTGGATAAGGCAATCCATGACTTAGTTCAGTACCAGATGTCTACCCAATTATCTCTTTAGTCGAATAATCTTATATTAGAGCTTGAGAGTCTTCGCCATCTGCGCGAGTTGGGGTGATGGATGAGAGAACGGTAAATTAGAAAATTGTGCCGAAGCTAACTAATGATCTCCATGAGAGTGACATGATGCTAGAACAAATAGGTCCAGATGGTATGATCAGTGGAGCTTTTGCTGAAACCCCTACTTGTAGTTATAATGGCTTAGGTAAGCCTGATTTTGTAGTTGGTTTAGATAAATATTTTAATCTGAAGACTGTTCTGTTCCAAAGAAAGGTATCTGTGTTTGTGTAACACCTCCCATTCAAGAAATTTTTTTTTTTTTTTTTTTTTTCCATGTACCATTGATTTCCCTTATTATTTATAGGGTCATCTGAGTTCTAAGTCAGATGTTGGATATTAATGGTTCTTTCCTATACTCCACTACTCCTCTAGGACTATTCACATTCCTCTACATCTCATATATATATGACATAGGATATTTGCATGTCCCATATAATATATATATATATTTTTTCTCTATATATATATATATAACACATCCATATGTATCTTCTGATCATATACTATATATATATATATATATATATATTAACTCTAAATATATATATATAACCCATCTATATATATCTCCCGACCATATATATATATACCACATGTGTATCTTTTCGTTTCCCACCTATACTAATTGTATATCACATATATGAAAATCATTCTTCCTATAGATATATATATAGGGCATATATATATGTATGTCAATTTATGAAGTTTGTTTAAAAATTGCATCGGCTCTATGGGGTAAAACCCGACATATATATAAATATATATATAAAACCTCCACGCGTTTATTTATACCACTGAACGTACTTATGGAAGGGCGCACCCATTTTCACGTGGTAAGTAATAGATATAGTTGCATCCCTGCAATGATGCCCCTCCACGGCATGAAAATGGCCGCCTTACCAATCGATTTGTAACCAAAAGTATTTAAAAGTGCGGCCATCCTAAGTCTTGATTTCGTTTATCAGACATTTGATCCACGGCATATCTGGCAGAATGACATTGCCGTGCTGTTGGACAGGCAACTACGTTACAGCGTTTGAAATTATGAAACGTGTCACACCTTGACTCAAACCCTGTCATGATTTTGATTGCGTATAACATTGCAGGATTTGTCTCGGCCCCGTACCCCATTTCAGCAAATGTTGTACGCAGCCCTAACGCCGACGATATGCATTCACAGAGTTCCCAATCTCAGTACTGTGGAGTTGCTGTATGGCCGCCTCACCCAGGTTCAGTACAGCCGGGTGTGACGGCTACGTATTTCTAATATTTTACTGGTTTCTTTTTCAGGTGAAACGTCTCAGTCATGGATGGAGAGGGCGGCGTTCCGTGGCACTGGTCCACCGAAAACTTGACGGATGGCAATTCAGGTAGGGTTCCCAACCATCATCGGGATTCACTGAGAATTTGTACCCGTGAAATTAGGGTTCGAGTATCCTTTTAGCAGGAGACCCTTCGGATAATCTTCATCGACAGACCTTCGTTAAATTTTTTTGTTTCTGTTCCTGTCTTCTTTGTTCGTGACAAATTCTCTAGAGCATGCATGGCATAACCCGAGGGTTTGCCTTTCGTTCGGGTCTCTGTGACAGAGTCACCCGAACCTCTGGTGTATGAATCTTTGTTTGCCTTCGCCGCTTTATTATAACCCTAGCCATTATTTTTTTCTGCGAGAGTTCGGGTTTTTTTTTTTTTTCTCTTGTTATTGTGGTGTTCAGCCGTCTACCTCTTCTGTATGGTTTGACTCTCGGCGAACGCGGGGTCTCTTACTCCCCATTGTAACGGTTGCCACAGAACCGGTCTACCCTCGCCAGAGAGAGAGAGAGTCCTCGTTTTTCCCTGTTTGTTCATCGGTTAGCCCTAGATTTCCTTCTGTATGTGATAACTAATTATGATTAAGTTTATTGGTTACATGTTTATATATTTCTGTTTGTCGATCAACTCTTCCAAGTTCGATCAAGATTATCGTAGTTTCCGGGTTTTTTTGGTTTATGATTGGACTGGTTCGGTTGTCAGACCTCAAGGCGATTAGGATGCATCAGTTCCTAATTTCGCCGATAGGTATCATCGTTTGGGTAATGAAAATCCGTCTTCAGCGCGTAAGTTCTGTCACGCGGCTGGAGAAATTGAACCCAATGCTTCTGACGTGTAACCATCAGATGGGTAGATTGCAGGAACTCACCTACAGCACCGATCATATCGTGGTTCCTTGCTGGGGTGTGTGTCGCTTCCTATTTTTATTTATCATTCCTTAGGTGACACCACGGTCGCGGCCTCGTTCGCTATGGGTGACAGAGAATTATGGTGGTTTGAGCGACTGTATGGTTTTCATGAGAGTTTTTACTGTGATCGGCATGTATTGAAATTTGACTTGACTTGTTCACTGACTTTTATTACTACTCTATTTTGGATTCATTGATCCACGGATGTATAATTCTGGCGCCCGGCACGGGAATTGATCCCGGTTATTTTCTTTACGCAATTTGATATGTAGGCACGGTAAACCTTATGAGACCGAATAGTGATTTAACTATCGGCGTCTACGCTGCACTCGTACGCCTTCTGTTAGCGTTCAATTGGTTATTGATTGACAGTTCGGTGGAAGGTTAACAATACAGCTTCCAAGCGCCGTGAGTTTACCAGTCCGTGTCATTTTTAGAGTTTCGTTTGCCATAACATTCAGGCACTTAATTTGTTTGTTTAACGCCACCCGGTTAATTAAATTTCCCATGCATCTCTGTTTTGATATGGATCATAGATTCTACATTCTGTTTTAATGGTTTCGTTGCGGTTTAATTCATTGGTTCTCTTCGCACATACAGTCCGTATATGTAACAATCCTTCAACTTAAAACGATCTATGTCGGCCTTTATTTGTTTGTTTCACATAACCAGATTTCCCTTTTCGATTCGTGTTTAGTTTATTTGGCTCCTACGAATCCATGTACATGTACATATGTTTGTATCGTTCCCTTTGTCATCAAGGGTTTTCTTTTATGTTTTACATATATATTCATGAAGGTTATCACTAGTTTACGTGCAAGGAATATATGGTTAATCATTCTTTCGGCTTATCCATTATATGTAATTTGGTTAGATGCATACATCTGAATTCAATAGTCCCTTTGCAACGAATTGGTGAAGTATAGATGAAATCTATAGATCTATTAATTCTTACATGGTTGTAGGGTAATTACACCTGAAGCTTGGATTATAGCTATTTCAGGGTTGAAAAGTAGAAATTTAATTAATATGTACCTATAGGGAGAAATAGGAGTTCATCTACTTTTACAACATTTCTTTTTCATATATATATATATATATATATAAGTAGATAATAATTCTTGAATAGAGATTATTATCCATGTTCCAAATCTTTGGCTATGATTAATGATTCCAGGACTAATGATAAATTTAGAATGAAATTTATTTACTGATAACCATTTCCAGAATACCTAGAGAGTAGAATTACTATCTCTTTAGCACCAGTTATATTGTCATATTCAATTGTTACTAACTTTCTTCCTTTTTAAAGTGGTATCCTGTAACTATAGTTCCTCTATAATGTTTCTCTATTATGCACCTAACATGAAATATCACTATTGCATATATAGGAAGAAATTTTACAAAACAATTAATCATCTGTAGAGGTTAAGTAACTCCAGATTTAATCCAATCCTTGGGTTAGAGATTCTGGAGTTTCTACTTTAGGGAATTTCTGGTCTACAACTAAACAGATCTGGAAGGTGAATACCTAAGGATAGGTCTGTAAATGTAGTACCAAAATTTTGCATTTATCATAACATAAAAATTTATATGTAGCCAATTCATACTGTAATAAGACATTGCAACAAGAATTCCGGAACATACCACACAATCTGCAAAATGACCAACCTCCCAACCTTAGAATCCTCTTTATCTCCCAGGATTCACCCCCGAGCAGAGATCACCTCCTAGCACAGATCAACCTCTGATCTGCCTAGGAGCAGCTTATTTAAGCTCATAATTCCCCAAAGCATGTTTCTAAATTCTGCGTCCAGAATAGCAGGATGCTTTCTTTCCTGTTTAGCCTAGGCTTCCCATCTTGGGATTCTTTAAAGTTGCTTTAAGCTTTTCCTCAGCTTTTCCAGCTTTTTCTCACCTCTTCCCAACTACTCCTCTTCATTGGGGAAATTTAGATTCCTCCTCAAATCTAAATTAATTTCTTTCAAGGATTTTTGAAAGATTTTTGGGGATTTGTTGCCTTATCCATCCTCATGGATTTGGCAAGTGATCTCTAATTCTCTTTTGGTCAAAATGCACAATCATTTTATTTATTTCCTCAAATAAAATATGCAAATACATTCACACTATATTCATCCCTTGGGGTCCACCCCCTTAGGATTAAAAGTTCAATGTCTAACTTTAAAAATTCAACACACAAATGGGGGGGGGTTACATATTCCCCCTCTGAAAATAAACACCGTCCTCGGTGTTCTTATTCAACTCCTAGAGTTCATTTAAACAAAAATGGGTATTGCTCCATCATTTCAGCTTCCCTTTCCCAGGTGGCTTCCTCAGCAGTAAAGTGCTTCCACTGCACTTTTACTCTGACCACTGTTCTGTTTCTCAATTCAATTTCTTCCCGCTCCAATATTTGAAGCGGTTCTGGCAGAAATTCCCCTTCTGGTTCCACCTGTACAACATTCCAATCAACTATGTGAGAAGCATCATGCACATATCTTTTTAATAATGAAACATGAAATACATTATGCACTTTAACATGAGGTGGTAAGGCCAGCTTGTAAGCCACTGGTCCCACCCTTTCTAACACCTCAAATGGCCCACAATATCTAGGTGCAAGTTTTGCACAACTTCCAGCATAAAGTGTGCTCTTTTTGGGTTTGATGCGCAAATACACATGATCCCCCACTTTAAATTCTCGGTGCACCCTTTTCTTATCAGCATAGCTCTTCTGTCTGTCTTGTGCTGTCTTTATATTTTTCTGTATTTTTTTAACAATTCTTTCCATCTCTTGTAGTGCATCTGGTCCCAACACCAGTTTATCCTCTGGTTGACTCCAACTCAAGGGAGTACGACACTTTCTCCCATAGAGTGCCTCAAACGGACTCATTTTGATAGAGGATTGGTAGCTATTATTATAGGCAAACTCAGCTAAATGCAGATACTCTTCCCACTTTGATGGCCTATCCATCACGTACATTCTCAGCATATCTTCTAAAATTTGATTTGTCCTTTCTGTTTGCCCATCAGTTTGAGGGTGATAAGCAGTACTAAAATTCAGCTTAGTACCGATTCCTGTAAACAATCCTTTCCAAAACGCTGCTGTGAACTTAGCATCCCGATCTGAAACAATCACCTTGGGAACTCCATGAAGCCTTACTATCTCCTTCAGGAACACATTGGCTACCTGAGCTGTTCCGAAAGTAGATTTCACTGGTATAAAGTGAGCATCTTTTGTAAGAGTGTCTACTACTACCATCACAGAATCATGTTGATACTTAGTCTTGGGTAATCCTGTTATAAAATCCATGGAAACTGTGTCCCATTTCCATTCTGCAATTGGCAGGGGATGTAATAGCCCTGCTGGGTGTTGATGCTCAACCTTAACCAGTTGACATTCCATACACTTACTTAGATACTCTGCCACATCTCTCTTCATTCCTGGCCAGAACAACCTCTTTTTCAAGGCTGTTAACATCTTTTGATATCCAGGATGTCCTGCATAGGGCTGTTTATGATATTCATCTAGAATTTCTCTTTTCACTGACTCTATGTTTGGAATATACAACCTGTTTTTGTAATAGAGCAGCCCTTGTGAGTTTTTAGTGAAATCTGTTTTATCCCTTGTCTGTAACTTCACCAAGAGTGCTTCATAGTTGGGATCTTGAGTTACTGCTTTGCCCACCAATTTCTCTATCTCCATCTGGGCACTACTCCCAATGCTGTTTAAATGTTGACACGCATTCCTACTTAAGGCATCAGCAACTTTATTTTCTTTTCCCTTGATGTGTTTTATGTCCATATCAAATTCACTTAGGAAAGACAGCCATCTGGCTTGTCTTGCATTCAGGTCAGTTTGGGAAAAGAAATATTTAGGGCTAATATGATCAGTCATCAATGTGAACTTCTTTCCCAGAAGATAGTGCCTCCACATCTTTAACGCATGAATAACAGCTGCAAATTCCAAATCATATGCACTATAATTCTGTTCATGAGTTTCCAATTTCCTAGACTCATAGGCAATAACTGAATTTTCTTGCAATAAGACTCCTCCTAGCCCCTCTCTACAAGCATCTGTACATACCACAAATTCTTTATCAGGATCAGCAATTTTTAATATAGGAGCTGAAATAAGTTTCTGTTTCAATTGTTCGAAACTGTTTTGACACTTTTAAGTCCACACGAACTTAACCCCTTTTCTTTGTAATGAGGTGATGGGGTTTGCTATCGCAGAAAATCTCTCCACAAATCTGCGATAATAGCCTGCAATTCCCATAAATGATCTTACTGCTGAGACATCAGTGGGGACTGGCCATTCTTTAATGGCTTTTATCTTTCGAAGATTAGCTTTGCCAGCCCTTTTCGAAGTATATGACCAAATTTTGAATTTGTCTTGCCAGGTTTATTTTATAAACTTGGCATATAAGTAGTTTTCTTTCAAAGTTTGCAACACTATTCTCAGGTGTTCCTTATGTTCTTCCTCATTTTTAGAGTAGACTAAAATATCATCTATGAACACAAGAACAAATTTGTCCAAATACTTATTCAACACACTGTTCATCAAACACATAAAGGTGGCGGGGGCATTTGTCAAACCAAAAGGTAGGACTACAAATTCGTAATGCCCATACCTGGTTCGAAATGTTGTTTTGCTGATGTCTTCTTCTTTAATTCTGAGCTGGTGATACCCAGTCCTGAGATCTATCTTGGAGAAGACTGAAGCTCCTCTCACTTGATCAAAAAGATCATCAATTCTAGAAAGTGGATATCTATTCTTAATGGTCAATTTATTCAGTTGACGATAATCAATACACATCCTAAAGGTTCCATCCTTCTTTTTAACAAATAACACAAGTGCTCCCCATGGAGACACACTTGGTCTGATGTAACCCTTATCCAATAGTTCTTGCAGCTGCATCTTCAGCTCCATCAGTTCTGGCGGGCTCATCCGATAAGGAGCTCGGGAAATAGGTGTAGCTCCCGGCATCAGATCTATAGAAAAATCAATCTCTCTTTGAGGGGGAAGATGAGGGATTTCCTTGGGAAATACTTCCTTAAATTCTCTGATGACTGGTATAGCCTCCAGTAACTCTTCCTCAGTTTTCTGTTCTATTTCTTCTACATGCACTGCATAGACTTGGTATCCTTTTCTAGCTGTTCTTTTCAATTGTAAGGCGGATATTTGTCTTACTACAATGGGTTTTGGTTTCCCTTTTAGTGTAAAAGGTTTCCCTTCCTCATCTACACAATGCAAGGTTTTATCCCAGCAGTTCATCAGGGCTTTCTTCTTTTCTAGCCAATCCATTCCTATCAGCAGATCATAGGATCCTAATGGCAATATGTTCAGATTTACTTCTGTTGGGACCCCATTTAATTGTATTGCTGTTTTGGGCAACTTATGTGTGACTTTTCTCTTAGTTCCAGTGGCCAGTTGTACCAACCATGACTGCTGAAATTTTTCAGGTTTAATTTTACATTTTTCTACAATTCCAGGACTAATGTAACTCAAAGAAGCACCTGGATCAATCAAAACAGTAACAGGTAGGTAAGAAATCTTACCCTCCATTTCCACCATGGTTGCTTGATGTTCTGCCTGTCGATTTTCCAGGGCTGCACTGATGGTTGGTATGTTTTTGGCTATGTCATTGACGGTTGTTGCCTCTCGCTCTCTGCTGATCATGTGTATATTTCGATGGGGGCAGTCCCTCATCATATGGGGTTCTCCACAGCCCCAACATTTCAGAGGTTCCTTCATTCTGACTGTCCCTTCCTTTTTATTGTTCCCTTCTACTGGTTTTGAAGCCACTTGGAACTGAGCAGTTTGAATTTCTTTTGGTTTGCTGAACTTTTTCCTTTGATGGTCTCTACCAAAATTTCTTAAATATGTTGGTTTTGGTCTTTTGCCTTTAAACTCCCCCTTGTTCAGCCAGCTCTTCCCTTGTTCAGCTTTACCTTTAAACTGCTGATAGCATAGTCTTGCTTTTCTAACAGCTTCATCCATGGTCTTTGGGTTGTCAAACTCAATTTTCTCCTTATACACAGTAGGCAAACAATTTAAAAACCTTTGCACCTTTGCCTTTTCTTCCCTAATGTAAGGAACATACCTCAGTAAATTAGTAAACTTAGTGACAAACTCATCAATAGTGAGTTGTCCTAGTCTAAGTTCATGGAATTCTTTTGCTTTATCATCATAATAACGTTCATTCAAATAACGACTTTTAAACTTAGTCTGAAAATCTTCCCAAGTAACTGTTTTTTCATCAACGGCATGCACCATTTTTGTCTCTTCCCACCAGAGTGTAGCTTTTCCTTGTAGCTGGTACACAGCTAATCTAGCCTTCATATTGCTCTCATATTCATAAACTTGGAAATACTTGATCATGTTCAGCAACCAAGCTTCAGCATCCTCCTCTTTCTCCCCATCATAGGAAGGAGGTTTGATTTTTCTAAATTCTCCCTGCAATTCTGTTTTCTGTTTATGCTGCTGTCTAGCAGCATCATCATTATCAGACTCATCCATCTTTCTTTTTCCGGAACCTTCGCCTTCCTGGCTGTTCCGGGAAGTTAGTTCTCTGATGAGCTTTTCCTGCTCCTTACTGGCTGATGACAACATATCATTCTGGCTTCTCAGTTCTGCCAACTCTCGTTGCATCCGGTGCAACATAGCCAGTACCGGGGCATTGGGATCTAGAGTAGCAAACTCATCATGCAAATCCACGTAATCCCTTCACCTTCAGCCATCTCAACTGTACACACTTACAGCACAGATTAGCAAAGTTTATAAACTTCAAACAAAAAAAAAATATGTAATAAGCAGTGAGCACAAAACGACAGCCCAATCTGTTGTAACTAGTGCTCCGATACCATTTGTAACACCTCCCGTTCAAGGAATTTTTTTTTTTTTTTCATATACCATTGATTTCCCTTATTATTTATAGGGTCATCTGAGTACTAAGTCAGAAGTTGGATATTAATGGTTCTTTCCTATACTCCACTACTCCTCTAAGACTATTCACATTCCTCTACATCTCATATATATATGACATAGGATATTTGTATGTCCCATATAATAGATATATATATTTTTGCTCTATATATATATATATATATATAACACATCCATATGTATCTTCTGATCATATACTATACATATATATATTTTAACTCTAAATATATATATAACCCATCTATATATATCTCCCGACCATATATATATATATATACCACATGTGTATCTTTTCGTTTCCCACCTATACTAATTGTATATCACATATATGAAAATCATTCTTCCTATAGATATATATATATAGGACATATATATATGTATGTCAATTTATGAAGTTTGTTTAAAAATTGCATCGGGCTCTATGGGGTAAAACCCGACATATATATATAAATATATATATAACACCGCCACGCATTTATTTATACCACTGAATGTACTTATGGAAGGGCGCACCCATTTCCACGTGGTATGTAATATATAGTTGTATCCCTGCAACGATGCCCCTCCACGGCATGAAAATGGACGCCTTACCAATCGATTTGTAACCAAAAGTATTTAAAAGTGCGTCCATCCTAAGTCTTGATTTCGTTTATCAGACATTTGATCCACGACATATCTGGCAGAATGACATTGCCGTGCTGTTGGACAGGCAACTACATTACAGCGTTTGAAATTATGAAACATGTCACACCTTTACTCAAACCCTGTCATGATTTTGATTGCGTATAACATTGCAGGATTTGTCTCGGCCCCGTACCCCATTTCCAGCAAATGTTGTACGCAGCCCTAACGCCAACGGTATGCATTGACAGAGTTCCCAATCTCAGTACTGTGGAGTTGCTGTATGGCCGCCTCACCCAAGTTCAGTACAGCCGGGTGTGACGGCTACGTATTTCTAATATTTTACTGGTTTCTTTTTCAGGTGAAACGTCTCAGTCATGGATGGAGAGGGCGGCGTTCCGTGGCACTAGTCCACCGAAAACTTGACGGTTGGCAATGCAAGTAGGGTTCCCAACCATCATTGGGATTCACTGAGAATTTGTACCCGTGAAATTAGGGTTCAAGTATCCTTTTTAGCAGGAGACCCTTCGGATAATCTTCATCGACAGACCTTCGTTAAATTTTTGTTTCTGTTCCTGTCTTCTTTGTTCGTGACAAATTCTCCAGAGCATGCATGGCATAACCCGAGGGTTTGCCTTTCATTCAGGTCTCTGTGACAGAGTCACCCGAACCTCTGGCGTATGAATTTCTGTTTGCCTTCGCCGCTTTATTATAACCCTAGCCATTATTTTTTTTCTGCGAGAGTTCGGGGTTTTTTTTTTTTTTCTTGTTATTGTGGTGTTCATCCGTCTACCTCTTCTGTATGGTTTGACTCTCGGCGAACGCGGGGTCTCTTACTCCCAATTGTAACGGTTGCCACAGAACCGATCTACCCTCGCCAGAGAGAGAGAGAGTCCTCGTTTTTCCCGGTTTGTTCATCTGTTAGCCCTAGATTTCCTTCTGTATGTGATAACTAATTATGATTAAGTTTATTGGTTACATGTTTATATATTTCTGGTTGTCGATCAACTCTTCCAAGTTCGATCAAGATTATCGTAGTTTTCGGGTTTTTAGGTTTATGTTTGGACTGGTTCGGTTGTCAGACCTCAAGGCGATTAGGATTCATCAGTTCCTAAGTTCGCCGATAGGTTCTAGCGTTTGGGTAATGAAAATCCATCTTCAGCGCGTAAGTTCTGTCACGCGGCTGGAGAAATTGAACCCAACGCTTCTGACGTGTAACCATCAAATGGGTAGATTGTAGGAACTCACCTACAGCACCGACCATATCGTGGTTCCTTGCTGTGGGTGTATCGCTTCCTATTTTTATTTATCATTCATTATGTAACACCACGGTCGCGTCCTCGTTCGCTATGGGTGACAGAGAATTATGGTGGTTTGACCGACTGTATGGTTTTCATGAGAGTTTTACGGTGATCAGCATGTATTGAAATTTGACTTGAGTTGTTTACTGACTTTTATTTCTACTCTATTTTGGATTCATTGATCCACGGATGTATAATTCTGGCGCCCGGCATGGGAATTGATCCCGGTTATTTTCTTTACGCAATCTGATATGTAGGCACGGTAAACCTTATGAGACCGAATAGTGATTTAACTATTGGCGTCTACGCTGCCCTCGTACGCCTTCTGTTAGCATTCACTGGGTTATTGATTGACAGTTCGGTTGAAGGTTAACAATACAGCTTCCAATCGCCGTGAGTTCACCAGTCCGTGTCATTTTTTAGAGTTTCGTTTGCCATAACTTTCAGGCACTTAATTTGTTTGTTTAACGCCACCCGGTTAATTAAATTTCCCATGCATCTCTGTTTTGATATGGATCGTAGATTCTACATTATGTTTTAATGGTTTCCTTGGGGTTTAATTCATTGGTTCTCTTCACTCATACAGTCCGTATATGCAGCATTCCTTCAACTTAAAACGATCTATGTCGGTCTTTATTCGTTTGTTTCACATAACCAGATTTCCCTTTTCGATTCATGTTTAGTTTAATTGGCTCATAAGAATCCATGTACATGTACATAAGTTTGTATCGTTCCCTTTGTCATCAAGGGTTTTCTTTTATGTTTTACATATGTATGCATGGAGGTTATCACTAGTTTACGTGCAAGGAATATATTGTTATTTATTCTTTCGGCTTATCCACTATATGTAATTTGGTTAGATGCATACATCTGAATTCAATAATCCCTTTGCAATGAATTGGTAAAGTATAGATGAAATCTATAGATCTACTAATTCTTATATGGCTGTAGGGTAATTACACCTGAAGCTTGGATTATAGCTATTTCAAGGTTTAAAAGTAGAAATTTAACTAATATGTACCTATAGGGAGAAATAGGAGTTCATCTACTTTTACAACATTTCTTTTTCATATATATATATATATATATGTAGATAATAGTTCTTGAATAGAGATTATTATCCATGTTCCAAATCTTTGGCTATGATTAATGATTCCAGGAATAATGATAAATTTAGAATGAAATTTATTTACTGATAACCATTTCCAGAATACTTAGAGAGTAGAATTACTATCTCTTTAGCACAAGTTATATTGTCATATTCAATTGTTACTAATTTTCTTCCTTTTTAAAGTGGTATCCTGTAACTATAGTTCCTCTATAATGTTTCTCTATTATGCACCTAACATGAAATATCACTATTGCATAGATAGGAAGAAAATTTTACAAAACAATTAATCATCTGTAGAGGTTAAGTAACTCCAGATTTAATCCAATCCTTGGTTTAGAGATTCTGGAGTTTCTACTTTAGGGAATTTGTGGTTTACAACTAAACAGATCTGGAAGGTGAATACCTAAGGATAGGTTCTGTAAATGTAGTACCAAAATTTTGCATTTTTCATAACATAAAAATTTATATGTAGCCAATTCATACTGTAATAAGACATTGCAACAAGAATTCCAGAACATACCACACAATCTGCAAAATGACCAACCTCCCAACCTTAGAATCCTCTTTATCTCCCAGGATTCACTCCCAAGCAGAGATCACCTCCTAGCACAGATCAACCTCTGATCTGCCTAGGAGCAGCTTATTTAAGCTCATAATTCCCCAAAGCATGTTTCTAAATTCTGCGTCCAGAATAGCAGGATGATTTCTTTCCTGTTTAGCCTAGGCTTCCCATCTTGGGATTATTTAAAGCTGCTTTAAGCTTTTCCTCAGCTTTTCCAGCTTTTTCTCACCTCTTCCCAACTACTCCTCTTCATTGGGGAAACTTTAGATTCCTCCTCAAATCTAAAATAAATTTCTTTCAAGGATTTCTGAAAGATTTTTGGGGATTTGTTGCCTTATCCATCCTCATGGATTTGGCAAGTGATCTCAAATTCTCTTTTGGTCAAAATGCACAATCATTTTATTTATTTCCTCAAATAAAATATGCAAATACATTCACACTATATTCATCCCTTGGGGTCCACCCCCTTAGGATTAAAAGTTCAATGTCTAACTTTAAAAATTCAACACACAAATTGGGGGGGGTTACAGTTTGGGATGCAAGGTATGGCACGTGTCAAAAAATCGGTTATGTCAATGGCGATCTACAATGGGGCATCGACTCAAGAAACTAAAGGTAATTATGGTTTCGATTTATTCAAATATTTTTTTTAATCTCCTAAAAGGCAATTTTTTTGCTCTTTATTAATTTATTTTTGTTCAAATTATGTAGTTTCCATCCTGAGTAATTGTTCTTTATGTAAGAAATTCTAGGTATTTGCCAAAACAATATCATTTTCATCAAAGTCTCGCAGTCTCAAAATATCCAGCCCAAGAAAGGCTCACTGGAGAAATTCCATGAGCGATTCAAGCCCAAGAAAGCACCATCGATGATTTTATTTGAGCAGTTCAACTAAAATAATGACAAAGTAAAAAATCAAAAGATTTCTTTCAATATCGAACCTAGGAAAGCCCTGTTGGAGACTTTCCCTCGGTGATTTAACAACAACGATGAAAAGTCGAAAAGAAAAATGATTTTTTCAATATGTAGTTGCAGAAAACCAAGCTGTTGTAGGTTCTAATGCTTGTTTTTGCCCCTGCTGGTGGTTATGGTTCCTCACATTCTTACTTCACCATAACTATAAAAAAACTATAATTTGTATTCAAATTTTGTGCATCACATGATCTCATTCCTAAGTCTCTGGTCCATTTCCTTCGATGCCCTATCTTTTTTACTGCAATTTTTTTTTAATTAAAATTGCCAATATGTGAAAACCTTATGAAATAACCAGTATGTAAAAACCTTGTTTTAACCTGTGTGTTCATTCCATACCCTCTCAATTTCCCATATCAATACTGGCTCTTTTTCCATGGATTATAAAATGTGAGCATGGGTTGATGTGAATTGGAGGGGCAAAGTCCCACAGTCAAATGCTGCGAAGTAGAGAATATAAGACATTAAGAACAATGGCTACCAAATCAAATCTCAAAGAAATCAATGGAAAGAGAGAGTATCCGTCCTACATATTTCCTAACAGAAAATAACCAATATGTGAAAATTTTAAATGAAATAACTTTACATCATCCAAACTTGTATGTTCATTCCATAGATAACCTCTCAGTTGCGTATATAAATACTAGTTCTTTTTCCATGGAAATTATAAAATGTGAGCATGGTTTTATGTGGATTGGAGGGGCATAGTCCCACAGTCAAATGCTGCAAAGTAGGGAATATGAGACATGAAGAACAACACCTACCAAATCTAATCTTGAAGGAAGCAATGAAAAGAGGAGTATCCGACCAACATATTACCTAACAAGAAAACAGATTGCCCAATGTCTCTAGTCCATTTCGTTCTATGCCCGTCTATTTGAATGGAAGAAAGGTTGGAGCCACATTAAATCTGGGCATAGCTTATTTATAAGATCCAGACACAATGCACATTTGATCATAAAACGGTTCTAGGTTTGGTGGTCGTGAAGCGGAAGGCTTAGCCATTCTCACTGTGGTTTAGCATTTTTGCACTAACATTACAAGAAGTTAGGATCTACCATATGATGAGACACTGTGGTTTAGTAGGTTTGCACTAACATTACAAGAAGTTAGGATCTATGATCTAATGAAAAGAGAGTTTCTTTTTCCCTTGTAAATTGCGATTTTCAGTTATAGTGAGTAATGTTGAACCCTTTGGTTAGAAGTAAGTAACCATTTGGAGCTACAATTAATCACATCAAATTTTGTCCTCAAGTTTCTTATTTTCTGGTTTTTCAACACATCATTTCAGCCTATCTCAATAAAAAAAATTCTGCCTTGATTTCACTTTTATTTAACTTTTATTCATTTTCATTTTATTTTCAATGTTCATTGCCCATTGTTAATTTTCAGTAATAACTTTTGAGTCTTGACTCTAGATATAGATGATGTCATGTGAGTCATTGCCACTCTTTAATATGTTCTGACTTGTCACTCTTTAAGTAATTTCAATTTACTGATTTTCCACAGAGACACACCTCCTATGTTTTCCATGCTCCCGGGAAGGGGATTCCTAGGGAAACATTTCACGACGTCCATTTTTGTGTCTCCCCACTCCTACAGTCCTTCATCCCAGAAACTTCGTGGAACATAAACTATTTCAGACTTATGTGTCTACTATTTTTCTTAGTACTAATTACATTCTAAAATAATGAATTTAAATCAATGTATTAAAATTATACTATTTCTGTTTCATTTATGAATCATTGTATTTCATTACAGAATCTGAATTAAAATCATGTATGTAACATTTACAAATTTGATTATTACTATTTCACTGTTTACTATTTACACTGCACAATGATGAATTTGCATGGGATGAATTGTTATTGTTGGGACTTTATCATTATTGTTTTTATTTTTATATTTTTAGAAATGAGGATGTTGTCATTCCAGGGTTCCCTTGGATTTCCCCAAAATTTGGGGGTGATGAATTTGCATGGGATGAATTGTTATTGTTGGGACTTTATCATTATTGTTTTTAATTTTATATTTTTAGAGATGGGGATGTTGTCATTCTAGGGTTCCCCTAGATTTCCCCAAAATTTAGGGGTGCTTCCACACGCCCCCTACTTCTTTGATCTCTGTTCAAACTTGGTGGAACATTGACTTATTTGGCAACTAGTTTTGTCAATCAAGCATGTGACTTGATTTATGAATCATTGTATTTCATTACTAAATCTGTATTTAAATCATTTTTTTAACATTTACAAATTTTATTATTACTATTTTCAGTGTTTAGTATTTGCACCACATAATGATGAATTGGCATGGGATGAATTTTCATTGGGATTTTATCATTATTGTTTTTAATTTTATATATTCAGATATGAGGACCCTGACATTCCTTGTTCCCCTTAGATTTTGGGGGGTGCTTCCACACCCCTACATCCATAAAAAAGTAGGAATCTGTTATGCTTAGCAAATCAAGCATTGGTTTCATGACAGTTTGTGCAACATCATCCCTAAAATAAGCAGATGATGGAGGAAATGCTTTTATACAAAATTAAGGGGTTAGCATATCCATAGCCAATGGCATTTCCACCTTGATATGACCTAGCTTATATTTCACCAGAGCTTGGCAGATTTTCTGCATAGCTAGCACTAGTTGGTACCAGGCCCGTTTGTTGAAATATTCTGTCAAAACCTCATTCCCCACCAGGACTACATTGATCTTTGTTGTGGGAAAGGACACAATATTTTTACTGACACATTGGTCTACGGCTGACTGGGTAGCCAAGACACTGGTAAGCTCGTCATTCTTAACACTCATGAGCACATTAAGACCGGTGTTGGCTAATGCCCTGAGGATTTCTGGATTAGCACCATAGATTTTAACATTACCAGCCTTCAATTTTTGGATCAATTGAATTGATTCTTTTACAGATGGAAGATTGTAGCCAAGTTTCCCAAAAACAACACCGATTCCATGATTATGTGCATTTGTGCAACAATGACAAAAAGAAAAACATTAAACCTGTGAAAATAATGCAGGATCTGTATACAACTAGATACTAGTCAATGAAATTAAGAACATTCAGAGGGAAATATGTATACTCCTAGAAACAATCTCGGTATCATTCTTGTATATTGCATAGTGAATGACTCCAGGTGATGATGTTATTCTTCTTCCAAAAGCCTATCAACAATGTTGTTCTACTCCATATAGATGTGCTGGAAATGATGTGTAGAAACAAATGTTCCAATAAGTGGATGCCCTTCATCCAATATGACAATAGTGAAGGATGAAAAGTAGAGCCCCTTGATTCAATCTATGGAGCCTTTCGAATTTCCAAATACTTGTAAATAATTGATGCTTAACCAGATGTTTAACCAATTTGTAGTGAAAAGTACACCCTATAAAGCAATGATTTTTGCCTTATTGTTGGTACCCTTGCCACCCTCCAACCAAAAATGATAATAGAAACTATACTCAGTGACAATGACAATGAGGGCACCACATCCACAATCATTATTAATACAGACATAAATCCTTATTTGACTGTTACGTTGTTATGCTTTCAGATGGAATCAAGCCCTTATTCAAGAGCTAAGCACCCTTGCTCCTGGCGCGCAGGATCTGAGTTTTCCAACACAATATGCATAGTCCTTCAAGGTTCAATGTTTGGCATGACTTTGGAAGCAACATTGGTCATATTGGAGGAATCCACACTATAATGTTGTGCAGTTTTTCTTCACTACAATGGCTGCTCCACTGTTTGGGACCATAACCTTTGTTTTGAATTTTCTTGGCTGGAAAGAAACACATTATAGATTTAATTACAGCTAAAGTTAGAATGGTGAATGGTGTGCTTTAAATGAATGAATAACCACCAATAGAAGTGCATAAAATTATAGTGGTTCAGACTGAAAGATGTGGAAGAATATTTTAAAAAACTAGATTCGGATGTCTTATTATCAAAATAAAAATTGGGACAGGGCACAATCTTTTCCTTCCTCTACTAAAATTGACCAAAATCACTACATATATCTTGCTTAGAAACTATTGGATCTCTTTAAGAATCTTACGGCGTTTCCTTCGCAACAGCTGGAGATGGTCCAATTGCTAGTTTAACTCATTTAGATTTAATTTTATCTGTTCTTTCAGACTAAACTTTCATTCCAAAAAATATATATAATAAATAAATATATAATAGACAATTAAATAATTTATATATAAAAATCTTATATATATATATAATCTAATTTTTTTATTGAAATTGTAATAAAAATCATATATATATAATTTAATTTTTTTTTATTGAAATTGTTATATTTCTCTATTAAATATTATGATAATCTAATTTATCTTCTATAAATTTAGAAACTTTTATTTAAAATAACATTTTTCTAATATGGATGTTATTTTATTTATTTTTATTAATGAGAAAAAACATGTTACACTCATCATGATAAAAAATAAAATAAAAATATAAAGTACATTTGACATCTAAGACATAGATTTATCTTAGATGGGAGATTATATTTTTTTTAAATACATTTTCAATAATTGGAAATCTCTATGTCTAGGGGTACTCTTGTTTGATACAAATTATTCATCTGCAAAAGAAACCTCTTTATATTATATTATTGATATTCAAACACTTTTTAATATCTATCCCATTGTGTCAAAAACACTCCTTATATTGTAGATGTTCAAACGGTTTTATTTTAAGGATTAAAAGGGGAATCGATAGATTCCCTCCTGAACACTTGCTAAGAACTATGCAGTTTACTCCCGAAAAATACATCAGCAAGGCACACTTTTACCCTCTGCTGCATTTGATGGGATGAATGGTTATCTATATTTATGTTTCATCCAAATCCTATTATATTAATATATGAGAACAAAAGCTTAAACGAGAAACATAAAACTATATGCTAGTGAGAAGGTTTCGGGTTTTAGATGGGATTGAATTAATGCTCGCAATTATCAAACGGGCGGCGTCCAAATGAAATGTCATGTCAGTAAATATGATATACTGATGCATGTTTTCCACCGTTAATGTTAGTCTCATAACTCCTCATTAACTCTGCCTTGCCATCTGCCTTCTTCCGCTGCTCTCTTTGTGCGACTGGGTGGACATGTTGGAACATGAATGTTGCAGGAAAGGCCGGGATATCCTTCTGCTACCGCTGCTACAAACGTAAGTGGAGGTGGCGGATTCGGGAGGTGCTCAATTGATTGCCACAATGTTAAGCAGCCTCCTGCTGCCGCCACCACTTCATTGGAAGGGTGAACGCTATGTGAGAATAATCTAGAAATAGATTTAGTTTTGGTTTGTTGAACAAGAGTGTGCATTTAGAAATCAGTTCCATCTATTTAGGTTTGTTTCCTCTTCTTCAAGAAGATTAGGTGAGTGCAGTTTCCTATATAAGTGTGATGTAATTGAGCAATTTAATTCATTGATTTGTGTGAGATTTGTCTCACGTTTCTGGCTGTGCATTTGTTGTTAATTTGGTGTCGGAGCCTAGTAAGAGGTCGCAGATCTGTTGGGTACTAGAGTAAGTCCGCTATCTACACTCACAGATCTGGCACACCAGGTTAACGCAGCTGTTGAGGTGCAGCTGTTGAGGTCGAAGAGTTAGCTGATGCGTGTGGATTGGACTCCGTTGCAAAGGTTGCTGCCAGTGCAAACAAACAGCGTTTCAGCAAAGAAGAAACCTGCCTGCGACCTGTTGAATTTGTGATTGCGGAGTATTCAATCGAGCGTGGTGTTTGTTGTTAAATTGAGCGGCTTACAGAGGCAAAGGAGAAATCGGCCTAAGCCGAAGTTTGACCGCTGGCTTCAAATCACGTTTTTTTAATTCTGAAGCCAAAGTTTGAAACCGAACATTGAAAAAAGGTTTTTTTTTTAATCGGTGGCAGCAAATTATTAAAGGTGTTTTTTATTTGTTTTGCATTGGATTTCAAAGAGTTTGCTGATGCGTTTGATATTTCGAAGAGTTTGCTGATGCGTTTGATTTCTTGCCTTATTAAATTGGTGAGTGGAGTCGAGCTTGTTTTTGCTGTTGCTGGATCGAGCGTGGAGTTTTGTTTGAAGATTGCATTGCTGCTCTTGCAGCTCATGCCAGCGTTTTTTTTTATAAAGTTTGCTAAGCTATATATATATGCTGAGCTCTATATATATGCTGCCCACTCATTTAACAAAATATGCTGCCCTCTCATTTAACAAGTGCTAGTGCCAATTTTATTTTTGAAGTTTTGAAGTGTTTGCCAAAATCGACTTGCAAACATTCTGTTTGAAGCTCATTTAAGAAAGCGTATAGCTCCAATTCGGTGCAAGATCACTGCCGTAAATTAATTTCCAGCACATTAAATTTGATCATTGTTGTTGAAATGGCTAATCCACTTGCTGACTCCTATTTAAATGAATCTACAAAACTTGATGGTGAAAATTATGTAAATTGGAAATTTAAGTTGATCACAGTACTGGAGGCATACAATCTCTGGAAGATTGTTAAAGGTGACGAGCCCAAGCCTCAACCTCCTGCTGCCACTCAAGATTGGGATAAGCGTGAAATGAAAGCAAAGGTGCTGCTATGCATGTCAGTGAAGGACAATATTATTCCTCACATTCGGGACTGTGAAACTTCCAAGGCGACATGGGACACTCTCAAAGGTTTGTATGAAACTACTAATGCAAACCGTATTTTATTTTTAAAAATAAAGCTGCTATCTATCAAAATGGAAGCCAATGAAAGCATTAGCAACTTTGTTTCCCGAATTAAACACTTGAGTGATAAGCTTGGTGATATTGGTGAAAAGGTGTCTAGTACAGACTTGGTAACTGTTGCTTTAAAGGGGTTAGTCCCAGACTATAATGTCTTTATTTGAGCTCTCTCAGCTAGACCGACACCTCCTACATTTGAAGAATTGGCTGGAATTCTTCTTCAAGAAGAAGAGCGAATGAAAAATTTTGAACTGGAGTGAAATGGTTCTGATTTGGCTTTGACTGCAAGAGGCAAAAGACCATTCCGAGGGAGACCATGGGACAGGAACAGAGGCCTATTTCAAGCAAAACAGAAAGGTATGGCACCTCCTAATTCTTATGTTAAGAGGATCATTGAATGTGATTATTGTGGAAAACCTGGACATCTAGCTAAATATTTCTATAGAAGAAAGAATAATGAATCAAATCAAAGACATAGAAGGCATAATGGAAATTACATAAATAGAGACACCTCAGTGACTGATGGATTTAAAAATCTTAAGTTGTTTCTTTCTGATGCTGCATTGTCTGCTGAAACTGATGATGAGAATGCTTGGTTCATAGATTCTCGTGCATCAGCGCACATGACTTGTAATAAAGAATGGTATGATAAATATTATGAGAAATCTGATGGCACACACATTTACCTAGGAGATGACAGGTCACTTAAAGTTCAAGGCTATGGCATAATAAATGTGTACTTACCTAATGGACAAATGCGACAAATTCATAATGTGATGTATGTACTTTCTCTCAAAAAGAATTTGATATCTGTTTCCACTATCACCGATAATCATTTAAAAGTTGAATTTGGTAAATTGGGGTGTATTGTGAAAGATGTTCAAGACCACTACAGGGTTGTTTCAACAGGTACCAGAGTTGGAGGATTATACAGATTGGATGTGACAGTGAAGCGCCATGTTGCATTAACATCCAAAGAGACATCGACAGCAGAATTATGGCATCACAGGTATGGGCACCTAAATTACAATGATTTATCATTGTTGCAAAGGAAATCAATGGTTGAAGGTCTTCCTGTTATGAAGTATGAAAATTTACCATGTGAAGCTTGTGCACTTGGTAAGCAGCAAAGAGAAGAGTTTCCTGTTCATACCGAGAAACGACAGTATGATATACTTGAATTAATTCACACTGATGTATGTGGACCTATGCAAACTAGGTCTCTTGGTGGTGCTTCATACTTTGTTATTTTTATTGATGATAGATCTAGGTATACCTAGGTCTATTTCATTCGAAGGAAGAGTGATATATTTGAGTATTTTAAAGAGTTTCGAACTATGGTTGAAAAACAAACATGTAAGTACATTAAAATACTCAGATCTGATCAAGGGGGTGAATATAAGTCAAATGCATTTAACAGCTATTGTAAATCTAATGGGATTCAACAACAGTTCACAGTACCACATACCCCTCAACAAAATGGTGTTGCTGAGCGATGGAATAGAACCTTGGTGGAATCTTCTCGTAGTATGCTTCAAGGTAAGAACATCTCTAATGGTTTCTGGGCAGAAGCCATTAATACTGCTGTTTATTTGAAGAATCGATGTCCCACTAAGCAATTAGTTTTTCAAACTCCTTTTGAGGTTCTTCATGGTTATAAACCTAATGTGAGTCATTTAAGAGTCTTTGGATGTAGTGCCTTTGCTCATATTCCTAAGGATAACAGAAGAAAACTTGATGCCAAGTCAATCAAGTGTGTTTTTATTGGATATTGTGTGGATCAGAAAGCCTATAAATTGTTTGATCCAAGTTCCCATAAACTATTTGCAAGTCGTGATGTGTTGTTTCATGAGCAGGCTGATAAAAGTAATACAAAGAATGATGCATGGCATATATCTAATGATGCACATGTCAAACTTGATACTTTGATTAAGCAGGAACAGGAACAGGTACAGGTACAGGTACAGGATCAGGATGAGAGCAGTATGAGCACATCCAGCAGCAGTGAGTCATCACAAGAGGGTGATTCACCTCAAAGCCGAAGAATCATGGATGGAACACCCACAGGCATTGAAGCACCAAGAAGGTCAACCCGACAAACTCAGCTTCCTGCAAGGTATAGAGATTATGCCTTAATGTCTAATATAATGAATGTTGAAGAACCAATTGATTATGAGCAAGCTAAACAACATGAACAATGGATTAATGCTATGAATGATGAGTATGCTTCTCTTATAAAAAATCAAACATGGGAATTAGTGGAACTTCCTGAAAATAAAGTTCCAATTGGAAGTAAATGGTTGTACAAATCAAAATTTAAAGCAGACGGTACAATTGATAAATTTAAGGCAAGATTAGTAGCAAAAGGATATGCTCAACAGGAGGGAATTGATTATGAAGACACTTTTGCACCAGTAGCTAAGTTGAATACAATTAGATTACTGATTGCCTTAGCCACAAAGCATAATTGGAATATACATCAATTAGATGTCAAATCTGCTTTTCTAAATGGTGATTTAAAGGAAGAAGTTTATTTTGTTCAACCTGAAGGGTTTGTCAAACAGGGACAGGAGCATCTAGTCTGCAGGTTAAGAAAGGCATTATATGGTTTGAAACAGGCGTCAAGATCATGGTATGTAAAGATTGATACCTTCTTTCTTCAGAATGGATTTGTGAAAAGCAAAAATGATCCTAACTTGTATGTTAAGAAAGATGGAAAAGGAAATGTTGCTTTAATATCTTTGTATGTGGATGATATCATCATCACAGGCAGTGCTCACAAGTTAATTGAAGAAATTAAAGTTCAGTTGTCGCAGGAATTTGAAATGAAAGATTTGGGTGAATTGCATTACTGTTTAGGAATTGAGGTATGGAGAGAGCCTGGTAAAACTTTGATCACTCAAAGCAAATATACAAAGGAAATTCTTAAAAAGTTCAATATGACTGATTGCAAAGTTATGTCAACTCCCTTAGAACAGAATGCAAAGTTGTACAACGAAGATGGAACTAAAGAGGCAGATGGAACATTATATCGTCGGTTAGTGGGAAGTTTGAACTATCTCACCACTACCAGACTAGACATTGCATACTCAGTCAGTATTCTTAGTCAATTCATGGCTAAGCCTTCAGGAAATCATTGGAATGCTGCAAAGAAAGTTCTCCGATACTTAAAGGGAACAGTGAATTTAGGTATTATGTATAGTGATGAATCTGATGTTGCACTGACAGGTTTTTCTGATTCAGATTGGGCAGGAAATCCAGATGACAGACGATCTACCTCTGGCTATGCATTTCATATTGGATCAGGGGTCATATCTTGGAGTAGTAAGAAACAACCAACTGTTTCTTTATCATCAACAGAATCAGAGTACAAAGCTTTGACCAATGCCACTTGTGAAGCTATTTGGTTGCGGAGAATTCTTGCAGATCTTGAAGAGGCGCAAAGTGGTTCAACATGTATCAATTGTGATAATCAGAGTGCTATCAAATTAGCACATAATCCAATTTACCATGCTAGAAAAAAACACGTTGAGTTACAGTACCACTTTGTACGTGAGAAAATTGAGTCGAATGAAATTGAATTAATATTTTGTAATACCAAGGATAATATGGCTGATATATTTACTAAGCCCCTTGGTAAAATCAAATTTGAAGTTTTTAGAAGTCAGTTAGGTATTGTAGAAAATCCATTTATCCATTAAGGGAGGATGTGAGAATAATCTAGAAATAGATTTAGTTTTGGTTTGTTGAACGAGAGTGTGCATTTAGAAATCAGTTCCATCTATTCAGGTTTGTTTCCTCTTCTTCAGGAAGATTAGGTGAGTGCAGTTTCCTATATAAGTGTGATGTAATTGAGCAATTTAATTCATTGATTTGTGTGAGATTTGTCTCACGTTTCTGGCTGTGCATTTGTTGTTAATTCGCTAATGCTTTTATCCGTCATCAGCTGCCTCTGCCTTCCTGTGGCGGAGACTTCCTTAAACGACGACGTCGTGATAAGTAACGCGAGATTCACAATTACAAGAACATACACATTGGTTTTAAGTTTCATGGGCACTTCCATTATCATTCTATTTTTGGGTATGGTAAACCCTAAAAGTTGAATGATAGGTTCGTTAATGATGATGGAAGATTCCCAAAATATTGGTTTCCACTTGTAGGTATTCACAAGTGGGACTCTTCTATAAATACATGCCAGAGAGGGGAGGAGCGGAGAAGGATCGGAGCGCAGAGGGATCCGAGAATATTGAATTGAATTCAACTGAATTGTAGTCTCGACCCTTTAGAAATTTACTATATGTAGAGGTCAGGGGAAAATATATATAATAAAGATTGCTTAAAATTCGCCGTCTCTACTCAACTATGGATTGCTTAAAATTAGCCGTGTCTATTTAATATGGATTGCCTAACTACTCAACTATTTGAATCTTCCTGTTATTGAATTGACTCCTTTAAATCCATGACTGGAGCTGGTATGTCTGACTCAACATCGACTCTTTCTGATACAGGCAGATCATTTAGCTCCTATCCCGCATTTCACTACCCAAGAGCCCTGGGGTTTCGCTACCCGGAAACCCTAGTGTGAATGTAAGGGAGCGCAAGACTCGAGACGTTAGAGATGTAGACATATGTTTGTAGTATTAAAAATTTTTTTGAAGGTAATCTAGATCGAGTAGTTTTTAGTGCAACTTTTTGAAGACTTTTACAGTGACTTTTTACGGTATAATTTCTCTAAATTCCGTAGAGTTCTAAATTCACTATTAAATATTCTCTAATGAGAGGAAAGTAACATAAGCATAGAAATACTATCGATGGAAATGTTGCGGAAGTGGCGAAGATGCAATTTTTAGAGTACTCTGCGTTCGTTTTGATTTTCTTTTGGGTTATCAAAAGGAAGGTAATTATTTATAACATAATGTAATTAAAGTTTTACAACGATGTTTATAAAATGGGTGCTAAATTAAACAGAACATCAAAATAAAGCGTTATTTTAATGCAAGGCAGGGATTCAATAATATGGTTTTTAAATGTAAGAGTAATAGATTTTATTAAAACGTTGCTTTTTAATTTATGTATTGTGATAGATTAAGAGTTAATTTTTATTATACATAAATTATTTTGTGTAAATATTATATCATATTAATTGTATTTTTAAATATTTTCCTTATAAATATCAAAGAAGCTTTATAATATTATAAATATTTAAGCAAGCATTACTCTCAATGGAAATTTTGTACAAGTGACGAACATGGAATTTTTTAAAATACTCTGCGTTAGTTTTGATGTTTCTTCTCATTGCAAGGAGGGTAAGCATTTATAACAGAAGGTAATTATTATTTTTAACATGCTTATCAAAGGGGTAGAAAGAGAATATCATGCTAAACAAGAACAATACCTACTCAACAATAAATAAATGTATGATTGGAATAAATGGAAATCCACTAAATTCTATGTTATGAAATGCATTAGCCTACATATTTATATGTTGCATATGATAATAAATCTAAATAGCTCTCGATCAGGGTGCCAACTCGCAGGGGCAAAGCCATGTTGCGGTGGAGGAGTATGTGTATGTGGCACTCGCATGCGGCGACATGTGAAACACAACCGACGAGGAGAGGACGAATCCCCCAATTTATCATTATGACAAAATTAAATTGGTATGGATAACAACCCATCGAGCTAGCTGGGTTGTCAGAGCAAGGTTGGAAAGTGGGCCACCGGGCTCCAGTGATGCAGGGTATTAAATCGCTCTGGGTTATTCCTTGGAAGTTCATTCTCTGAAAAGTTGTTGCTCAGTGCATGGTTATGTTCTCTGGTTTCTGGCGCGAGCAACCTTGCCAAATTTACACACGATGTCGGAGGCTTGTAGTTGTGAATTGGTATGTACCCAATTCACCATTCACCATAAAGATGAAATGAGTTTCTGCTTATCGATGCATGCGAAGGAAAATTCTCATTTTTCTAGATTACATTTACTTGGTCTGCAATACTGTTAGTTACTGCATAGACTTGATTTGAATTAGTTTTTTTAATGAATATTATGATGGTAGTATGAGTCGTCATGGCCTGGTAGGAATTATAAAAGGTTGTTGTAGGTCCTGATCTCCAAATGTCCTCTTTTGCATGTCCTGCATGTTAAACATAGTTAGGGCGGGGAATTTTAAAGCCAATGCTGTGTATCATTTTACTGCAAATTGGCCAAGTTCTTCGAATTTGCATGTTGGTCATTCTATGCATCCCTTGAATTCGTCAAGTCTAGATTGGGAAACCACCTGTATGGCTATTAATGATGTAAATTCCATAGGGGGAGGCTATCTGTGTTTTTTTTGTCACCCGGTAAGCTATTCATTTTACTTTGTTACGTTGCCTTCCATTAGTTCTTCTCAGAAGGGTGACTGGGTTAGAAGTAACAGGAGTATCGCGATTATGTTTATGTGTTTTTGAAAATGAAACGATTTTGAGTTGCAGAGAACAGGTGGTAGAGCGCAACTACGATAGGCATGGAGCTGTCATGATTGTGTAGAGCTGGAGAACAAGTGGCGCGACAGTTGCAGAAAATGAGCACAGATGGCGCGGCAGTTGCAAAAAACAAGCACAGATGGCAGGGATGAGCAACAAGGATAGGCAGCGGAACTCCCAGTGATCAGGGAGATGCGGCAAACAACAAATTAGGAAAAGAGGGAAAACTAACGGTCGCATTGATAAAGGAACAAATAGGGAATCAGCCAGTGTAGATAGGAGGTTAGTCCAGTAGAGGGCTAAGGAAGAGAGCCGCACGAGAGCTTTGTTCTGTTCTGTTCTTTTCTATTTTTTTCTATTCTGTAATTGTTGTAATCTGCCCTCCTATAATCAACTCTGAGGAGTAATGTAACTGTCTGCTATTGATAATGAAATATACTTCTACTTGTGTTTGATGTTCTAAGTTCTGTGTTAAGCATTTGGTTATAATGAATGTATTGCCCGCTTTTAAATTTTAATTTTGCATCCTAAATATGCTTGATGAGTAGTATCTTGTGCAAGGTAGCTAAATCTGTTTGTGGTTCCCAATTATTTATGTTTTTCTCTATAGCTATGATCGGTCGATATCTGATATGTTCCTAACTTTACTAAGGTCATGGCACACCTCGGGTGAGACTCTCTACTCTTCAAAGTAGGGTGAAATTGTCAGCGTTGTGCTAGACTACTGCGGAAACCTTATTGGCCTCTCTCTTGAACCTGGGTCTTACTCAGAGACCTTCTTTCTCGCGAACAAATGGTTCCATTGCCGGGATTTGAAATTTCATTTAGGAGAAAAGGAGAAAATTGTTAAGGATCGGGTTTTGTTCTCTGAATCTGAGAGTGACCTCTACGAAATTTTTTGGGGAAAGTTTCCAGAGGAATTCTATAATTGGTTGTAGAGACTACAATTCAAGACAGTCCAAGGAGGGTCACGTAAGATTTGTCGCAAGTGGTTACACGTGGATCTGGTAGCACTCCATCTGTTAGATACCAAGTTGACTCGAGCTGTAGATTTCTGGGTACAATCTACCTTGGAAGGATATATAGTGGAATTAGCGGCTGAGTGTTACCAATCCTTCTCAAAAGAAAAGGATGTATTCAGATCCGAATTGTAGGAAGAGCTCTTAAAGGAAATTCCTTTGTGGATCAAAGCTTTAATGGTAGACGAGGGATTGATGGAATTTCAAAAATCTGAGATGGAGACTTAAACCTCCAGTACTAGGGGAAGGATCTGAGGGAGAGATTCTACCAGTAAGTTGGAAACGGGAATAGGGATATGGATGTCAAGACCTCCAGTAGGTTGAGAGAGCGACGATCACATCGAAGGGCGTATATTGCTGAGAACTGTCAGGAAAGGGTGATGAAGGAGTTAGAGAAGTAGGAAAGTAGTTGACAGGACAAGGAGAAGGTGCCACAGATGACAAAGGAGATGGAAGGTCAAATAGTATCCTAAGGAATATGAGGGACCATAAAGGAAGTCAGGCAAGTGTATAGGAGCCCAGCCCAAAGAGAAAAGGAAGAGAAGTCCGACGTGGAGGACGCACGCCCCGAGGAGACATCCGATGTGGAGTTGCATGTTGTAATCGAGCAACTATTCTGAGAGGGGTTGGCACCCATAACTCAAGGTAACTCTATTCCCCAAAGTTCAAGTAGCTCTAGTCCTGACCTTCCCCTGGTACTCTATCAGCCATTAGGTGAAATTTTTGTAAGTTATGAGAGTTGAGCAAGTTGAAGAGTGTTCAATCTACATCAACAATATCTACGAGCAATAGTTCTAGTAATACAATTTCATAGCTAGGGAATAGAGGTTTTATTCTAATACGACCCACAGAAAGAAATATGGCAGGATCCTTTACCCAATACCCAGATTTCTCTGGGAGGGGCAATGAGGATGTGGAGAAGCACTGGTATCTCTCAGAAGCCATATGGAGGGCTTGGCAGACACTCGAGGCGGTTAAGTTGATCGAGTTCCAAACAACTCTAAGAGAGAGAGCTCTTCATTGGTTCATTAAATGGTCTGAAGCTCATCCAAACCCAGTGATAGATGATGTAAAGAAAGAATTTGTCAAAGAATTTAAGCTACCTCAGACAGATCAGCAGGGTTTATCAGAGATGTGGGATATTAAACAACGAGAAGGTGAAACTGCATGGGATATGATGAGAAGGTTCAAGGACGTGATTGGAAAACTGAGTTACCCAATCGATCTGAATCATCTGAGAGATTGGATTATCAAGGCCCTTCTTCCGTTGACGAGAACTCCTCTAACACAACAAAATATTGATACATTACAAGATGCATTGGAGCAAGTAATGAAGATAAAGGCTATGACGGGGTATCCGTAGGAATTCAAAGGAGGGGCAGCAGCTCAATACCCTTCCATATTGGGGTTAGAAAATTAGATAACTACTCTAACGGAAAAGTTGAAATACATTCATCCAATACAACCTACAAGACCCAATGTGTGGTGTACGCATTGTCTGATCGAGGGACACATGGTCACCGAATGTCCAAGGTTGCAGGGACAGAATACGAGGGCTTCAGTAGTAGGGACACCCACCAGTAGGGGGAGTTGCGCAGATAAACACTAAAGGGATATATCCACTGCAACACCACTTCCCAGGGTTCCCTGCGCAATATAATCAGGCCGCAACTGAATACTGCAAAATATGAAACAACATTGGTCATCCACCATGCCTATGCCCACTTTTACAAAAATACTCCAACATTCCAAACAAAATATACTATGACTTCCATTCTTCCACAACACACAATACACATCAATGTAGAGCCCTGGATGCACTGGCAAAACAATTGGACAAGACATCATATAGAGTGAATGAGGCTCCAAGGGGATGAGGAGGAAGAATGTGAGGAGGCAGGGCTCGAGGTAGACGACCTATAAGATGTTACAATTGTGACCAAGAAGGCCACGTAGCTAGGGAATTTCCACTTCCTCGAAAAACCTGGTGCTCTCAGTGTAGAGTTAATATGCACGCAACCGAAGACTGTCAGAGTTAATTAAGAGATGGGAAGAAAGAGCCATACAAAGAGGAGAAAATATGGTAAACGCAGAACCAAGAATAGTAGAGGCTCGAGCTATGAAAAATGTAGCCATAGTAACATGGGGAGGAAAGAGAATAGGGGAATATGCACATAATGTAGACCCAATAAAGCTGATAAATCCAACATCTCCAAAGCCATTTTTCAGGCTATATAGACAGAAGAAATATTTTAAAGAAGCAGTGGAAAAATTTGTCCAACCTGGGGGGAGCAAAGGCGTTGAGTTACAATAGCCGACTGTAGAGAAAGAGAAACATACCAATACAAGTACAATGGTTGAAGAATGGTTCCAATTATTCTTAAAAATTGTAACCAATCCACCAATGCTGGAACAACTTAAACATAATATGGAGATGGTGGTGCAGGAAACAACAGAACCAGAGGATTCAAATGATTCAAAACAAAAATGCATATGGAGAATCAAAGTAAAGAAGAGAAGAACAGGAAAGGAATTTCGTGTAAACACTCAAGTCACGGGATTTCAAATCAAGGACACCATGCTGGACCTAGGGTCAGATGTCAACATTCTGCCAAGGAAGACATGGGAAGCATTGGGAAGACCAAAGCTGACATACTCACCAATCCAGCTCTGCATTGCAAACCAGTACTACATTGTGCCCATAGGCAGGCTAGAAGAGGTTGAGGTCGATGTTGTGGGGGTAAAGACATACACAGAATTTGAAGTGATAGACATTATGGGGGATAAGGATCCCTATCCAGCATTATTGGGGATAGATTGGGCTTTCAAAAACTATGCAGTGATATATTTAAAAAATTAATTGATGATATTTGAAGACGGGGAGGTCAGGGTCACTCAACCACTTTACCCATATCAAGGACCCCGATATACATAAACTATTGACGACAGATAGGATGCTCAACTTCCTTATCATCTATATCGGATGACTATAGGGAAAAGAGAAGATTACATCAACCCAACAGCGGGGGGAAATGTAATCTAGAGAAGTGTTCAAATCTCAAACTTGGGCTCAAAAATAACCTGGGATGATTGGCAGCAGGGAGGATATGAGACCAACACAAGGGGCTGTGCTGACATCCGCAGAATCAACTGGATTGGAAATGAGGTAAGAGAATATCTAACTTTATCAAATATGAATGTTGTAAATACATTATTGCAAAAATAGAGAATAAAGTAGCAGTGGAACATAGAATCCTGCTCATGGATGTGGCTCTATAATCCACGTTAGCAAGGTGGTGGAGCAACCACCACAGCTCTCTGTCGCAATAGGAGGGGGTTATAGCAGCGTTCAGAGCCAGATTCAAAGAAAATGAAGGATTGCAATTCACTGAAATGTACCAAGGGGATTCTGATCCCATTAAACATTTACAACATTGTGAGTGCCAATGGACTAAATAAGGGTACCCGGAATATATGTGGAAACACAATTTTATGCATTCACTAGATTCAGTTCCAGAAGCTTGGTGCTTAACTGAAAGGAAGAAAAGAGGAACCAACACCTGGCAAGAAGTTGCGGATAAGTTTATGCAATGATTTTCCTTTGAAGGAGAAACAAAACCCATCACACAGGTGCTACAGGCCATCAAAAGAGTATTATTATTTCCAGAAATTTAGGAAGATGAAGAACAACCGCTCTCGAAACAGAGTATTCAATAGTCAGTAGCATGCAAAAATATAGACAGTGAAATGGATGATGATGATCTAGAGAACCTTAGACACTTATATTTTGAAGAAAAGGAAGGGAGCAAGATATGCAAGAAGAACCTACAACATAGGGAATTCATATGCTGCCATTGAAGACCAAGAAGCTGAACATTAGAACACCAGAAAATCCTGAAATTGCGTCAATTGGTGACTACTAGGATGCATAGATGACTAAGGAGATATTTAATCTTATAAAAGAAAATGAAGACTTATTCCCATCCTCAGTAGCGGAGCTAAAGGGAATAAAAGGAGACATGGGGGAAATGCGTATAATTTTGAAGCCCGATGCAAGACTAGTAAAGCACAGACTGTACCATCTGAATCCAAGAGTGAAAGAGAAATTCAAGGCAGAGATTGATAAAATGCTGAAAGCAGGGTTGATTTTTCCAGTGGGAGAAGTAGAGTGGGTAAGTCCCATAGTCATACAAAGTAAACAGGAAAAGTCTAAAATTTGAGTATGTGTTGACTACAGGAGCCTCAACAATGCATGCATACATGATCCATTCCCCACTCCGTTTAGCGATGAGGTGCTCAAGAATGTTGCAGGGAAAGAAGCTTATTCATTTACGGATGGATTTTCAGGATACCATCAAGTGAGGATAGCTGAAGAAGGTAGGAAGAAAAAAAAATTCACAACCAAATGGGGCTCGTTTGCATATCATGTAATGCCCTTCGGGTTAAAAAATGCACCGGTAGTATTTTCACGGATCGTGATAGAAAAATTTCGGGAATATATCCATAAATTCCTTGAGGTTTATATGGATTACTGGACAGTTTACAACCTATTGAAGAATCATGGAACCTTATTAAGGATAATGTTCGACGGATGCAGACAACTCTAGATTTCACTCAATCTTAAGAAGTGCATCTTTGCAGTAACTTTTGGGACACTGCTAGGACATGTTGTTTTCAAACAAGGTGTTTGTGTGGATCCAGCAAATGTGGTAGTTATAATCAACATAGAGGCACTAGAAACTGTGAAATATTTCAGATCACTATTACGCCATATTGGGTACTACAGAAGATTCATCCGCAACTATGTAGGGATAACAGCTCCATTGGAAAAGCTGTTGTGGAAATCAAAGCAATTCATTTGGACAAATGACTGTACTACTGCCTCAATACACTAAAAGAAAAATTGGCAAGCGCACCCATATTAGTTCATCCTAATTGGGACAAGCAATTCCATGTCCATATTGATGCCTCCGATATTGCATTAGGAGTAGTTCTGGCTCAACCAGGTGAAACTTCAGTTGATCACCCAATTTACTTTGGAAGCAGGAAGTTACCAACAGCTGAAAGGAACTACACAACAACACAACGAAAAGATTTGGAAATGGTGTATTCCCTTCAGAAATTTCACCATTACCTATTTTGAGGTATGTTCAAATTCTTCACGGAACATTCAACATTGAAGTACCTAGTTAATAAACCAGTCCTTGAAGGAAGGATCTCTAGATGGCTTCTACTATTCCAGGAGTTCACCTTTGAAGTGATAGTGAAACCAGGAAGACTGAATGAGGGTCCTGACCATTTATCAAGGCTGGAAAATGGAGAAAATGGAGGGTCCCTGGATGATCATCTACCAGACATTGATCTCTTTAGAGTGGAAGCCATCCCAGACTATTTAGATCAAATAGCAATCTATCTGGCAATAGGATAGTGCCCGACTGAATATACAGCAACTCAGAGAAAACATCTTATCGTAAAGGCAACTGAATATCAGTTAATAGTGGCACAACTGTATAAGATTAGATTAGACCAAGTCTTGTGGAGATGTGTCAGGGACCATGAAAGGGGGGATATACTATGGGAGTGTCATTGTGGAGTTGCGGGAGGGCACGTCGGCACAAAACCTATCGCAAGAAAGATATTACAAGCAAGGTTATGGTGGCCCACAGTACACAAGCCAAAATAAAACATTTGTAAAGAAATGTGATGTCTGCGAAAGCACGGGACGTCCATCATACAGAGATGAACTACCACTTCACCCTGTATGAGCATTGCATCCATTTGAGATGTGGGTTGTTGATTTCATAGGACCAATAGCACCTGTCGCAAGACATCCACAGGCAAGGTACATAATTACCGCAACAGATTATCTTACCAGATGGGTAGAAGTGGTACCAGTGAGGGATTCCATGGTAGAAACAACAGCTAGGTTCATATTTGAAAATATAATTAGCAGATTTGGCTAACCTAGAAGTCTAACCAGTGATCAAGGTACACACTTTATCAATGCAACAATCAAATCTCTATTAGAAAATTTTATGGTACAACATCATAAGAGCAGTCTGTACCATCCTCAAGAAAACGGAATAGATGAAGCATTTAATAAGATTCTCGAAAAGGGACTAACAAAGATTTGCAATGCAAATAGAGATCAATGGGATGAGCGTATACCATCAAAATTATGGGTGTGCAAGATAACTATGAAAATATTGAACAACTAGACTCCTTTCCAGCTGGTGTATGGGAGGGAAGCGGTGGTACCCACTGAATTTATTATACTGAGCCCGCTAATCGCTTCAACACTACACTTAATAAAGGAAGACTCATTGAATGAGTGCCTACATGAACTAAAAGAACTTGAAGAGGACATGTTTCTAGTGGAATTTCATTAGAGAGTCAAAAAATACAGACAAAAATCTTAGCATGACCAACATATCAAACATAAAACATTTACTGTCGGAGGAAATTTTTTACTGTATGACAGTAAGTTCCAAAAGTTCCCAGGTAAGCTCAAAATGCATTGGCTGGGACCGTACCATGTGATTGAAATCTGAGATTCAAGAGAAATTCGGTTAGCACAATTGGACAGCCAAGTGTTACCAGGATGGGTTAATGGTGCACGCCTAAAGCCTTATCACGAGTAAGTTTCATTATTCCCTTTTCAAATAACTCTCGCAACTTAGAAGAGTTAGTAGGGTAGACTATAGGTATATAGATTCAATAACTCTCTCGCACCCGAGAGGAGAAGAGACAGGAATCCCAATAAAGTACAAACTACAAATAACAGAGGAAACTCATTGTTGCGATGTGGAGACTGCATCACAACCGATTGTGGTCAGGGGGAGGGTAGTGTCTAGCATGTCATCAATGTCAGAAGGCCAAATGTGTCAAACATCATTCCATCATCATGACCCATCATACCCATGTCATTCCATAGGATTACCCGGATTTGAGAATTAACTTCCATAATTAGTAACATCCATACCGTAATAAATTTTCCATATTAGCCCATAATCATTACCCATCATGTCTGCCCATGGGGACCATTGCTTCCTAAGGAGGGAGGAATGATCCAGGTGGATATCGGTGGCCACCCACCTATTCCATTTGGACCAACACCATCAATTCTTGTAGCTTTTGACATTCAACACAACTTACTATTTCTAGCAGGTTTTTGGGTCCTCCACTCCCGATGCCATTTTGGGGCCTTAACGATCCAGGTGGATATTGGTGGCCACCCACCTATTCCATTTGAACCCCCACCATCAGTTCTTTCAGTTTTTAAGTTGCAGCACAACTTACTATTTTTAGCAGTTTTTCGGGTCCTGAACTTCCGGAGCCGTTTTGAGGCCCTAAACGACGTTTTTGGTGCATCGTTCCAGTCCAATACCAATACTAACAACAATAGTTGTAGTACTCAGATATATATTTCTAACAATGTATCAGACACTTCAAACGAAGATCGTATGCCGAAGTTACGTCCCTGGGAAGTTGAAACACCAATTTACCCAAACAAGGCCCATAGTTTTGGCGCTTCATCTCCTAAGGTTATATTTTTGGACATTTAGAGTTCTCCATTGTTTCTCAGTAATAAATAGGCACTTGAGCCTCATTGTAACATAGTTCAGAGGTTTGTAGCCGCACATATCTTCTCTGAGATTCACTACCAACACCCTAGCTATTTTATTTCCATTATGTCTGTACGCATATATCTGTTATTTGATATTAATGAAATGAAGCATTATTTCCACTGCATCTCTATTTTCATGGTTATTTCTGTATTCTGTTGTGTCCCTGCATAAATCCAGATCAATTCCACAGTTCAAGAGGGCAAAGTCAGCTTAAGTTGGCGAGGAAGAAAATCTTTGAGAATTTGGCTAAGTGTGGGATTAGTGAAGCATATATGAAACCAAGCTAATACTTGAACATGATCACATAGTAAAAAACACCTATGACATAACATATAACACTCATCAATTAAAAAACAAAATTATCCCCTTAATGCGACGATGGAACAATACTCTCTTCGAAGTGCAACACTTAGTGTATACTTTGTGATGACAATGATAAGACTAGCACGTCAATGTATACAAATTTATGAATGAGTTGAATAGATGTCTATATGGTAAATAGGACCCATCAACACTAAAATTACCTTCAGAAATGAACCATAGAATTTATTTTACATCGTGTGACACTTCCCATGCCCGAGAGACGACACTTGTGACAATAAGAGAAAGGTGCAAACAACACTTGCAAATGGGAACAAAATTGAAAGAGGAACAGGTACGAGTGAATAAAAAATGAAAAATGACACTTATTAAAGTGAAATAAAGCAAAAGAGATAGGTGAAAACATGAACGTGACACTTGCGAAGGCGAAGTTGTGCTAAAGCGAGAGTTGCAAAAAATCATCGAAATAGAAGTACAATCACAACCAAAATTGAGAGATTGTCAATAGAAAGTGTGCACTAACTACTGAGATAGGTTGAACATTGCACAATAAAAATATTTATGGACTGCGTTATGTTTGTTTAAGCTTGAGTAAAATAGTGTGGTCATGAAATCATTACAAAATGAGCTTGTGCTTCTGTGATCTCTGTTCCCAGAAACGTGGTGGAACGTTGACTTATTTGGAAACTAGTTTTATCAATAAAGCATGTGATTTGATTTATGAATCATTGTATTTCATTACTAAATATGAATTTAAATCATGTTTGTAACATTTACAAATTTTATTAGTACTATTTTCACTGTTTACTATTTACACCACACAATGATGAATTGGCATGGGATGAATTACTATTGTTGGGATTTTATCATTATTATTTTTAATTTTATATATTCAAATATTTGGACCCTAAAATTCCTGGTTCCCCTTGGCTTTTTGGGGGTGCTTCGACACCCATGCTTTTGTGCTCTTTGTTTGGAGAAACTTGGTGGAATGTTGACTTATTCACCAATAATTTTTATCAATTAAGCAATGTGCCTTGGTTGTAGATGGCATGTTCATCGGAGTTTTACAATGTAGCTGTGACACAATTAAGGTAGTAAGTGGGTTATCCTCAACTGATGTGGATGAAAGTGAGGCTTTGGGCCATGTGGTGATTCGCTTATGATAATTTCAAAGATGAATTCATTTACAATAGAGGAGTATCAGAGAAACCCAAAAGAATTGTTTATAGGGTTTTTTCAATCTTGGGGTTGCCAAAACCACCCTCCCACCATGGCAAGTTTCATTTAAAAGTTAAAACTATGTACTTTAAGCCTATGTCAAAAGTTTATCGAACTTCAACTTTCAGGTTTGAATTTTATTGGCAGTTACATTGGGTTAAATTAATCAGGTTCTTGGTTGAGGTGGCTTGAGTCTCATGCTTACTGTAGAAGGCCATTCGAGAACTATTGATGAAATAGTTTATCCCTGAGGTTCATACTCATTTCAATAACATCAATAATTTTTATTCCATTCTTTCATTAATATGACTTGCAGAGAAACTCGTATTGAAAATAAATGATGAATGGATGATTTTGGCATTTTCTCCTAGCTACTACCTCATTGATCACACACCTCGAGCTGTAGAGTTAGGGATTTATCCATCTGCCCATTTCAGTATTTAGATTGCTAAAATATGTTTGCATTATCTAGTAATCTACATATATTCCCAATACATTTCAAGGTTTTAGGAATTTGTTTATGTACTTCTGGCATCATCATAGATCGCAGTTGCTGCTTGACGATTTCTTTTTAATAGGCCCTTTGTAAAATTGTTTGATGTGACATAAGAAATATTTTAAAGAAGCAGTGGAAACATTTGTCCAACTTGGGGGGAGCAAAGGCATTGAGTTACAATAGTCGATTGTAGAGAAAGAGAAACAAACCAATACAAGTACAATGGTTGAAGAATGGTTCCAATTATTCTTAAAAATTGTAACCAATGCACCAAATGCTGGAACAACTGAAACATAATCTGGAGATGGTGGTGCAGGAAACAACAGAACCAGAGGATTCAAATGATTCAACACAAAAATGCATATGGAGAATCAAAGTAAAGAATAGAAGAACATGAAAGGAATTTCGTGTAAACACTCAAGTCGCGGGATTTCAAATCAAGGACACCATGCTGAAACTAGGGTCAGATGTCAACATTCTGCCAAGGAAGACATGGGAAGCATTGAGAAGACCAAATCTGACATACTCACCAATCCAGCTCTGCATGGCAAACTAGTACTACATTGTGCCCATAGGCAGTCTGGAAGAGGTCGAGGTTGATGTTGTGGGGGTAAAGACATACACAGAATTTGAAGTGATAGACATTATGGGGGATAAGGATCCCTATCCAGCATTATTGGGGATAGATTGGGCTTTCAAAAACTATGCAGTGATATATTTAAAAAAGTAATTGATGATATTTGAAGACAGGGAGGTTTGGGTCACTCAACAGTTTACCCATATCAAGGACCCTGATATACATAAACTATTGACGACAGAGAGGATGCTCAACTTCTCGATCATCTATATCAGATGACTGCAGGGAAAAGAGAAGATTACATCAACCCAACAGCGGGGGGAAATGTAAGCTAGAGAAGTGTTCAAATCTCAGACTTGGGCTCAAAAATAGCCTGGGAAGATTGGCAGCAGGGAGGATACGAGACCAACACAAGGAGATGTGCTAACATCCGAAGAATCAACTGGATTGGAAGTGAGGTAAGAGAATATCTGACTTTATCAAATATGAATGTTGTAAATACATTATTGCAAAAATAGAGAATAAAGTAGCAGTGGAACATAAAATCCTGCTCAGGGATGTGGATCTATAATCCACATCAGCAAGGTGGTGGAGCAACCACCACAACTCTCTGTCGTGATGGGAGGGGGTTGTAGCAGCGTTAAGAGCCAGATTCAAAGAAAATGAAGGACCGCAATTCACTGACAGGTACCAAGGGGATTCTGATCCCATTAAACATTTACAACATTGTGAGTGCCAATGGACTAAATAAGGGTACCCGAAATACATGTGGACACACAATTTTATACATTCGCTAGATTCAGTTCCGCAAGCTTGGTACTTAACTGAAGAGAAGAAAAGAGGAACCAACACTTGGCAAGAAGTTGTGGATAAGTTTACGCAATGATTTTCCTTTGAAGGAGAAACAAAACCCATCACATAGGCACTACAGGCCATCAAAAGAGTATTATTATTTCCAGAAATTTAGGAAGATGAAGAACAACCACTCTCGAAACAAAGTATTCAACTGTCAGTAGCATGAAAAAATATAGACATTGAAATGGATGACGATGATCTAGAGAACCTTAGACACTTAAATTTTGAAGAAAAGGAAGGGGAGCGAGATATACAAGAAGAACCTACAACATAGGGAATTCATATGCTGCCATTGAAGACCAAGAAGTTGAACATCAAAACACCAGAAAATCCCAAAATTGCGTCAATTGGTGACTACTAGGATGCAGAGATGACTAAGGAGATATTTAATCTTCTACAAGAAAATTAAGACTTATTCCCATCCTTAGTAGCGGAGCTAAAGGGAATAAAAGGAGACATGGGGGGAATGCATATAATTTTGAATCCCGATGCAAGACTAGTAAAGCACAAACCGTACCGTTTGAATCCAAGAGTGAAAGACAAATTCAAGGCAGAGATTGATAAAATGCTGAAAGTAGGGTTGATTTTTCCAATGGAAGAAGTAGAGTGGGTAAGTCCCATAGTCATACAAAGTAAAAAGGAAAAGTCTAAAATTTGAGTATGTGTTGACTACAGGAGCCTCAACAACGCATGCATACATGATCCATTCCCCACTCCGTTTAGTGATGAGGTGCTCAAGAATGTTGCAGAGAAAGAAGCTTATTCATTTACGGATGGATTTTCAGGATACCATCAAGTGAGGATAGCTGAAGAAGGTAAGAAGAAAAAAAATTTCACAACCGAATGGGGCTCGTTTGCATATCATGTAATGCCCTTCGGGTTGAAAAATACACAGGTAGTATTTTCACAGATCGTGATAGCAACATTTCGGGAATATATCCATAAATTCCTTGAGGTTTATATGGATGACTCGACAGTTTACAACCTGCTGAAGAATCATGGAACCTTATTAAGGATAATGTTCGACAGATGCAGACAACTCCAGATTTCACTCAATCTTAAGAAGTGCATATTTGCAGTAACTTTTCGGACACTGCTAGGACATGTTTTTTGCAAACAAGGTGTTTGTGTGGATCCAACAAATGTTGTAGTTATAATCAACATAGAGGCACCAGAAACTGTGAAACAATTTAGATCACTGTTAGGTCATATTGGGTACTACAGAAGATTCATCCGCAACTATGCAGGGATAACAACTCCATTGGAAAAATAGTTGCAGAAATCAAAGCAATTCATTTGGACAAATGACTGTACTACTACCTCAATACACTAAAAGAAAAATTGGCAAGCACGCCCATATTAGTTCATCCTAATTGGGACAAGCAATTCCACATCCATATTGATGCCTCCGGTATTGCATTAGGAGTAGTTTTGGCTCAACCAGGCGAAACTTCAGTTGATCACCCAATTTACTTTGGAAGCAGGAAGTTACCAACAGCTGAAAGGAACTACACAACAACAGAACGAAAAGATTTGGAATTGGTCTATTCCCTTCAGAAATTTCCCCATTACCTATTTTGAGGTATGTTCAAATTCTTCACGGAACATTCAACATTGAAGTACCTAGTTAATAAACCAGTCCTTGAAGGAAGGATCTATAGATGGCTTCTATTTTTCTAGGAGTTCACCTTTGAAGTGATAGTGAAACTAGGAAGACTGAATGAGGGTCCTGACCATTTATCAAGGCTGGAAAATGGAGAAAATGGAGGGTCCCTGGATGATCATCTACCAGACGTTGATCTCTTTAGAGTGGAAGCCATCCCAGACTATTTAGATCAAATAGCAATCTATCTGGCAATAGGATAGTGTCCGACTGAATATACAGCAACTCAAAGAAAACATCTTGTAGTAAAGGCAGTCGAATATCAGTTAATAGCGGGACAACTGTATAAGATTAGATTAGACCAAGTCTTGTGGAGATGTGTCATGGACCATGAAAGGGGGGATATACTGTGGGAGTGTCATTCTGGAGTTGCGAGAGGACACGTCGGCACAAAACCTACCGCAAGAAAGATATTACAAGCAGGGTTAAGGTGGCCCACAGTACACAAGCCAAAATAAAACATTTGTAAAGAAATGCGATGACTGGCAAAGAACGGGACGTCCATCATACAGAGATGAACTACCACTTCACCCTGTATGAGCATTGCATCCATTTGAGATGTGGGTTTTTGATTTCATAGGACCAACAACACTTGTCGCAAGACATCCACAAGCAAGGTACATAATTACTGCAACAGATTATCTTACCATATGGGTAGAAGCGGTACCAGTGAGGGATTCCATGGTAGAAACAACAGCTAGGTTCATCTTTGAAAATATAATTAGTAAATTTGGCTGACCTAGAAGTCTAACCAGTGATCAAGGTACACACTTTATCAATGCAACAATCAAATCTCTGTTAGAAAATTTTATGGTACAACATCATAAGAGCAGTCTGTACCATCCTCAGGCAAACAGAACAGATGAAGCATTTAATAAGATTCTCGAAAAGGGACTAAAAATATTTGTAATGAAAATAGAGATCACTGGGATGAGTGCATACCAGCAAAATTATGGGCGTGCAAGACAAATATGAAAAGACTGAACAACTAGACTCCTTTCCAGCTGGTGTACGGGAGGGAAGCGGTGGTACCTGCTGAATTTATTATACCAAGCCTACTAATCACTTCAACACTACACTTAATAAAGGAAGACTCATTGAAGGAGTGCCTACATGAACTAAAAGAACTTGAATATGACATGTTTCTAGTGGAATTTCATCAGACAGTCCAAAAATACAGACAAAAATCTTGGCATGACCGACATATCAAACATAAAACATTTACGGTCGGAGGAAATTTTTTACTGTATGACAGTAAGTTCCAAAAGTTCCCAAGTAAGCTCAAAATGCATTGGCTGGGACCGTACCATGTGATTGAAATCCGAGATTCAGGAGCAGTTCGGTTAGCACAATTGGACGGCCAAGTGTTACCAGGATGGGTGAATGGTCAACGCCTGAAGCCTTATCATGAGTAAGTTTCATTATTTCCTTTTCAAATAACTCTCGCAACTGAGAAGAGTTAGTAGGGTAGACTATAGGTAGATAGATTCAATAACTCTCTCGCACCCGAGAAGAGAAGAGACAGGAATCCCAATAAAGTACAAACTACAAATAACAGAGGAAACTCATTGTTGTGATGCGGAGACTGCATCACAACTGATTGTGGTCAGGGGGAGGGTAGTGTCTAGCATGTCATCAATGTCAGAAATCCAAATGTGTCAAACATCATTCCATCATCATGACCCATCATACCCATGTCAATCCATAGGATTACCTAGATTTGATAATTAACTTCCATAATTAGTAACATCCATACCGTAATAAATTTTCCATATTAGGCCATAATCATTACCGATCACGTCTGCCCATGGGGACCATTTCTTCCTAAGGAGGGAGGAATGATCCAGGTGGATATCGGTGGCCACCCACCTATTCCATTTGGACCAGCACCATCAATTCTTGCAGCTTTTCACATTCAGCACAACTTACTATTTTTAGCAGGTTTTTGGGTCCTCCACTCTCGAAGCCCTTTTGGGGCCTTAATGATCCAAGTGGATATTAGTGGCCACCCACCTATTCTATTTGAGTCCCCACCATCAGTTCTTTTAGTTTTTAAGTTGCAGCACAACTTACTATTTTTAGTAGTTTTTCAGGTCCTGAACTTCCAAAGCCGTTTTGAGGCCCTAAACGACGTTTTTTGTGTACCGTTCCATTCCAATATTGATACTAACAACAACAATTGTAGTACTCAGATATATATTTCTAACAATGTATCACACGCGTCAAACGGAGATCGTATGCCGAAGTTATGTCCCCGGGAAGTTGAAACACCAATATACCCAAACGAGGCCCATAGTTTTGGCGCTTCATCTTCTAAGGTTAGATTTTTGGACATTTAGAGTTCTCCATTGTTTCTCAATAATAAAGAGGTCCTTGAGCCTCATTGTAACACACTTCAAAGGTTTGTAGCCGCACATCTCTTCTCCGAGATTCACTACGAGCAACCTAGCTATTTTATTTCCATTATGTCTGTACGCATATTTTTGTTATTTGATATTAATGAAATGAAGCATTATTTCCACTGCATCTCTATGTTCATGGTTATTTTTGTATTCTGTTGCGTTCCTGCATAAATCCGGATCAAATCCACAGTTCAAGAGGGCAAAGTCAGCTTAAGTTGGCGAGGAAGAAAATCTTTGAGAATTTGGCTAAGTGTGGGATTAGTGAAGCATATATGAAATCAAGTTAATACTTGAACATGATCACATAGTAAAAAACATCTATGACATAACATATAACACTCATCAATTAAAAAACAACATTATCCCCTTAATGCGATGATGGAACAACACTCTCTTCAAAGTGTGACACTTAGTGTATACTTTGTGATGACAATGATAACACTAGCACTTCAATGTATACAAATTTATGAATGAGTCGAATAGATGTCTATATGGTAAATAGGACACATCAACAGTAAATTTACCTCCGGAAATGAACCATAGAATTTATTTTACATCGTGTGACACTTCCCATGCCCGAGAGACGACACTTGTGACAATAAGAGAAAGGTGCAAACAACACTTGCAAATGGGAACAAAATTGAAAGAGGAATAGGTACGAGCGAATAAAAAATGAAAAATGACACTTATTAAAGTGAAAGAAAGCAAAATAAATAGGTGAAAACATGAAAGTGACAGTTGCGAAGGCGAAGTTGTGCTAAAGCGACAGTTGCAAAAAATCATCGAAAGAGAAGTACAATCACAACCAAAATTGAGAGATTGTCAAGTGTGCACTAACTACTAAGATAGGTTGAACATTGCACAAGAAAAATCTTTATGGATTGCGTTATGTTTGTTTAAGCTTGAGTAAAATAATGTGCTCATGAAATCATTACAAAATGAGCATGTGTGAACAAGTGACTTCGAAACTTACAATCTAAGAAGAAGAATCAATCAATTAACAGAACATCAATTGACCATGAAATGACTATAGAATGACTCATTCCAAGATCTACTATAGCATCCAAAATTAAAGTGTAGACAAAATTTTGGAGGGTTTTTTTTGTAGAGACAATAAATTGGCAAACCTACATACTCAATGCTAGCTGTAGGATCTCCTATATTTACAATTACGAACCATACCTTGCAACATTAGCATGATATCATCATCCATGAATGTTAGTCGAGTTTCAGGAAGATCCCATACTTTTGGGGCTGTCACTTAATGAGTTGAATATTCTTAAATGGTGAAATATTGTTTATAATTAAGTTTAAATTCTAAAACAAATATGACATTCAAATCTAAGTACCATAGTGATAATTTATGCGGTTTATATATATGAAAACTAAATAATTTATAATATAACAATCTCATTAACATTTTTGTCTTTAATTTTGATATTTTATGCTTTTAAAAATTTATATGTAACTTTAATTTAGAAAGAACTATAATTTGAAATATTTTTAAAATCTATTATAAGAAATTTTAATCTAATATGTATAAAATTGTGATTATTTTCAATTCCAAAAAAAACGTGTGTCATGATGGTCCAAATAGATATTAACATTTAGTTTCAGTCAATAGATTGAATGCTTCTCCCTGCTGGAGGTGTCCAATCATTGGGACAAGTGGGCTGTGGTAAGTTAAGGCTGGACCAGCCTTGAGACATGCACCCGCTGACTCACCACACTCCCACACTCAAACGGTAATGGGCCCTGGGGAAGGCGATCTTGCTGCAATGGTGAATGCAGTTAAGGGGGCATCGGACATGAGACATGCCATTCGTTATCCACGGACGATGGTGAATGTTGGTGCTTTGGATTTCACAGACGAGCAGAAGCTAGCTCTCAAGCCTTGGCTTGAGTTTCTCTGGAAGGAGGCAAGGTGGGTGAAAGTTCAGTCATGTAGCAATGGTAAGAGTATAACATCCAGGAGGAGTCCTGGTAATGAAACGAGCACGCTGCACCAGGAGGCTGACAAAGCTGTTGGGGGAGAACTAGCTGTGGAGGGAGTATCTCTGGATAAGTGGTTCTGGTGTTCAGCCTAGGTGCCAACAGAGAGATCACGGAATACGCAGGAAGGGTCCTTCACTTACTGAGCACTCAAGCTCTCCTGTGATTCACTTCTGCGGGGGGTGGCACTTCAGAACCTCATCTGAGGACAGTGTTGCGGCTGGTGGGAGTATTGTGTCTCTCATCCACGGTGCTCGGGATGTGGTCAGTGATAAACTCAGCTGAGGGTGTAGGGACAATACATAGGCTTTAGGGGTTTTTGGACTGGGAGTGACTTGACGCTGCAACCCAGCAAAGGGAGAGGCAGTGTTAGATGACTACATGCTGCATGAGCGAGGTTGGGCATGACGTGGAGGTATTGTAAGCGGCATGGAAAATTTCCAGGTACCCAGGGACTCGAGCTAACACTCAGAATCTACTGAGAGTCAACATTCGGTGTCGGCCATGGCAGTTTATTCGGCTGAGTCAATGAGCTAGGTTGAGGCAGTGCTCCGGATGTGGTCAATGATAAACTTAGCCGAGGATGCAGGGATAGTTCATGGGTTTTATGGGTTGCTGGACTGGAAGTGACTTGGCACTATAACCCAGCAAAGGGAGAGGGAGTGTTAGACAACTGTATGCTACACGAGCAAGGCTAGACATGACATGGAGGTATTGTAAGAAGCATGGAAAATCGCGAGGTACCCGGGGACTTGAGCTCAGTCTCAGAATCTACTGAGAGTCAAGATTTGATGGCGGTCATGGCAGTTTCTCTAGCTAAGTCACCGGGCTATGTTAAGGCACCGACCACCCTTGAAGCAATTTCCGCCCAACTCCAGCAGATCCAGCTCAACCTGGACACCCTGCTTGAACAAAGGTTTGATGATCGTAATGAATTGGTGACCTACATTAACGTTGTTCAAAACTTGCAAAATGAGACCCTTGAAGCTCTAGAGAGTCTGTGTCGTCTTTTGAGATGCTCTCATGACCATCTCTAAGGACTAGAGGCTGAAGTGGACCATATCAGCTACCATATGCATAATAAAGCTGTCTCTTCGTGGTTCCTCTGATAGGTCTCGTGCACCCTCCCCCATGATTACCATTTTGTTATGTTTGTTTTGTAATTTTGTGTGGCTAATAACCAAGAGCACCAGTTGCCTTGGCAAGCACCCAAGTCCTTCTAGGCACTACATGCCTTCTGGGTTGCCTGAATCTAATACGGCCATGTTGGTTCCTATTGTAAATTTTGTTCTCGATATGCTAATATAATCTAGAGTTTGACCAACGAAAAAAAAATAAATTGAATGCTTTTTAATAACCAATTATTGTTTATAATAAACTTTAAATTTCTAGATATAAATATAATCATTCAAATCTAACATAATCATAATTTATATATTTCATTTAAAAATAAATATAAAATGAATAAATATAGATTAGATTGCCTTTGATTTTTCTTTATATTCTTTTTAAAATTTAGATATAATTTTAATTAAAAAAACTATAATTTGAAATATTTTTAAAATCTATTATAAGCAATTTTAATTTAATATATAAAAAATTATTATTTATTTCAATTCCCAAAAATAAAAATAAAAAGCTTCTATGATGGGAAATCATATATATATATATATATATATAATTTAAATGGTAATATTTCACCATTTCACTATTAAAAATTATGTTAATTTCATTTATCTTCTATATATTTACAAATTTTTATTTAAAATAATATATTTTAATATAATAGATGTTATTTTATTTATTTATATTACTCGATAAAAAATGTGACACTAATCATGATACAACAAAATATAAAATACTCATCTATATCTTTAATGAGAGACTATAAATTTTTAGATATCCATTTTCAATAATTGGAAATCTCTATGCCTATGTTTGACACAGATTCTGTGAAAAAGAAACCTCTTTATATTATATTATTGATATTCAAATAAGTTATAATATCTATGCCATTGGTTAAAAAACACTCCTTATATTATCGATGTTCAAATGGTTTATTTTAAGGATTAAAAAGAGAAATCGATCGATTCCCTCCTGAACACTTGCTAAGAAGTATGCAGTTTAGTAAGGAAAAATACATCAGCAGGGTACAATATTCCCCTTTGTTGCATTTGATGGGATGAATGGTTATTTCTATTTATGTTTCATATAAATCCTATCATATTAATATATGAGAACAAAAGGTTAAACGAGAAACGTAAAAGTAGGCTTCAGGTTTTAGATTAGAACTGAATTGCTGGGAATTATCAAACCGGCCGCATCAGAATGAGATGTCATGTCATGTTTTCCACCGTTAATGGAAGTATCATAACTCCTCATTAACTCTGCGTTGCCATCTACCTTCTTCCGCTGCTCCTTTTCTTGGCGAGTGGGTGGACATGTCGGAACATGAATGTTGCAGGAAAGGCCAGGAGATCCTTCTGCTGCCGTTGCTACAAACTTACGTGGAGGTGGCGGATTCAGGAGGTGCTCGTTGAGTTGATCAGTTTCAAGTGATTTCTAGAGTGTTAAGCGGCCTCTAGAGTGAACATTAATGCTTTTATCCATCATTAGTTGCCTATGCCTTCCTGTGGATTACCTTATCTTACCTAATTAACCCATTTAGATATATAGTCCCCTCCATTCCCTTCCATGGAATATAAAATGTGATCATGGGTTGATGTGGATTGGAGGGGCAGAGTCCCACAGTCAAACGCTGCAATGTAGGGAATATGAGACATGAAGAACAATGATTGCCAAATCCAATTTCAAAGGAATCGATGGAAAGAGGGAGTATTCGTCCAGTAGATTTCCTAACAGAAAATAACCAATATGTGAAAAATTTAAATGGAATAAATTTACATCATCTAGACCTGTATGTTCATTCCATACATAACATCTTAGTTGCCCATATAAATACTAGTTCTTTTGCCATGGAAATTATAAAATGTGAGCATGATTTGATGTGGATTGGAGGGGCAGAGTCCCACAGCCAAATGCTGCGAAGTAGGAAATATGAGACCCAAAGAACAATGACTACCAAATCCAATCTCGAAGGAAGAAATGGAAAGAGGAGTATCCTCCCAGGAGATTGCCTAACAAGAAAACAAATTTCCCAATGTCTCTGGTCCATTTCGTTCTATGCCCATATATTTGACTGGAAGAAAGGTTGGAGCCACATTAAAACTAGGTATATATTATTTATAAGATCCAGACACGATGCATATTTGATCATAAAATGGTTCTAGGTTTGGTGGTAGTGAAGCGGAAGGCTTATCCATTGTCACTGTGGTTTAGCAGGTTTGCACTAACATTACAAGAAGTTTGGATCTACCATCTGATGAGAAGAGAGTTTCTTTTCCCCTTGTAAATTGTAATTTTCAGTAATAGCGAGTAATGATGAACCCTTTGGTTAGAAGTAAGTAACCATTTGGAGCTGTAGCTAATCACATCAAATTTTTTCCTCAAGTTTCTTATTCTCTGCTTGTTCAACACAACATTTCAGCTTGTCTCAATAAAAAAAATTGTGCCTTGATTTCACATTTATTTAACTTTTATTCATTTTCATTTTATTTTCAATGTTCATTGCCCAACAATATTAACTTTTGAGTCTTGACTCTAGATATAGATGACGTTAGGCGAGTCATTGTCACTCTTTACTATGTTTTGACTTGTCACTCTTTGACTAATTTCAATCTACTGTTTTTCCACAGAGACACACCTCCCATGTTTTCCATGTTCCCGGGAAGGGGACGCCTAGGGAAACATTTCACCATGTCCACTTGTGCATCTCCCCACTCCTACAGTCCTTCATCTCGGAAAATTGTTGAAACATCGGAAAATTGGTGGAACATAAACTATTTCAGACTTCTGTGTATACTATTTTTCTTAGTACTAATTACACTCTAAAATTATGAAATTAAATCAATGTATTAAAATTATACTATTTCTATTTCATTTATGAATCATAGTATTTCATTATGGAATCTGAATTAGAATCGTGTATGTAACATTTACAAATTTGATTATTACTATTTCACTGTTTACTATTTACATTGCACAATGATGAATTTGCATGGGATGAATTGTTATTGTTAGGAACTTATCATAATTCTTTTTAATTTTATATATTTAGAGATGGGGATGCTTTCATTCCAGGTCCCCCCTGGATTTCCCCAAAATTTTGGGGTGCTTACACACACCCCGTGCTTGTGATCTATGTTCCTAGAAACGTGGTGGAACGTTGACTTATTTGGAAACTAGTTTTATCAATAAAGCATGTGATTTGATTTATGAATCATAGTATTTCATTACTAAATATGAATTTAAATAATGTTTGTAACATTTAGAAATTTTATTAGTACTATTTTCACGGTTTACTATTTACACCACACAATGATGAATTGGCATGGGATGAATTGCTATTGTTCTGATTTTATCATTATTATTTTTAATTTTATATATTCAAATATGAGGACCCTAAAATTCCTCATTCCACTTGGTTTTTTGGGGGTGCTTCCACACCCATGGTTTTGTGCTCTTTGTTTGTAGAAACTTGGTGGAATGTTGACTTATTTGCCAACAAGTTTTATCAATTAAGCAATGTGCCTTGGTTGTAGATGGCATGTTCATCGGAGTTTTACAATGTAGCTGTGACACAGTTAAGGTAGTAAGCGGGTTATCCTCAACTGATGTGGATGAAAGTGAGGCTTTGGGCCATGGGGTGATTCACTTATAATAATTGCAAAGATGAATTCATTTACAAGAGAGGAGTATCAGAGAAACCCAAAAGAATTGTTATAGGGTTTTTTCAATCTTGGGGTTTCCAAAACCACCCTCCCACCATGGCAAGTTTCATTTAAAAGTTAAAACTATGTACTTTAAGCCTATGTCACAAGTTTTATCGAACTTCAACTTTTAGGTTTGAATTTTATTGGCAGTTACATTGGGTTAAATGAATTAGGTTCTTGGTTGAGGTGGCTTGAGTCTCATACTTACTGTAGAAGGCCATTCGAGAATTGTTGATGAAATAGTTTATCCCTGAGGTTCATACTCATTTCAATAACATCAATAATTTTTATTCCATTCTTTCATTAATATGACTTGCAGAGAAACTCGTATTGAAAATAAATGATGAATGGATGATTTTGGCATTTTCTCCTAGCTACTACCTCACTGATCACACACCTCGAGCTACAGAGTTTGGGATTTATCCATCTTTCCATTTCAGTATTTAGATTGCTAAAATATGTTTGCATTATCTGGTAATCTACATATATTCCCAATACATTTCAAGGTTTTAGAAATTTGTTTATGTACTTCTGGCATCATCATAGATCGTAGTTGCTGCTTGACCACTTCGTTTTAATAGGCCCTTTGTACAACTGTTTGATGTGACTATTATTCCTCTAGTCTCTTAGAGTACTTTGATTTTATAGGAGGGTTTGAAATCATTCTCGTGATAATCTTCTGGTTATAAAGGGCTGCATAATTGATGTTGGCACCCAACTGACTAAGGTCACCGGTATTGGGCCAACCAGTTTCATCTATGGCAAACTTAATATTATCATGACCCAGTTTTCTCATTGCAGCTACATCTGCATCAAGCTGTTGTTCCAACAAATTGGTATGCACAAGGTCATTGGGGTCGGTGAAATTTAGGTTATGTTGCCCAAAATTTGCATATTCCAAAAGGTACTTGTTCAGCATCAAATAAATAAGGAAAGTAAGGATACACATCCATAAAAAAGTAGGAATCTATTATGCTTAGCAACTCAAGCATTGGTTTCATGACAGTTTGTGCAACATCATCCCTAAAAGCAGCAGATGATGGAGGAAATGCTTTTATACAAAATTAAGGGGCTAGCATATCCATAGCCAATGGGGTTCCCACCTTGATATGACCTAGCTTATATTTCACCAGAGCTTGGCAGATTTTCTGCATAGCTAGCACTAGTTGGTACCAGGCCCGTTTGTTGGAATATTCTGTCAAAACCTCATTCCCCACCAGGACTACATTGATATTTGTTGTGGGAAAGGACACAGTATTTTTACTGACACATTAGTCTATGGCTGAATAGCTAGCCAAGACACTGGCCATCTCGTCATTCTTAACACTCATGAGCACATTAAGATCGGTGTTGGCCAATGCCCTGAGGATTTCTGGATTAGCACCATAGATTTTAACATTACCAGCCTTCAATTTTTGGATCAATTGAATTGATTCTTTTACAGATGGAAGATTGTAGCCAAGTTTCCCAAAAACAACACCGATTCCATGATTATGTGCATTTGTGCAACAATGACAAAAAGAAAAAGATTAAACCTGTGAAAATAATGTAGGATCTGTATACAACTAGATACTAGTCTATGAAATTAAGAACATTCAGAGGGAAATATGTATAATCCTAGAAACAATCGTGGTATCATGCTTGTATATTGCATAGTGAATGACTCTAGGTGATGATGTTATTCTTCTTTCAAAATCCTGTCAACAATGTTGTTCTGCTCCGTATAGATGTGCTGGAAATGATGTGTAGAAACAAATGTTCCAATAAGTGGATGCCCTTCATCCAATATGACAATAGTGGAGGATGAAAAGTATAACCCCGTGATTCAATCTATGGAGCCTTTGGAATTTCCAGATACTTGTAAATCATTGATGTTTAACCAGATGATTAACCAATTTGTAGTGAAAAGTACACCCTATAAAGCAATGATTTTTGCCTTATTGTTGGTACCCTTGCCACCCTCCAACCAAAAATGATAATAGCAACTATGCTCAGTGACAATGACAATGAAGGCACCACATCCACATTCATTATTAATACAGACATAAATCCTTATTTGACTGTTACGTTGTTATGCTTTCATATGGAATTGAGCCCTTATTCAAGAGCTAAGCAGCCTTACTTCTGGCTCGCAGGATCTGAGTTTTCCAACATAGTATGCACAGTCCTTCAAGGTTCAGTGTCTGGCATGCCTTTGGAAGCAACATTGGTTATATTGGAGGAATCCACACTATAATGTTGTGCAGTTTTTCTTCACTACAATGGTTGCTCTACTATTTGGGACCATAACCTTTGTTTTGAATTTTCTTGGCTGGAAAGAAACACATTATCGATTTAATTACAGCTAAAGTTAAAATGGTGAATGGTGTGCTTTAAATGAACCAATAGAACTGCATAAAATTATAGTGGTTCTGACTGCAAGATGTGGAAGAATATTTTTAAAAACTAGATTCAGATGTCTTATTATCAAAATAAAAATTGGGACAGGGCACAATCTTTTCCTGCCTCTACTAAAATTGACCAAAATCACTACATATATCTTGCTTAGCAACTATTGGATCTCTTTAAGAACAGGGCACAATCTTTTCCTGCCTCTACTAAAATTGACCAAAATCATTACATATATCTTGCTTAGCAACTATTAGATCTCTTTAAGAATCTTAAAGCGTTTCCTTCGCAATATCTGGTGATGGTCCAATTGCTAGTTTAACTCATTTAGATTTAATTTTGTCTGTTCTTTCAGACTAAACTTTCATTCCAAAAAATATATATAATAAATAAATATATAATAGACAAATAAATAATTTATATATAAAAATCTCATATATATATATATATATATATATATATATATATATATAATCTAATTTTTTTTATTGAAATTGTAATAAAAATCATATATATATAATGTAATTTATCTTCTATAAATTTAGAAATTTTTATTTAAAATAATATTTTCTAATATGGATGTTATTTATTTATTTTTATTAATAAGAAAATACGTGTTACACTCATCATGATAAAAAATAAAATATAAATATAAAGTACATTTGACATCTAAAATATAGATTTATTTTAGATGGGAGATTATATATTTTTTAAATACATTTTCAATAATTGGAAATCTCTATGTCCAGGGGTACTCTTGTTTGATACAGATTATTCATCTGCAAAAGAAACCTCTTTATATTATATTATTGATACTCAAATACTCTATAATATCTATCCCATTTTGTCAAAAACACTCCTTATATTGTAGATGTTCAAACGGTTTTATTTTAAGGATTAAAAGGGGAAATCGATAGATTCCCTCCTGAACACTTGCTAAGAACTATGCAGTTTACTCCTGAAAAATACATCAGCAAGGCACAGTTTTCCCCTCTGCTGCATTTGATGGGATGAATGGTTATCTATATTTATGTTTCATCCAAATCCTATTATATTAATATATGAGAACAAAAGCTTAAACGAGAAACGTAAAACTATATGCTAGTGAGAAGGTTTCGGGTTTTAGATGGGATTGAATTAATGCTCGCAATTATCAAACGGGCGGCGTCCAAATGAAATGTCATGTCAGTAAATATGATATACTGATGCATGTTTTCCACCGTTAATGTTAGTCTCATAACTCCTCATTAACTCTGCCTTCCCATCTACCTTCTTCCGCTGCTCCTCTGTGCGAGTGGGTGGACATGTCAGAACATGAATGTTGCAGGAAAGGCCGGGAGATCCTTCTGCTGCCGCTGCTACAAACGTAAGTGGAGGTGGCGGATTCGGGAGGTGCTCGTTGAGTTGATTAGTTTCAATTGATCGCCACAATGTTAAGCGGCCTCCTGCTGCCGCCACCGCTTCATTGGAAGAGTGAACGCTAATGCTTTTATCCGTCATCAGCTGCCTCTGCCTTCCTGTGGCGGAGACTTCCTTAAACGACAACGTCGTGATAAGTAACGCGAGATTCACAATTACAAGAACAGACACACTGGCTTTAAGTTTCATGGGCACTGCCATTATCATTCTATTTTTGTGACTTGAAAAACAATCTCTCTCGTATGGTAAACCCTAAAAGCTGAGTGATAGGTTCGTTAACGATGATGGAAGATTCCCAAAATATTGGTGATAATGAAACGTATTGCCCTAGCGCTATGTATGGGTGGTTTCCACTTGTAGGTATTCACAAGTGGGACTCTTCTATAAATACACGCCAGAGAGGGGAGGAGCGGAGAAGGATCGGAGCGCAGAGGGATCCGAGAATATTGAATTGAATTCAAGTGAATTGTAGTCTCGACCCTCTAGAAATTTACTATACGTAGAGGTCAGGGGAAAATATATATAATATGGATTGCTTAAAATTCGCCGTCTCTACTCAACTATGGATTGCTTGAAATTAGCCGTGTCTATTTAATATGGATTGCCTAACTACTCAACTATTTGAATCTTCCTGTTATTGAATTGACTCCTTTAAATCCATGACCGGAGCTGGTATGTCTGACTCAACATCGATTCTTTCTGATACAGGCAGATCATTTAGCTCCTATCCCGCATTTCACTACCCGAGAGCCCTGGGGTTTCGCTACCCGGAAACCCTAGTGTGAACGTAAGGGAGCGCAAGGCTCGAGAGGTTAGAGATGTAGAGATATGTTTGTAGTATTAAAATTGCTTCTCAGGGTAATGTACAAAGAAATCGAGTAGTCTTTACTGTGATTTTTTTGAAGGCTTTTACGGTGACTTTTTACGGTGTAATTTCTCTAAATTTTATTAGGAATTTATTGAAAAGAAAAGTTTGATTGCTAACTTTGCACAATCCAAGTGTCTTAGAGGTTTTTGAGGATGCTGAATCCATATATAGAGTTAAAAACCAGTTTGAATAACAAACAAAAATTGCACTAAAAACAACTCCGAAAGAAATGACTCGGGTCAATTTTCGTAAAGTTCTAAATTCACTATTGACTATCCTCTCCTCTAATGAGAGGAAAGTAACATAAGCATAGAAATAATATCGATGGAAATGTTGCGGAAGTGGCGAAGATGCAATTTTTAGAGTCCTCTGCGTTAGTTTTGATTTTCTTTTGGGTTATCAAAAGGAAGGTAATTATTTATAACATAATGTAATTAAAGTTTTACAGCATGTTTATAAAAGGGGTGCTAAATTCAACAGAACATCAAAATAAAGCGTTATTTTAATGCAAGGCAGGGATTCAATAATATGGTTTTTTAAATGTAAGAGTAATAGATTTGATTAAGACGTTGCTTTTTAATTTATGTATTGTGATAGATTAAGAGTTAATTTTTACTATACATAAATTATTTTGTGTCAAAATATTATATCATATTAATTGTATTTTTAAATATTTTCCTTATAAAAATCAAGGAAGCTTTATAATATTATAAATATTTAAGCAAGCATTATTCTCGATGGAAATTTTGTACAAGTGGCGAACATGGAATTTTTAAAGTACTTAGCGCTAATTTTGATGTTTTTTCTCATTGTAAGAAAGGTAAGCATGATTATCAAAGGGGTACTAAATTAAAGAGAATATCATGGTAAACAAGAATACATTGTAATGTAGTGATATACCTACTCAACAATAAATAAATGTATGATTGGAATAAATGAAAATCCACTAAATTCTATGTTATGAATTGCATTAGCCTATATATTTATATGTTGCATATGATAATAAATCTAAATAGTTCTCGATCGGGGTGCCAACTGGCAGGGGCAGAGCCATGTTGCGGTGGAGGAGTATTTGTATGTGGCGCTCGCATGCGGCGACATGCGAAACACAACCAACGAGGAGAGGACGAATCCTGCAATGCATCATTGTTACAAAATTAAATTGGTATGGATAATAACCCAGCAAGCCAAGTAGGTTGTCAGAGCAAGGTTGGAAAGTGGGCCACCGAGCTCCAGTGACGCAGGGTATTAAATCGCTTTGGGTTATTCCTTGGAAGTTCACTCTCTAAAAAGTTGTTTCTAAGTGCATGGTTATGTTCTCTGGTTTCTGGCGCAAGCAACCTTGCCAAATTTACACATGATGTTGGAGGCCTGCAGTTGTGAATTGGTATGTACCCAATTCACCATTCACCATAAAGATGAAATGAGTTTCTGCTTATCGATGCATGCGAAGGAAAATTCTCATTTTTCTGGGTTACATTTGCTTGGTCTGCAATACTGTTAGTTACTGCATAGACTTGATTTGAATTAGTTTGTTTAATGAAGATTATGATGGTAGTATGAGTCGTCATGGCCTGGTAGGAATTATAAAAGGTGGTTGTAGGTCCTGATCTCTGAATGTCCTCTTTTGCATGTCCTGCATGTTAAACATAGTTAGGGCAGGGAATTGTAAAGCCAAAGTTGTGTATCATTTTACTGCGAATTAGCCAAGTTCTTCGAATTTGCATGCTATTCATTCTGTGCATCCCTTGAATTCATCAAGTTTGGATTGGGAAACCACCTGTATGGCTATTAATGATGTAAATTCCATAGGGGGAGGCTATCTGTGGTTTTGTTGTCACCCGGTAAGCTATTCATTTTACTTTGTTACGTTGCCTTCTGTCAGTTCTTCTCAGAAAGGTGACTGGGTTAGAAGTAACAGGAATATCGAGATTCTGTTTATGTGTTGGGGCCCTTGTTTTGAAAATCAAATGGTTTTAAGTTGCAGAGAACAGGTGGCGAAGCGCAACCACGGTAGGCGTGGAGCTGTCATGATTGTGTGGAGCTGGAGAATAGGTGGCGCGATAGTTGCAAAAAACTAGCACATATGGCAGGGATGAACAACAAGGACAAGCAGCGGAACTCCCAGTGATCAGGGATATGCGGCAAACAACAAAGTAGGAAAAGAGGGAAAACTAATGGTCACATTAACAAAGGAACAAAAAGGGAATCAGCCAGCGTAGACAGGAGGTTAGTCCAGTAGAGGGCTAAGGAAGAGAGCCGTAGGAGAGCTCTGTTATGTTCTGTTATTTTCTCTTTTGTTCTATTCTGTAACTATTGTAATCTTCCCTCCTGTAATCAACTCTGAGGAGTAATGTAACTGTCTGCTATTGATAATGAAATATAATTCTACTTGTGTTTGAAGTTCTAAGTTCTGTGTTAAGCATTTGGTTATGATGAATGTATTGCCCGATTTTAAATTTTAATTTTCCATCTTGAATATGCTTGATGAGTAGTATCTTGTGCAAGGTAGCTAAATCTATTTGTGGTTCCCAATTGTTTCTGTTTTGCTCTATAGCTATGATCGGTCGATATCTGATATGTTCCTAACTTTACTAAGGTCACGACGCACCTCGGGTGAGACTCTCTACTCTTCAGAGTAGGGTGAAATTGTTAGTGTTGTGCTAGACTACTGCAGAAACCTTGTTGGCCTCTCTCCTAAACCTGAGTCTTACTTAGAGACCTTCTTTCTAGCCAACAAATGGTTCCATTGCCGGGGCCTGAAATTTCATTTAGGAGCTAGATCATGGTATCACAGATCTTCGAGAGGGAAATACGATGCTGGTGGGATAACCACTTAGATCAGTTCATACCACGGCAAGCTGAGTTGAGACAACAAAAGGAGAAAATTGTTAAGGATCGGGTTTTGTTCTCTGAATCTGCGAGTGACCTCTACGAAATTTTTTGGGGAAAGTTTCCAGAGGAACTCTATAATTCGTTGCAAAGACTACAAGTCAAGACAGTCCAAGGAGGGTCGTGTAAGATTTATCGCAAGTGGTTACACGTGGATCTGGTAGCACTCCACCGGTTAGATACTGATTTTACTCGAGCTGTAGATTTCTGGGTACAATCTACCTTGGAAGGATATAAAGTGGAATTAGCGGCTGAGTGTTACCAATCCTTCTCAAAAGAAAAGGATGAATTCAGATCCGAATTGTGGGGAGAGATGTTAAAGGAAATTCCTTTGTGGATCAAAGCTTTAATGGTAGACGAGGGATTGATGGAATTTCAAAATCTGAGATGGAGACTTAAACCTCCAGTACTAGGGGTAGGAGCTGAGGGAGAGATTCTACCAGTAAGCTTGAAAGGGGAATAGGGATATGGATGTCAAGACCTCCAGTAGGTTGAGAGAGCGACGAGCACATCAGAGGGCGTAGATTGCTAAGAACTGTCAGGAAAGGGTGATAAAGGAGTTAGAGAAGTAGGAAAGTAGTCAACAGGACAAGGATAAGGTGCCATAGATGACGAAGGAGATGGAAGGTCAAAAAAGATCCTAAGGAATAGGAGGGACCATCAAGGAAGTCAGGCAAGTGTATAGGAGCCCAGCCCAAAGAGAAAAGGAAGAAAAGTCCGACGTGGAGGACGCACGCCCCGAGGAGACATCCGAGGACACACGCAGCTATTTTGAGAGGGGCTGGCACCCATAACTCAAGGTAAATCTATTCCCCAAAGTTCAAGTAGCTCTAGTCCCGAGCTACCCCTGGTACTCTATCAGCCATTAGGTGAAATTTTTGTTAAGTTACGAGAGTTTAGCAAGTTGAATAGTGTTCAATCTACATCAACAATATCTACGAGCAATAGTTCTAGTAATACAATTTCACAGCCAGGGAATAGAGGTTTTATTTTAATACGACCCACAGAAAGAAATATGGTAGGATACTTTACCCAATACCCAGAGTTCTCTGGGAGGAGCAATGAGAATGTGGATCAGCACTGGTATCTCTCTGAAGCCATATGGAGGGCTTGGCAGACACTCGAGGTAGTTAAGTTGATCGAGTTCCAAACAACTCTAAGAGAGAGAGCTCTTCATTGGTTCATTAAATGGTCTAAAGCTCATCCAAACCGAGTGATAGATGATGTAAAGAAAGAATTTTTCAAAGAATTTAAGCTACCTCAGACAGATCAACAAGGTTTATCAGAGATGTGGGATATTAAACAACGATAAGGTGAAACTGCATGGGACATGATGAGAAGGTTCAAGGACGTGATTGGAAAACTAAGTTACCCAATCAATCCGAATCATTTGAGAGATTGGATTATCAAGGCCCTTCTTCCGTTGACGAGAACTCCTCCAACACAACAAAAGATTGATACATTACAAGATGCGTTGGAGAAAGTTATGAAGATAAAGGCTATGACGGGGTATCTGCAGGAATTCAAAGGAGGGGTAGCAGCTCAAGACCCTTCCATATTGGGGTTACAAAATCAGATAGCTATTCTAACAAAAAAGTTGAAAGACATTCATCCAATACAACCTGCAAGACCCAATGTGTGGTGTACGCATTGTCTGATGGAGGGACACATGGTCACCTAATGTCCGAGGTTGCGGGGACAGAATATGGGGGCTTCAGTAGCAAGGACACCCACTAGTAGGGGGAGTTGTGAAGATAAACACTAAAGGGATATATCCACCGCAACCCCACTTCCCAGGGCTCCCTGCGCAACAGAATCAGGCCGCAACTGAATACTGCAAAATATGAAAAATCATTGGTCATCCACCACGCCTATGCCCACTTTTACAAAAATACTCCAACATTCCAAACAACATATACTGTGACTTCCGTTCTTCCACAACACACAATACACATCAGTGTAGAGCCCTGGATGCACTGGCAGAACAATTGGATAGGACATCATATAGAGTGAATGAGGCTCCAAGGGGACGAGGAAGAGGAATGAGAGGAGGTAGGGCTCGAGCTAGACGACCTATAAGATGTTACAATTGTGACCAAGAAGGCCACGTAGCCAGGGAATGTCCACTTCCCTGAAGAACCTGGTGCTCTCAGTGTAGAGTTAATATGCATGCAACTGAAGACTGCCAGAGTTAATTAAGAGATGGGAAGAAAGAGCCAGACAAAGAGGAGAAAATATGGTAAACGCAGAACCAAGAATAGTAGAGGCTCGAGCTATGAAAAATGTAGCCATAGTAACATGGGGAGGAAAGATAATAGGGGAATATGCACATAATGTAGACCCAATAAAGCTAATAAATCCAACATCTCCAAAGCCATTTTTCAGGCCAGATAGACAGAAAAAATATTTTAAAGAAGCAGTGGAAAAATTTGTCCAACTTGGGGGGAGCAAAGGCATTGAGTTACAACAGCGGATTGTAGAGAAAGAGAAACAGACCAATATAAGTAAAATGGTTGAAGAATGGTTCCAATTATTGTTAAAAATTGTAACCAATGCACCAATGCTGGAACAACTGAAACATAATCTAGAGATGGTGGTGCAGGAAACAACAGAACCAGAGGATTCAAAAGATTCAACACAAAAATGCATACGGAGAATCAAAGTAAAGAAGAGAAGAACAGGAAAGGAATTTCGTGTAAACACTCAAGTCGCGGGATTTCAAATCAAGGACACCATGCTGGACCTAGGGTCAGATGTCAACATTCTGCCAAGGAAGACATGGGAAGCATTGGGAAGACCAAAGCTGACATACTCACCAATCCAGCTCTGCATGGAAAACCAATACTACATTGTGCCCATAGGCAGGCTGGAAGAGGTCGAGGTCGATGTTGTGGGGGTAAAGACATACACAGAATTTGAAGTGATAGACATTATGGGGTATAAGGATCCCTATCAAGCATTATTGGGGATAGATTGGGCTTTCAAAAACTATGCAGTCATATATTTAAAAAATTAATTGATGATATTTGAAGACAAGGAAGTCAGGGTCACTCAACCACTTTACCCATATCAAGGACCCCGATATACATAAACTATTGACGACAGAGAGGATGCTCAACTTCTCGATCATATATATCAGATGACTACAGGGAAAATAGATGATTACATCAACCCAACAGCGGGGAGAAATGTAAGCTAGAGAAGTGTTAAAATTTCAGACTTGGGCTCAAAAATAGCCTGGGATGATTGGCAGCAGGGAGGATACGAGACCAACACAAGGAGATGTGCTAACATTTGAAGAATCAACTGGATTGGAAGTGAGGTAAGAGAATATATGAATTTATCAAATATGAATGTTGTAAATATATTATTGCAAAAATAGAGAATAAAGTAGCAGTGGAACATAGAATCCTGCTCATGGACGTGGCTCTATAATCCACATCAGCAAGGTGGTGGAGCAACCACCGAACTCTCTGTCGCAATGGGAGGGGGTTGTAGCAGCGTTCAGAGCCAGATTCAAAGAAAATGAAGGACCGCAATTCACTGAAATGTACCAAGGGGATTCTAATCCCATTAAACATTTACAACATTATGAGTGCCAATGGGCTAAATAAGGGTACCCAGAATATATGTGGACACACAATTTTATACATTCACTAGATTCAGTTCCACAAGCTTGGTACTTAACTGAAGAGAAGAAAAGAGGAACTAACACCTGGAAAGAAGTTGCGGATAAGTTTATGCAATGATTTTCCTTTGAAGGAGAAACAAAACCCATCACACAGGTGCCACAGACCATCAAAAGAGTATTATTATTTCCAGAAATTTAGGAAGATGAAGAACAACCGCTCTCGAAACATAGTACTCAACAGTCAGTAGCATGCAAAAATATAGACAGCGAAATGGATGATGAAGATCTAGAGAACCTTAGACACTTATATTTTGAAGAAAAGGAAGGGGAACGAGATATACAAGAAGAACCTACAACATAGGGAATTCATCTGCGGCCATTGAAGACCAAGAAGCTGAACATCAAAACACCAGAAAATCCCAAAATTGCATCAATTGGTGACTACTAGGATGCAGAGATGACTAAGGAGATATTTAATCTTCTACAGGAAAATGAAGACTTATTCCCATCCTCAGTATCAGAGCTAAAGGGAATAAAAGGAGACATGGGGGAAATGCGTATAATTTTGAAGCCCGATGCAAGACTAGTAAAGCACAGATTATACCATCTGAATCCAAGAGTGAAAGAGAAATTCAAGGCAGAGATTGATAAAATGCCGAAAGCAGGGTTGATTTTTCCAGTGGAAGAAGTAGAGTGGGTAAGTCCCATAGTCATACAAAGTAAAAAGGAAAAGTCAAAAATTCGAGTATGTGTTGACTATAAGAGCCTGAACAACGCATGCATACATGATCCATTCCCCACTCCGTTTAGTGATGAGGTGCTCAAGAATGTTGCAGGGAAAGAAGCTTATTCATTTGCGGATGGATTTTCAGGATACCATCAAGTGAGAATAGCTGAAGAAGGTAAGAAGTAAACAAATTTCACAACCGAATGGGGCTCATTTGCATATCATGTAATGCACTTCGGGTTTAAAAATGCACCGGTAGTATTTTCACGGACCATGATAGCAACATTTCGGGAATATATCCATAAATTCCTTGAGGTTTATATGGATGACTGGACAGTTTACAACTTGTTGAAGAATCATGGAACCTTATTAAGGATAATGTTCGATGGATGCAGACAACTCCAAATTTCACTCAATCTTAAGAAGTGCATCTTTGCAGTAACTTTTGGGACACTGGTAGGACATGTTGTTTGCAAACAAGGTGTTTGTGTGGATCCATCAAATGTGGTAGTTATAATCAACATAGAGGCACCAGAAACTGTGAAACAGTTCAGATCACTATTAGGCCATATTGGGTACTACAGAAGATTCATCTGCAACTATGTGGGGATAATAGCTCCATTGGAAAAGCTGTTGCGGAAATCAAAGCAATTCATTTGGACAAATTACTGTACTACTGCCTCAATACACTAAAAGAAAATTTGGCAAGCGCACCCATATTAGTTCATCTTAATTGGGACAAGCAATTCCACGTCCACATTGATGCCTCCGGTATTGCATTAGGAGTAGTTCTGGCTCAATCAGGCGAAAGATCAGTTGATCACCCAATTTACTTTGGAAGCAGGAAGTTACCGACAACTGAAAGGAACTACAGAACTGCACAACGAAAAGATTTGGAAATGGTGTATTCCCTTCAGAAATTTTTCCATTACCTATTTTGAGGTATGTTCAAATTCTTCACGGAAAATTCAACATTGAAGTACCTAGCTAATAAACCAGTCCTTGAAGGAAGGATCTGTAGATGGCTTCTACTGTTCTAGGAGTTCACCTTGGAAGTGATAGTGAAACTAGGAAGACTGAATGAGGGTCCTGACCATTTATCAAGGCTGGAAAATGGAGAAAATGGAGGGTCCCTCGATGATCATTTACCAGATGTTGATCTCTTTAGAGTGGAAGCCATCCCAGACTATTTAGATCAAATAGAAATCTATTTGGCAATAGGATAGTGCCCGACTGAATATACAGCAACTCAGAGAAAACATCTTGTCATAAAGGCAGCCGAATATCAGTTAATAGCGGGAAAACTGTATAATATTAGATTAGACCAAATCTTGTGGAGATGTGTCATGGACCATGAAAGGTGGGATATACTGTGGGAGTGTCATTGTGGAGTTGCGAGAGTGCACGTCAGCACAAAAACTACCGCAAGAAAGATATTACAAGCAGGGTTATGCTGGCCCATAGTACACAAGCCAAAATAAAACATTTTTAAAGAAATGCGAAGTCTGCCAAAGAACGGGACGTCCATCATACGGAGATGAACTACCACTTCACCCTGTATGAGCATTGCATCCATTTGAGATGTGGGTTGTTGATTTCATAGGACCAATAGCACCTGTCGCAAGACATCCATATGCAAGGTACATAATTACCATAACAGATTATCTTACCAGATGGGTAGAAGCGGTACCAGTGAGATCACTGGGATGAGCGCATACCAGCAAAATTATGGCCGTGCAAGACAACTATGAAAAGACTGAACAACTAGACTCCTTTCCAGCTGGTGTACTGGAGGGAAGTGGTGGTACCCACTGAATTTATTATACCGAGCCTGCTAATCGCTTCAACACTACACTTAATAAAGGAAGACTCATTGAAGGAGTGCCTACATGAACTAAAAGAACTTGAAGAGGACATGTTTCTAGTGGAATTTCATTAGACAGTCCAAAAATACAGACAAAAAGCCTAGCATGACCGACATATCAAACATAAAAAATTTAGAATTGGAGGAAATTTTTTACTGTATGACAGTAAGTTCCAAAATTTCCCAGGTAAGCTCAAAATGCATTGGCTGGGACCGTACCATGTGATTGAAATCCAAGATTCAGGAGCAGTTCGGTTAGCACAATTGGACGGCCAAGTGTTACCAAGATGGGTGAACGGTGCACGCCTGAAGCCTTATCACGAGTAAGTTTCATTATTTCCTTTTCTAATAACTCTCGTAATTGAGAAGAGTTAGTAGGGTAGACTATAGGTATATAGATTCAATAACTCTCTCGCACCCGAGAAGAGAAGAGACAAGAATCCCAATAAAGTACAAACTACAAATAACAGAGGAAACTCATTGTTGCGATGCGGAGACTGTATCACAACTGATTCTGGTCAAGGGGAGGGTAGTGTCTAACATGTCATCAATGTTAGAAAGCCAAATGTGTCAAACATCATTCCATCATCATGACCCATCATACCCATGTCAGTCCATAGGATTACCTAGATTTGAGAATTAACTTCCATAATTAGTAACATCCATACTGTAATCAATTTTCCATATTAGGCCATAATCATTACCCATCACGTCTGCCCATGGGGACCATAGCTTCCTAAGGAGGGAGGAATGATCCAGGTGGATATCGATGGCCATCCACCTATTCCATTTGGACCAACACCATCAATTTTTGCAGCTTTTCACATTCAGCACAACTTACTATTTTTAGCAGGTTTTTGGGTCCTCCACTACCGAAGCCATTTATGGGCCTTAACGATCTAGGTGGATATTGGTGGCCACCCACCTATTCCATTTTAACCCCCACCATCAGTTCTTTCAGTTTTTTTGTTGCAGCACAACTTACTATTTTTAGCAGTTTTTCAGGTCCTGAACTTCTGGAGCCGTTTTGAGGCCCTAAACGACATTTTTTGTGCATCGTTCCATTCCAATATTGAAACTAACAAAAATGGTTTTAGTACTCAGATATATATTTCTAACAATATATCAGACACTACAAACGGAGATCGTATGCCGAAGTTACATCCCCGGGAAGTTGAAACACCAATTTACCCAAACGAGGCCCATAGTTTTGGCGCTTCATCACCTAAGGTTATATTTTTGGACGTTTAGAGTTCTCCATTGTTTCTCAATAATAAATAGGCCCTTGAGCCTCATTGTAACACAGTTCAGAGGTTTGTAGCCGCACATCTCTTCTCTGAGATTCACTACCAGCACCCTAGCTATTTTATTTCCATTATGTTTGTAGGCATATTTTTGTTATTTGATATTAATCAAATGAGGCATTATTTCCACTGCATCTCTATGTTCATGGTTATTTCTGTTTTCTGTTGCGTTCCTACATAAATCTGGATCAAATCCACAGTTTAAGAGGGCAAAGTCAGCGTAAGTTGGCGAGGAAGAAAATCTTTGAGAATTTGGCTAAGTGTGGGATTAGTGAAGCATATATGAAACCAAGTTAATACTTGAATATGATCACATAGTAAAAAATATCTATGACATAACATATAACACTTATCAATTAAAAAACAACATTATCCCCTTAATGCGACGACGGAACAATACTCTCTTCGAAGTGCGACACTTAGTGTATACTTTGTGATGACAATGATAACACTAGCGCGTCAATGTATAAAAATTTATGAATGAGCTGAATAGATGTCTATATGGTAAATAGGACCCATCAACACTAAATTTACCTCCAGAAATGAACCATAGCATTTATTTTACATCGTGTGACACTTCCCATGCCTGAGAGACGACACTTGTGATAATAAGAGAAAGGTGCAAACAACACCTGCAAATGGGAACAAAATTGAAAGAGGAACAAGTACGAGTGAATAAAAAATGAAAAATGACACTTATTAAAGTGAAAGAAAGCAAAAGAGATAGGTGAAAACATGAAAGTGACAGTTGCGAAGGCGAAGTTGTGCTAAAGCGGCAGTTGCAAAAAATCATCGAAATAGAAGTACAATCACAAGCAAAATTGAGAGATTGTCAATAGAAAGTGTGCACTAACTACTGAGATAGGTTGAACATTGCACAAGAAAAATCTTTATGGACTGCGTTATGTTTGTTTAAGCTTGAGTAAAATAATGTGCTCATTAAATCATTACAAAATGACCATGTGTGAACAAGTGACTTGGAAACTTGCAATCTAAGAAGAAGAATCAATCAATTAACAGAACATCAATTGACCATGAAATGACTATAGAATGACTCATTCCAAGATCTACTGTAGCATCCAAAATTAAAGTGTAGACAAAATTTTGGAGGGTGTTTTTTGTAGAGACAATAAATTGGCAAACCTACATACTCAATGCTAGCTGTAGGATCTCCTATATTTACAATTACGAACCATACCTTGCAACATTAGCATGATATCATCATCCATGAATGTTAGTCGAGTTTCATGATGATCCAAATAGATATCTAGATTTAGTTTCACTTAATGAGTTGAATATTCTTAAATGGTGAAATCTTGTTTATAATTAAGTTTAAGTTCTAAAAAAAATATGACATTCAAATCTAAGTACCATAGTCATAATTTGTGTGGTTTATATATATATATATATATATATATATATATATATATATATATATATATATATATGAAAACTAAATAATTTATAATATAACAATCTCATTAACATTTTTGTCTTTAATTTTGATATTTTATGCTTAAAAGTTTATATGTAACTTTAATTTAGAAAGAACTATAATTTGAAATATTTTTAAATCTATTATAAGAAATTGACTGACATAATAATTGCATTATTTTCACCTAAAAAATGATGGTCCAAATAGATATTAACATTTAGTTTCACTAATAGATTGAATGCTTCTCCCTGCTGGAGGTGTCCGTCGTGACAAGTGGGCTGTGTGGTAAGTTAAGGCCGGACCGGTCGGACATGCACCCACGACTCACCGCACTCCCACACCAAACGGCATGGCCTCGGGCACGATCTTCCAGAAATGCTAAGGGGCATCGACGAGACATACCATTCGTTACCTACGACGATGAGAATGTTGGTGTCAGAGATTTCACACAGTTGCAGCTAGCTCTCAAGCCTTGGCTTGAGTTTCTCTCGAAGGAGACGAGGTGGGTGAAAGTTCACTGTGTAGCAATGGTGTAGGTCTGAGCATTCCAGAGTCCCGGTAATGGAAATTCACACGCCGCACTGTAGAGGTTTGACAAATGTCAGAGAAATCTACTGTGGGAGGGGCATCTCTCTGGAGAAGGTGGTTCGGTGTTCACCAGGTTACCGAGAGATCGCACCATGCAGAAGGGTCCTTCACTTATCGAGCACCCAAGCCTCCCAGGATCTTACTGCGGGTGGTACTTCAAAATCCATCTCTAGTGAGCAAGTGGTTGCGCCAGGTATTGTGTCTCTCATCCATGGTGCTCGGGATGTGGTCAATGATAAACTCAGCTGAGGGTGCAGGGACAGTACATGGGTTTTAGGGGTTTCTGGACTGGGAGTGACTCGGCGCTGCAAGCCAGCAAAAGGAGAGGTAATGTTAGACGACTGCATGGTGCATGAGCAAGGTTGGTAATGACGTGGAGGTATTGTAAGTGGCATGGAAAATTTCTGGGTAGCCAGGGACTCGAGCTAACAATCAGAATCTACTGAGAGTTAACATTCGGTGGTGGCCATGGCAGTTTCTTCAGCTGAGTCACCGAGCTAGGTTGAGGCAGTGCTCCGGATGTGGTCAGTGATAAAATTAGCCGAGGATGCAGGGATAGTTCATGGGTTTTATGGGTTGCTGGACTAGGAGTGACTTGGCACTATAACCTAGCAAAGGGAGAGGGAGTGTTAGACAACTGTATGTTGCATGAGCGAGGCTAGACATGACATGGAGGCATTGTAAGCAGCATGGAAAATCGCGAGGTACCCAGGGACTTGAGCTCAGTCTTAGAATCTACTGAGAGTCAAGATTCGATGGCGGTCATGGCAGTTTCTCCGGCTAAGTCACCGGGCTATGTTAAGGCACCGACCACCCTTGAAGCAATTTCCGCCCAACTCCAGCAGATCCAGGTCAACCTGGACACCCTGCTTGAACAAAGGTTTGATGATCGTAATGAATTGGTGGCCTACATTAAAGTTGTTCAAAACTTGCAGAATGAGACCCTCGAAGCTCTAGAGAGTCTGTGTCATCTTTTGAGACGCTCTCATGACCATCTCTGAGGACTAGAGGCCGAAGTGGACAATATCAGCTACCATATGCATAATAAAGGTGGTCTCTTCACGGTTCCTCTGATAGGTCTCGTGCACCCCCCCCATGATTACCATTATGTTATGTTTGTTTTGTAATTTTGTGCGGCTAATAACCAAGAGAACCAGTTGCCTTGGCAAGCACCCAATTCCTTCTAAGCACTACATGCCTTCTGGGTTGCCTAAATCTAATACAGCCATGCTGGTTCCTACTGTAAATTTTGTTCCCGATATGCTAATATAATCTAGAGTTTGACTAACGAAAAAAAATAAATTGAATGTTTTTTAATGACCAATTCTTGTTTATAATAAACTTTAAATTTCTAAATATAAATATAATGATTCAAATCTAACATAATAATAATTTATATATTTCATTTAAAAATAAATATATAATGAATAAATATAGATTAGATTGCCTTTAATTTTTCTTTATATGCTTTTTAAAATTTAGATATAGTTTTAATTAAAAAAACTATAATTTGAAATATTTCTAAAATCTATTATAAGCAATTTTAATTTAATATATAAAAAATTATTATTTATTTCAATTCCCAAAAATAAATATAAAGAGCTTCTATGATGGGCAATCATATATATATATATATATATATATATATATATATATATATATATATATATATATATATATATATATATATATATATATATATATATATATATATATATAATTTAAATGGTAATATTTCACCATTTCACTATCAAAAATTATGTTAATTTCATTTATCTTCTATATATTTACAAATTTTTATTTAAAATAATATATTTTAATATAATAGATGTTATTTTATTTATTTTTATTACTCGATAAAAAAATGTGACACTAATCATGATACAACAAAATATAAAATACTCGTCTATATCTTTAATGACAGACTATATTTTTTTAGATATCCATTTTCAATAATTGGAAATCTCTATGCATATGTTTGATACAGATTCTGTGAAAAAGAAACCTCTGATATTCAAATAAGTTTTAATATCTATGCCATTGGTTAAAAAACACTCCTTGTATTCATTCCATACATAACATCTTAGTTGCCCATATAAATACTAGTTCATTCCATACATAACATCTTAGTTGCCCATATAAATACTAGTTCTTTTGCCATGGAAATTATAAAATGTGAGCATGATTTGATGTGGATTGGAGGGGCAGAGTCCCACAACCAAACGCTGCAAAGTAGGGAATATGAGACCCAAAGAACAATGACTGCCAAATCCAATCTCGAAGGAAGAAATGGAAAGAGGAGTATTCTCCCAGTAGATTGCCTAACAAGAAAACAAATTTCCCAATGTTTCTGGTCCATTTCGTTCTATGCCCATATATTTGACTGGAAGAAAGGTTGGAGCCACATTAAATCTGGGCATATATTATTTATAAGATTCAGACACGATGCATATTTGATCATAAAATGGTTCTAGGTTTGGTGGTCGTGAAGCGAAAGGCTTATCCGTTGTCACTATGGTTTAGCAGGTTTGCACTAACATTACAAGAAGTTAGGATCTACCATCTGATGAGAAGAGAGTTTCTTTTCCCCTTGAAAATTGCAATTTTCAGTAATAGCGAGTAATGATGAACCCTTTGGTTAGAAGTAAGTAACCATTTGGAGCTGCAGCTAATCACATCAAATTTTGTCCTCATGTTTCTTATTCTCTGCTTGTTCAACACAACATTTCAACCTGTCTCAATAAAAAAAATTATGCCTTGATTTCACATTTATTTAACTTTTATTCATTTTCATTTTATTTTCAATGTTCATTGCCCAAAAATATTAACTTTTGAGTCTTGACTCTAGATATAGATGACGTTAGGCGAGTCATTATCACTCTTTACTATGTTCTGACTTGTCACTCTTTGAGTAATTTCAATCTACTATTTTTCCACAGAGAAACACCTCCCATGTTTCCCATGCTCCTGGGAAGGGGACGCCTAGGGAAACATTTCACCATGTCCACTTGTGCATCTCCCCACTCCTACAGTCCTTCATCCTAGAAAATTGGTGGAACATAAACTATTTCATACTTCTATGTCTATTATTTTTCTTAGTACTAACTACATTCTAAAATTACGAAATTAAATCAATGTATTAAAATTATACTATTTCTGTTTCATTTATGAATCATTCTATTTCATTATGGAATCTGAATTAGAATCGTGTATGTAACATTTACAAATTTGATTATTACTATTTCACTGTTTACTATTTACACTGCAGCACAGTGATGAATTTGCATGGGATGAATTGTTATTGTTGGGAATTTATCATAATTTTTTTTAATTTTACATATTTAGAGATGGGGATGCTATCATTCCAGGTTCCCCCTAGATTTCCCCAAAATTTTGGGGTGCTTACACACACCTCGTGCTTGTGCTTCTGTGATCTCTGTTCCCAGAAACGTGGTGGAATGTTGACTTATTTGGAAACTAGTTTTATCTATAAAGCATGTGATTTGATTTATGAATCATTGTATTTCATTACTACATATAAATTTAAATCATGTTTGTAACATTTACAAATTTTATTAGTACTATTTTCACTGTTTAATATTTACACCACACAATGATGAGTTAGCATGGGATGAATTCCTATTGTTGGAATTTTATCATTATTATTTTTAATTTTATATATTCAAATATGAGGACCCTAAAATTCCTGGTTCCCCTTGGTTTTTTGGGGGTGCTTCCACACCCATGATTTTGTGCTCTTTGTTTGTAGAAACTTGGTGGAATGTTGACTTATTTGCCAAAATTTTTTATCAATTAAGCAATGTGCCTTGGTTGTAGATGGCATGTTCGTTGGAGTTTTACAATGTAGCTGTGACACAATTAAGGTAGTAAGTAGGTTATCCTCAATTGATGTGGATGAAAGTGAGGCTTTGGGCCATGGGGTGATTCGCTTATGATAATTTCAAAGATGAATTCATTTACAAGAGAGGAGTATCAGAGAAACCCAAAAGAATTGTTTATAGGGTTTTTTCAATCTTGGGGTTGCCAAAACCACCATCCCACCATGGCAAGTTTCATTTAAAAGTTAAAACTATGTACTTTAAGCCTATGTCACAAGTTTTATCGAACTTCAACTTTCATGTTTTATATTGGCAGTTACATTGGGTTAAATGAAATAGGTTCTTGGTTGAGGTGGCTTGAGTCTCATACTTACTGTAGAAGGCCATTCGAGAACTGTTGATGAAATAGTTTATCCCTTAGGTTCATACTAATTTCATTAACATCAGTAATTTTTATTCCATTCTTTCATTAATATGACTTGCAAAGAAACTCGTATTGAAAATAAATGATGAATGGATGATTTTGGTATTTTCTCCTAGCTACTACCTCATTGATCACACATCTCGAGCTGCAGAGTTAGGGATTTATCCATCTACCCATTTCAGTATCTAGATTGCTAAAATATGTTTGCATTATCTGGTAATCTACATATATTCCCAATACATTTCAAGGTTTTAGGAATTTGCTTATGTACTTCTAGCATCATCATAGATCGCAGTTGCTGTTGGACCACTTCGTTTTAATAGGCCCTTTGTACAACTGTTTACTGTGACTATTATTCCTCTAGTCTCTTAGAGTACTTTGATTTTACATGAGGGTTTGAAATCATTCTCGTGCTAATCCTCTGGTTATAAAGGGCTGCATAATTCATGTTGGCACCCAACTGACTAAGGTCACTGGTATTGGGCCAACCAGTTTCAGCTATGGCCAACTTAATATTATCATGACCCAGTTTTCTCATTGCAGCTACATCTGCATCAAGCTGCTGGTCCAAAAAATTGGTATACACAAGGTGATTGGGGTCGGTGAAATTTAGGTTATGTTGCCCAAATTTTGCATATTCCAAAGGTACTTGTTCAACATCAAATAAATAAGGAAAGTAAGGATACACATCCATAAAAAAGTAGGAATCTATTATGCTTATCAACTCAAGCATTGGCTTCATGACAGTTTGTGCAACATCATCCCTAAAAGCAGCAGATGATGGAGGAAATGCTTTTATACAAAATTAAGGGGCTAGCATATCCATAGCCAATGGGGTTCCCACCTTGATATGACCTAGCTTATATTTCACCAGAGCTTGGCAGATTTTCTGCATAGATAGCACTAGTTGGTACCAGGCCCATTTGTTGGAATATTCTGTCAAAACCTCATTCCCCACCAGAACTACATTGATATTTGTTGTGGGAAAGGACACAATATTTTTACTGACACATTGGTCTACGGCTGACTGGCTAGCCAAGACACTAGCAAGCTCGTCATTCTTAACACTCATGAGCACATTAATACCGATGTTGGCCAATGCCCTGAGGATTTCTGGATTAGCACCATAGATTTTAACATTACCAGCCTTCAAATTTTGGATCAATTGAATTGATTCTTTTACAGATGGAAGATTGTAGCCAAGTTTCCCCAAAACAACACCAATTCCATGATTATGTGCATCTGTGCAACAATGACAAAAATAAAAAGATTAAACCTGTGAAAATAATGCAGGATCCGTATACAACTAGATACTAGTCCATGAAATTAAGAACATTCAGAGGGAAATATGTATACTCCTAGAAACAATCCCGATATCATGCTTGTATATTTCATAGTGAATGACTCCAGGTGAGGATGTTATTCTTCTTTCAAAATACTGTCAACAATGTTGTTTTGCTCCGTATAGATGTGCTGGAAATGATGTGTAGAAACAAATGTTCCAATAAGTGGATGCCCTTCATCCAATATGACAATAGTGGAGGATGAAAAGTAGAGCCCCTTGATTCAATCTATGGAGCCTTTGGAATTTCCAAATACTTGTAAATCATTGATGTTTAACCAATTTGTAGTGAAAAGTACACCCTATAAAGCAATGATTTCTGCCTTATTGTTGGTACCCTTGCCACCCTCCAACCAAAAATGATAATAGCAACTATGCTCAGTGACAATGACAATGAAGGCACCACATCCACATTCATTATTAATACAGACATAAATCCTTATTTGACTGTTACGTTGTTATGCTTTCAGATGGAATCGAGCCCTTATTCAAGAGCTAAGCACCCTTGCTCCTGGCTCGCAGTATCTGAGTTTTCCAACACAATATGGACAATCCTTCAAGGTTCAGTGTCTGGCATGCCTTTGGAAGCAACATTGGTCATATTGGAGGAATCCACACTATAATGTTGTGCAGTTTTTCTTCACTACAATGGTTGCTCTATTGTTTGGGACCATAACATTTGTTTTGAATTTTCTTGGTTGGAAAGAAACACATTATAGATTTAATTACAGCTAAAGTTAAAATGGTAAATGGTGTGCTTTAAATGAATGAATAACCACCAATATAAGTGCATAAAATTATAGTGGTTATGACTGCAAGATGTGGAAGAATATTTTTAAAAACTAGATTCGGATGTCTTATTATCAAAATAAAAATTTGGATAGGGCACAATATTTTCCTGCCTCTACTAAAATTGACCAAAATCACTACATATATCTTGCTTAGCAACTATTGGATCTCTTTAAGAATCTTACGGCATTTCCTTCGCAACATCTGGTGATGGTCCAATTGCTAGTTTAACTCATTTAGATTTAATTTTGTTTATTCTTTCAGACTAAGCTTTCATTCCAAAAAATATATATAATAAATAAATATATAATAGACAATTAAATAATTTATATATAAAAATCTTATATATATATATATATATATATATATATATATATATATATATATATATATATAATCTAATTTTTTTTTATTGAAATTGTAATAAAAATCATATATATATAATCTTTCTTTTCTTTTCTTTTCTTTTTTTTTTATATATTGAAATTGTAATATTTCTCTATTAAATATTACGATAATCTAATTTATCTTCTATAAATTTAGAAATTTTTATTTAAAATAAGATTTTCTAACATGGATGTTATTTTATTTATTTTTATTAATAAGAAAAAACATGTTACACTCATCCTCATAAAAAATAAAATAAAAATATAAAGTACATTTGACATCTAAGATATAGATTTATCTTAGATGGGAGATTATATTTTTTTTAAATACATTTTCAATAATTGGAAATCTCTATGTCTAGGGGTACTCTTGTTTGATACAGATTATTCATCTGCAAAAGAAACGTCTTTATATTATATTATTGATATTCAAATACTTTATAGTTCTCTCAAATATTTAGGAATGTTTACCTCAGATATATAAATACCAACATAGATCCATCTGAATGATGGATTTATTGCGACAAAGAGAGATAAAATCCCTCATGATACAAATATGTTTTTTATTACAAAACATAGGAAAAGGTTTGCACCCCAAGTGATTTTATTGCCTCATATCTAGAATTGGAAAGAGCCTCTCTCTATTTCCATATATATATTAAAAATCCTTTATTCAACATATATATTGAGATATTTGATTCATAACCCACATTAAACTTTTTTGTTATCAATGTTTGATGTTAAAATATTTTGCTAAACATATATTGCAAAAATTGATTTATAACACACATTACAATATATCATTCAATATTGAGTATGGAAGAAATTACACAGGGGTACCATAATGAAAAATAAAAATATAACATATTTTTTAACTTTAATTTTTTTTTTGTATATATAAAATTGATATAAAGTTATGTTGTTTAATATGGACGTTGAAATTTTTTACTTATGGCCAACATTAAAATATTTATTTGTTATTTATATATTTTCATTTTAAATATTATATGTCAATGAAACATAGAATGAATTATTCATCTTATAGTGTCAACAAATTTATTTTTACACGTATATCTCTCAACTCCATATTAAATAATAGAAAATTACATATAAATTATTAATAATTTTTTATTTTATTGAAATCATTGATTTATTATTATTATTACAATATTTTTAATTTGTAAATATAAATATTATTTTTGTATTTTTAAATGTAGCATTGCACAATATCTCTTTTATTCTAGATTATAAAATGTTTTTAGATATAATTGCACATATCTCCTTAATATATATGTTTTCTTTAGTCCAATTCCCTCTCTTTTAATAATGTTGATTAAATTTAAAAAAAAATATATGTATATCTTTCAAATATTTTCTATATAGGATAATTATATAATATTTTTATCACCTTTATAAAGTAAATATATAAACGATTATTACAATATAATATTTTGACAGAAGACAGTAAATTTATTCGTAATATATAAGAATAGATTTAATAAAAACAATGCTTCAATAAATCATTTTACATTTTACAACCTTCATAGAGAGATTGTCTAAACAATTAATATGATATAATATGATGTTATAATTTGACATAGAATGATCTATTGTATTTCTATATTAGTATACGTAATTCTTATATAGGATATATTAATAAAAAACAATTCTCTCATAAAAACAGTTACCATTACATTCAAAAACCATATTGTCAAATCCCTGCCCTTACACCACGGAAAAAAAGTTTTATTTAGTGTAATGCTCTGTTTAATTTAAGAAACGATTTATAAACATCCGGAATAATTCTAATTACCTTCTGTTGTAAATAATTACCATCTATTTGATAACAGAAAAGCATCAACAGAGTACTTTAGAAATTGCATCTTCGACACTTCTACAACATTTCCATCGGGATGATCTTCTATGCTTATGCTACTTTCCTCTCATTAAAAGATAGCCAATGTTTATTTCCATCGAGATTATCTTCTATGCTTATGCTACTTTTCTCTCGTTAAAAAAGATAGCCAATTTTCAGATATGGAGATTGACCTCTAGTCATATTTTGTAGATTACCATCATAAACAATTTTTATACTACGAAACATATCTCGACATGTCGACCATCTCGAGACTTGTTCTCCCTAACGTACACCCTACGGTTTGTCGGTGATGCTTCCCGGTGGCTTCCGGATAGTCAAATGGGAGATAAAAGCCAAATGGTCAGCTTGTATCGGAGAGAAGCGATATTGAGTCAGACATATCAGCTATGGTCATACATTCGTAATCTTCGAAGAGTAGTCAATTCCGTAAGAGCAAAGTTGAGTTAGTCATAACAACCTCCGTCGTATTTTTCTATTACTCCCAACTTTTCTACACTCGTTTATTCCACCCATAAACTTGATAGCATGAACTTAAAATCACAGCTTTTAAGCAGTAAGAGACGGCGATTTTTAACCAATCCATATATAAAGGTTTGCTCCCGTGTCCTCTACGTACGATGACTTTCTAAAGGAGGCAATTAATTGGAATTCAATTCAATATTCAACTTCATTCACCATCCTTCTCGGATCCTTCTGTGCTCCGATGCTTCTCCGCTCCTCTCCCTCTCCGGCACCTATTTAAAGAAGAGGCCCTCTGTGAATATTTGATGTATGAATAGTTCACCGATAAGTGCAAATCCGACATACATAGCGCTTCCGCAAGCAGTTTCATTATCTCCATTATTTGGGAACCATCCATCATCGTTAACCTACCGACCATTCAGCTATTAGGGTTTACCATTACACAGATATCGTCATTTAAATCACAAAAGTAGAATGATAGTGCCAGTGCCCATGACACTTAAAACCGACGTGTCTTTTCATGTAATTATTACTCTCGCCTTACTTATGACGACGCTGTCGTTTAAGGAAGTCTCCGCCACGAGCAGGCAAAGGAAGCTGATGACCGATAAAAGCAACAGGAGGGTTAAGATTGTGGCAATCACTTGAAAATGGTCAGCCCAACCGTAACGTCCCGAAACCGCCATCTCCACATAAGTTTGTAGCAGCGCTGCTATCTCCCGGACCTGCCTGCAACATTCATGTTCCGACATGTGCACCCACTCGCCAAGAAAAGGAGCAGCGGAAGAAGGTAGATGGCAAGGGAGAGTTAATGAAGAGTTTTCAGACTTCCGTTAACGGTGGAAAGCACGCATCAGCATATCGTATTTACTAACATGACATTCCATTTTGACGCCGCCGTTTTAATAAAACCCGAAAACTTCCCACAAGCATATATTTTTATGTTTCTCGTATATTCTTCTGTGGACGTAGATTAATATCATTGGAATTGAATGGAACACAAATTGAAATAATCATTCATACCATTAAATGAAGCAGGTTGGAAAAGCGTGCCTTGCTCATGTATCTTTTCGTATTTTTCCGTAATAGACTGCATATTTTTAACAGTAATAGACTACATATTTTTAACAGGTGCTGAGGAATCGATTTCTCATTTTTAACCCCTAAAACCAAAATTTATTTTAATGACAATAAGATAGAGGCTTTTTTTCGTAATTGTATCAGAGTTTGAATCTCAAATTTGTATTTCATTTTCAGAGTACTGGTTAATTGAGCTGTGCGTAACATAGATATTAATATTATTTAAATATTAATATTCTTTTATTTTAATAATATAAGATTTGAAAAATTATAATAAGTATACTATTAATATTATTTAAATATTAATAATATTTTTTCTATTAATAATATAACATTAAAAAATATAATTTGACAAGTATAATTATTAAGAGTAGGTGGGAAACTTCAATACACTGACTAGCCGTGAATCTCTATGGAGTATTCATGGATGTCAAATTTTATGTTTATATTTTAAATTATTAGATTAGCTACAATATTTTATATAAATAGAAAATTTAATATGTAAATAATATCAAAATTTAAATTCAGGTTATTATTGATATTTATTTAAATTGTTAGAAGAGTAGTGATATTTTATATAAATAAGAGAATTAACACTTAAGGTTATTATAGATATTTATTTAAATTTTTAGAAGAGCAGTGATACTTCATATAAATAGCTGAATTAACACTTAAGAAACATTTAAATCACAACATAAGAGATGCACCTAAAAGAATATCATATGTGGATCTCAAATTATGTCTTTCTTCTTTCTCACTTGACTAAATTTTGATTTGGATTGGGATTTCTTCCCTTTCCCTTTATTTGACCAAGAAATAGTTATCTTCATCCTCGCTCTTGGATGATTCCTTCACTAGGTTAGACGATAGGCACTCCCATGTTGGTAGTTTCTCTCTACCATTTACAGAATCTTGATAACTATGCCAAATCTTGGGAAGGCACAAAAGGGATAGAGCTACCAAGTCTTCTTCAAACACATTAACACTGACCCCACCAATTTGATCACGACATTGTGTAAATGTGCTCAAGTACTTTGGAATTGTGTCATTAGTTTGCATGTTAATAGTTTGAATCTTTTTGCTGATTGCCAACTTCTCGTGGTTGTTGTTGTTCTCTAACAACTGTATCAGTGTTTTACACATAGAAAAAAAAAGACTCTTTTCTATGGAGATTCGAGACAATATGATCCCAAACTCCCTCCAATATGATTCTCCTCACTTTCGCCAAATCCGTCCTCCATTGAGCAAGATTTTGGGCATCATATGCTTGGCTTTTTGCTACATCTGACTTGATGTATTCTAGCAACCCATTATCATCCAATAATGCCTCCATGTGGTTCTTCCATGCCACAAAATTTGTGATGCCATCCAATGCATACTCAAGCCTAAGTCCATTCAAGGTCATCTTCTCAACTAAGTAGAAAACCTGTAGCACATATATTCAAATTCGAGTCTCCTGCCATGATAAATCCAAAATATCTTCTCTACTGTGAATCTAACTCTGATGCCATGTAGAAATTAATTTGTAGATTTTAAATTTCTCATGAAATTTACTAAATCACAAGACTAGAAGCTACTCTACTAATGTGTGGAAGTAAATTCAGTATCGAGAGCACAAATTATTAACATGAATCAAGGTTCAACACACATACACATAGGCTTATCTAGTGGAAAGAAACGGTTGAAAACCCCTTACTATTTGTATTTCATTAATCAAATAATATGGATGAATACAATATGCTTGGTCAAGCTTGAGCACAACTTGCACCTATATCTTCTATCATTTTCATGACTGACTGAACCTTACCAATACATAACCAAATTTCCAAGCCTCCAATTTCTCAACTTGGATTACTTTACAACTGATAGGACACTGCCCTTGAACTCCAATCTCAATTGGGTAAACATAATTCTTTACATGCATCAATTATTTTGGGTTGATTGATATAACTCATGACTAATCCGTGTGACAAAAATTACATTACACAACTTGACCTTCCACTAGTTTCTCCAACAATTGGAACTAGTTTAACTCATAATAAGTCAACTTAACTGAAATAGATTGCTATAAATTAGCAATAAATCATATTGAACTCAGTGTGTTCAAATCCAATTAAATGAGTTAAGTGAGTGACAAAAGTCATGTCACCTCAATTAACTTCCTCCAAGTATTCTGCTAAAATAGAAATTTAAATTTTAAATTAGTTTGAAAAAGACAAAGTCAAAACTAGATTTTCTTGTTGCATTTTGAAAATTTATATTAAATAATAAGATTAATATTATAAAGCCTATGAATAATGTTATACCTTCGAAATATGAACCCTTCCATTAATAAACCCAAAAAAATTATATTAAAAACTAAAGAAATTAACTATAAAACCTAAAAATATTATAAGACCTGCAAAATAATATTAAAGCCAAAAAATTAAATCGTAAAATAGAATTTTAAAATAAATAAAAAATTCAATTTAAAATATTTCTTTTAAATTAATTTTAAAATAATTAAAAAAATACATTTTTTTATTTTATATATAAATATTTAAATTATAAAATCGGTGGAGGATGGAAAAGGAAATTATTTTTTATTAAAAATTAAAATTATATTTTAATTTTTTATAAATAAATTATTTATTACAAAATAATTTTAATATATTATTTTTATAAATTCATTATAATTTAATTCTTAATTTTAAAAATAATTTTAGCATTTATTGGTTTTTGTTGTTTTTTTTTAAATAAAATTGTTATCAATCTCATTCTTCAACATTTACTTTCTTAATCAATTGTTTCCTTCTTAAATCACTTTTTATTATTTCAACTAATTTTATTATAAATATTATTTAACCTTTTTTGTTATTAATTTTTTTTAACAAAATCTTTACCATTTTAAATAATTTTACAAATAATTCAACCTTCTAACAACTCTAATTTCTTTCACTTTATTACCTTTTCAATTTCACCTTAATCCTTTTCACTTAGAATTTTTAAATATAATCATTTTACTTTATTCTTTTACTATTTTAATTTAATTTGACCTTTATCTATTTCAACTTAAAATATTTTACTTTAATTTAATTATTATTCTTTAGGGCTAACTTTCCCTTTTGAATTAGTAATTAATAGATCTTCAACATTCTTAATGTTCTCAAGTTCCCAAAGGATCAATTCTTTCCCTTACAATATTTTCCTTCCTCTATTTAATTATGGTCTTGCATTTTTCCTATCAACATTTTGTTTTAGCTATCCTTCGAGATAAGTGTAGTGTTCATGAGAAACCCTAACACCTAAATAAAAAAGATATAGTCTAACTTATATAAAGAGTTATTTTTTTCACCATATTTTTTTCATTAATTTTAATTAAAATTAGACAAATATTTTTAAAATTTTGAATTTAAATTGTTTAATATGCATAATTCTAGTGTTCCGAGGTTTTTGAGGGTGTTGAATCAATTTATGTAGTGTTGAATCAATTTATGTATCAAAAATACATTTTAAACATAAATAAATCTTAAAATTATATTGCCAGATTTTAATAAATTCTCATTAAAAAAAACTATTTTATCTCTAAATTAAACTATAGAAATAAACACACAATATTCTAGAAAAAACTCTCAATATAAAAATCAGTTAAAAAAATAAATATTCAAACCTATTCACTATAATAAATGATCCACCTCTTGATTATTTCCAATTATTTATTAAAAAAATCCCTTGTAATTTTTTTTTAACATCCTTTCTCTTGAACTCAAAGATCTTGTAGAATCACTTATATCTAAGATTTTCTAAGGGCTAATTATTTCATTTTACATTATGTTTCAATAGTCTTGAACGATGTTAATCTCTTCTTCTTATGAGAGAATGTTAAAAAAAATAAAAAATCAATCTATTACCCAATGTCATTTTTTTTTTCTTGTAATGAAAAACATATATATATTTTTTTAACATTTTTCCTTTTCATATCCAAATCGTATGTACTTCATCAAATTAAATTAAAATATTATTTATAATCATTATGTTACCTGCAAATATAACATTTCTTATTCATCCAATTAAATTAAAATATTATTTATAATCATTATGTTACCTGCAAATATAACATTTCTTATTGTTTATTACGATTATTAATATATTTAGTTTAACTCTACAATTAATTAATTAATATGTATAAGTTAAATACAAATTCAATTTTCGTTAGCATGTGCTTAAAATGCTTCCATGAAAATATTTATTTTTAATTCAAATCTCTTTTTTTTAATTTTTTAATTTAACTTCGTAATTAACCCTTTAAGAAATTTTGAAGTAAAATTTATAAATCATGTAATGTCTCATTGAAATATTTTGAGTTTAATGTTTGAACTTGCACGATTTCACGCCTGTTCGACCAAAATGGACATGTAAAACCATTTTAGAAAGAAATTATCCTTAAGGGTATAGAATAAATATTATACTTGCCGTAGTAGGTATTATGCATCAAGACTTTTTTATTTGACATTAATTTATCTTTCAACAATTTTTTTTACAATTTTACTATGACTAAACTTTAATATTTATTATTATTTATTCATTTTAATTATTTTAATTTATTTTTTTTGATTCTATTCGTTGTTAATATTTATTATTATTTATTTTAATTTATTTTTCTTTGATTCTATTGGTTGTTAATTTTCACTTCTTATTGCAAAGTTGTACAGTAAAGTTGTAATCTGTGAGGTCATTCTATTGGTTGTTAATTTTCACTTCTTATTGCAGAGTTGTACAGTAAAATTGTAATCTGTGAGGTCTGCTGCTGATATATAGCGTGTATTGTATATTGGCTTGGCTTTCTCGAAAAGAGAGAATATTTAATGAAAAGTAAGAAGCTCTTGCAAATTTAATATAAAATCGCCACCATCATGCCAGGAGATAATCTTAGCGTACAAAATCATCATTACAATTTAGTGAGTGATATGGTTCAATAATGGCTCTTGCCATTCATTACGTTGATTCTAAACATTTATCGGTATTAATTTTCTGGGGATTATTAAATTCATTAAATAAATTTTCCAACAAAATCTACACGCCCCCAAAAATATTAAATTGCCAAATTCAAATCCAGGTTCAGTTATGAAAGATTGGCATCCTAAATTCCAATGGATAGGGGCAATGCAGAGGGGGCCGACTAGTGACGCCCACCGCATACATTAACGACAACCAACATTCATGTGACACTCATCGGCGCTTGCTCATTGGAATTAGGCGTTCTGCAGGACCGTATTTGACAGCTCAGGAAAATTTTAAATTGAATGTGACAAAGTTAAAATTAAATAAGAAATACTAAATTTGATCCTTTCACTAATTTTGCATTTATGGCATTTCCAAGTGGGAACAGGAATCGGGTTATCTTAAGACTGATACTATTGCGACTATATCCCATGACACATATTATTCTAGACCATAGATTTGATAAATGGTCTCACTCATATCAATTTTGAACTAAGGTACAATTAATTGAAGAGAGGTTGAAATAATTACAAGATAGGTTGAAAATATTTTTAGATAGAATTTGCAATTAATTCAAGATAGGTTAACTTATATGAAGGTTTTGACATGACATTGTTTTAATTCAGTGTTCTCACTCGTATTTTTAATCCAAATCCTTCAAATTCTTAAACTAAATACGCATTTCGGCTGCAGTCAGCGTCTAGAGTTCCAATCACTTGCGATCAGCGTTTCAGGTTTGGCTGAAGGCTGGAAACTGCAGAGCAGTTCAAACGATGAGGTTGGAAGCTGTGGAAGTTGCAGAGACTGTTAGTTTGTCAGGTATTTTTTAGCTTTGTCTGGTATTTGAAGGGAGGGTCTTTCTTTTTTCATGCAATTGACTTGTGTTTTTCCTTTTTAAATGTTGTGATTTACATATAAGTGGAAACGCTGAAGGCTGCAATCAACGTCTACAGTGGGAATCAACATCAATCAACGTTTACAGTGGGAATCAACATTTGGCCACTGTTCAATCCTGTATTGCAACTGTTTTTTCGGGTAATTTTATCAGCCAATTCTTTCTTAAAATTGTTTCTGAAGGCTGCAATCTGCAATCAACGTCTACAGTGGGAATCAACATCAATCAACGTTTACAGTGGGAATCAACATTTGGCCACTGTTCAATCCTGTATTGCAACTGTTTTTTCGGGTAATTTTATCAGCCAATTCTTTCTTAAAATTGTTTCTTCAAATTTTGTTTATTTATAGTTTTTTTTCTTTCTATCCAACATGTGTGTACCAATATGCAATTACATGCCGTAATATTTTAATTTGTAAGGACATCTTTGAAAACTTCCTTAAATGTTACTTCAAGGTAGTTAAAAATGAATGCATATTTAAAAAATATTAATCGGCCTTAGTTTTCTTACTCATGGAATTAGAGGATAAATTTCAGAATGAGTGCAGGTAGTCATTCGAAGTAAAACATAATTTTTTAAAGCAAAAATTGAGAAAGAAGGTGAAGATTTAGCAACATTTTAGACAACGAACAATTTTTTTGGCAAACTGTAGGAGCTACATGGATTTTTTGTTATAATTTTGAGCATTAGATCATTTTTTGATGGCTGTAAACATTCCGCTGAAGTCACTGTAAACTTTCATGAAAAGCTTGCATCGATTGATTTTTTTTTTTTTTTAAGCATAGATGCACTTTTATTTTAGCTAAACCTTCACATGCAATGGATATTTTTTAAATCCTGCAAACATTTCAAAAAATAGGTTAAAACCCTACCAATTTCCGATCCTTAGGATCAGTAATGCTGTCACTCTGCGAAATCGATATTTCCATCGTTCAGGACCTTCCAATTCTTGGGTGTGAGGCATTCCCATGACAATTTGTTGGCCTCCTTGAGAAATTTCTTGTCCTCAGAGAATAACGTTTCTAACACTATTGGAGGGGAAAGAAGAGTACAAAGTTGCAGAAGAAGAAATTGAAAATGATCTCTGCTCGTTCCCGCAATCCTGGTGGTCAAAGTAGAGTAGGCGTACCCTGCCCTTATCAATAAAACTCTCATCATGCAGAGCTTTGAGGCTCAAATTTCAGACACAATGCACACTAAAACCTCTACCTAGGATTTCAGTTAGTGTCGAACTTAAAAAAATACACCGTAATCTGTAAAATCATGGTAATATGTTACATAGTTTAACCTGTTGCTCGTCGCAATGCAAGATGACGAAGTAGGGAAGTAGCGTATTTAACGAGAAGTAGTGGGTTGACATCCGAATAGAATGACACGGGTGTAGGACATGCACAAAGAAATGTGGCAGGCATTATGAAATTAATATAATCAATTAATATAATCAAGAGAAGAGCAAGATGCCTTCGCTGGCAATCGGAAGGATTTTGAGGGTGGGTCAGGGTATTATTTGACTGATAAATTCACTGGGAGGAGCCAATTATTGTCTGAATACATGACAGTGTGGTCTTCCACTACGATACAATCCAATGCTTCTGATAACTTCATGACCCCTCCTGTGACCACTAATTTCCAAAAGTATTTATAGTGTTTGCTGGGCTGAGCAGGATGTATGAATTATTTTTACTCGAAATAACTAATAGCGAAAAATAGGTATAAATTATTTTTAACTCAAATGACACAAAGCAATATGTATGATTCTAATTACCGGAAACCTTTTATTGTTGACTAGAAAATGAGATCTGATGAACCGTGAGCACATATTCATGAAGGTTTTCAGAATATGAATAAGTGCTGATGGTTTTCACTTCTTTACCTCGCCATCCCTATACCACGGAGCGGTTCTTTCTTTGCCCACGTCTGCGTTCCACCTCCCTCCTTTCTATAGTCAAATAGGGGTTGGCTATAAGGGGTTTGCCAACTTCAATGGATATGAGTTCTATGTGCATGAAACCAATAATGGCAACAAGGCTCTATTTACCTGAAACAAAAAATTATGACACTTTAAATACTAACTTAGAAACATAACACTTCATTTCTATACATTTAATTACAATCCCTTGTATTATATTTCAAATGTCGTGTTTAATATTATAAATCAAATTAGAATGCTATGCTTCCACTTTTGGGATGAAGTAATTTAGGATTGATTCTGGATTTCTTCCATTATCGGCGCTCACACAAACGATGAGGTACCACAACCTAGTTAGTCAGTTTTCTCATCTATCTCCTCATGCTCTACTTCTTATCTTTCATCCTGTTTCTTGACAAGAATTTTCTTTGCTTCCGCCCTCTTCTACTTCTATTACTCCCTCTCCTTTTCCTTCCATGTGCCTACACTCAGAAAAATATAAAGGAATTTTCTCATTAATTAAATGTAACAATTTAAATATTTGTGATTGAATACAAACATAAAATTTCCACACTTTTTCAAGATCAACACAGTATTTTAAATGGTCGGCCAATTACCCAAAAAACTTTCCACACTTTTATAAGCTAGCTCGTCCAAACCACAACCACAAGGTTAAGAGCCTTGCGCTCTACCATCTGTGCCAGAAGGGCTGTTGTCATTACCAAAAATAGATATATTTTACTCTATTGTTAAATTCCCTGTCAGAGGTCTTTCTCTTTTAATCTGTACCATCTACTATTTACATTATCTTTCATCGGTTGCCAACATCCGTTTATTCACATCGTAGCCATTTTTTTTTTTTTTAATTCAATGTTACAACTTACTTTTTAATCTGTACCATCTATTATTTACATTATCTTTCATAGGTTGCCAACATTCATTTATTCACATTGTAGCCATTTCTTTTTTTTCTTAAATTCAATGTTACAACTTAGATTGCCAACATCCATTTATTCACATTGTAGCCATTTCTTTTTTTTCTTAAATTCAATGTTACAACTTAGATAATTTGGTGTGGTTTAACAATAAAATGCGAAAACTATGTATGTCTACTGATCTTCAATGATACAACTCATACAATCATAATTTTTGATTCTGTTATAGTGGTCTAATGATGAAATAGGGAAATTTCATTTTCACAAGTCATATAGTCTATTTCTAAACAAGATTATTCTGTGCCATCTATTATTCACATTATCTTTCAACGCTTGCCAACGTTGGTTTATTCACATCCTAGCCTTTTTTTTTTTCTTTTTAATTCAATTTTACAACTTAGTTTTTAATCTGTGCCATCTATTATTCACATTATCTTTCACCGGTTGTACATCATAGCCATTTATTTTTTTAAATTCAATGTTGCAACTTAGATAATCCTAATTTAGAGTTTTTTGGTGTGGTTTAACAATAAAATGGAAGTATGTATGTCTGACCGATATTCAATGGTACAATTCATATAATCATAATTTTCGGTTTTGTTGCAATAGTCTAACTATGAAATAGGGAAGTTCGGTTTTCACAAGTCATATAGTCTATTTCTAAAGAATATTATTATGTGCCATCTATTATTCACATTATCTTTCACCGATTGCCAACATCGGTTTATTTACATCGTAGCCATTTTTTTTTTAAAATTCAATGTTGCAACTTATTTTTAATCTGTGCCATCTATTATTTACATTATCTTTCACCCATTTCCAACATCGGTTTATTCACATCGTAGCCATTTCTTCTTCTTTTTAAATTCAATGTTACAAATTAGATAATCATAACTTAGAATTTTCTTTACAAGCATTTTCTTTTCTTCCACCCTCTTCTACTACTATTACTCCCTCTCCTCTGCCTTCCATGTGCCTACACTCATAAAAATGTAAAAATGTAAAGGAATTTTCTCACTAATTCAGTGTAACAATTTAAATATTTGTGACTGAATACAAACATAAAATTTCCACACTTTTTCAAGATCAACACAGTATTTTAAATGGTCGGCCAATTAGCCAAAAAAATTTCCACACTTTTATAATTTGGCTCGTCCAAAACATGACCACAAGGTTAAGAGCCTTGCACTCTACCATGTGCGCCATAAGGGCTGTTGTCGTTAGCCAAAATAGATACCTTTTATTCTATTGTTAAATTTCCTATCATAGGTCTTTCTTTTTTTAATCTGTACCATCTATTATTCACATTATCTTTTATCGGTTGCCAACATCCATTTATTCACATCATAGCCATTTCTCTTTTTTAATTCAATATTACAATTTACTTTTTAATCTGTGCTATATATTATTCACATTATCTTTCACCGGTGGCCAAGAACGATTTATTCATATCATAGCCATTTTTTTTTTTTTAACTCAATGTTACAACTTAGATAATCATAATTTAAAATAGTCTAACTATAAAATAGGGAAGTTTGGTTTTCACAAGCCATATAGTCTATTTCTAAATAATATTATTCTGTGCTATCTATTATTCACATTATCTTTCACCGGTTGCCAACATCGGTTTATTCACATCGTAGCCATTTTTTTTGAAAATTCAATGTTACAACTTACTTTTTAATCTGTGCCATCTATTATTCACATTACCTTTCACTGGTTGCTAACATTGGTTTATTCACATCGTAGCCATTTCTTATTCTTTTTTGAATTCAATGTTACAACTTAGATAATCATAATTTAGAGTTTTTTGGTGTGGTTTAACAATAAAATGGGGAAACTATGTATGTCTGACAGATCTTCAATGGTACAACTCATATAATCATAATTTTGAGTTTTGTTGTAATGGTCTAAAAATGAAATAAGGAATTTTGGTTTTCATAAGTCATATAGTCTATTTCTAAACAAGATTATATGTCCCTAAGATAGCTATTCTAGGTGTAATTTCTTCACCTAAAAAAAATAGTTTGTATGCCTCATTGCCCTTGGACTTTGACTTTTCCTAGACTACATCATGGTAGCTATTACCAACAGCAGAATATATCATATTATCACCACGTACACTTTCCATTTTGAACAATAAATATAATTAAAAGTAACAATTTTTTGAAGTGATGGATTCCAATCCCGAATAGCTATAGATATGCTCTTACCAACTAAATTAACAACGCACTCAAATCAAATACTCATAACCACTCAAACTCAAATTGTAACTTTTCTATATTTACATTAAGCTGGGATCATTTCCTTAGATTTATCACATCAATTTCACATCAAAATTAGAAGAGAATCCCCAGGGTAGAAATGTTAGTATGAAAATATGTGCTCGGTATTATTCTCTTTCAACAAAAAAACAGTTAATTTAATTTGATATTATTTAAATATCTACTGAGAAAAGATAATTTTAAGAAATTAAGTCAAAAAGTAATTTAGCTTAGTTTAAAATCATAGTTAAATATTTCTTGTACATACATATTTTTAATATGTATTATAAATTTCTTTTTTACTAAAAAAATTGTATATAAAATTGGTCATATAAATTCTTTAAATCTTACTTTTAGAAATCTTATTTTAGATTTATCTTAATTTGCATAAATGAGTCCAAGATTTTCATCTTATCTATAGAAATTATTTGTTGCTAATAAAATTATAGCTAATGGCTTATGTGTTGCTAATAAAATTATAGCTAATTGCTAAAGAAACAGATAATTACAAAATATGGAAAAGTGGACTTCTCGAGACACAATTAATTAATAACAAGAAATGCACTAACAATCTCAATTTATGTGATGTTTTATTAATAAATTAATTTACAAAACAATTTAAAAATGAAAATAAAAAATAATTATATTTACAAATGATATGTTTGAATTGAATTATTAAATATATTTCCACACATATATAATCTTTTATTAATAAATTAAATTGAAAAAATAAATATATAATAACATCTGAATTTTATAAATAATAAAATATTTAATAATTTAGAATATATATTTTTTTAATAGAAATATATTCTTAAAATTACATGTTTTAGAAACTTTGGAAACTTAAATTTATATTATTAATTTTTGAAAACCAAAATAAACTTTCAAGTGACTTAACCCCTCCTCAAGTAATTTTAAATTGCAACTAAAAAGAACAAATGACAAATAATACAATAGGAAATACAATGTCTTGTTTGTCAAAATTTTAGTTGTCTTACCTACTTAAATATTTCTTGTACATACATATTTTTAATATGTATTAGAAATTGTTTTTTTTATTAAAAAAATTGTATATACAATTAGTCATATAAATTCTTTATATCTTACTTTTACAAAAATTATTTTAGATTTATCTTAATTTGCATAAATGAGTCCAAGATTTTCATTTTATCTATAGAAATTATGTGTTGCTAATAAAATTATAGCTAATGGCTTATGTGTTGCTAATAAAATTATAGCTAATTGCTAAAGAAACAGATAATTGCAAAATATGGAAAAGTGGACTTCTCTAGATACAATTAATTAATAACAAAAAAATGCACTAGCAATCTCAATTTATGTGATGTTTTATTAATAAATTTTACAAAAAAGTTAAAAATGAAAATAAAAAATAATTATATTTACAAATGATATGTTTCAATTGAATGATTGAACATATTTCCACTAATATATAATATTTTATTAATAAATTAAATTGAAAAAGAAATGTATAATAACAACTGAATTTTAAATATAATAAAATATTTAATAATTTACAATAATTTTTTTAATAGAAATATATTCTTAAAATTAAATGTTTTAGAAACTTTGGACACTTAAATTTATATTATTAATTTTTGAAAACCAAAATAAACTTTCAAGTGACTTAACCCCTCCTCAAGTCATTTTAAATTGCAATTAAAAAGAACAAATGACAAATAATACAATAGGAAATACAATGTCTTGTTTGTCAAAATTTTAGTTGTCTTACCTGGAGCGATTGGTTTCTACAATTCAACTTCTAGTATTGCTTTTACTCTTTCAACTTCTTGTATTGCTTTTACTCTTCAGCCAGTTGATTCTTTTAGATAGTTAAATTGTTGTTTTTCTTGATGTTTTAACAAAGTTAGGTGCCACTTGTTGCATTGAGTGGAATCTATCAATTTGGAATGATGGAATGTGGTGTCATTCAACTTTCAAAGTCGCTACAACAACTCATAGAAGAAGAAGAGGCTGCTAATAAAGAAATAGATTGTAGAAACAAAGCAATGGAGAAAACAAGTGGTGGATACTTTGCATGTAGACCTCGTAACAAGTGGTTTAGATGCAGCTTCAAATTGCGCAAATGTTGTTGTTTTATGTGTTGTACCTTAAGAAATGATTCCTTGGCTGTGAAAAGGAATCCGTGCTTAAGACATTCTTATAATTATGTCACAGAAATATTGATCCATGTTTAAGCACCTCCAGATTTTAATCATTAAACCTTCAAAATCAAATGCTATAAATGTCACACAATGCTATTATCTGCTGATATTGAATGAAATGATCAGAAGAAGAATGAAATGGAAAAGCCCAAAATGATACGCTGTTGTACATAGTCTATCATCTCAAACTTTAGAAGAATTATAAGAAATGAACAGTTAAAATGAAGGAGCGCCTATTAAGGGTTTTAACTCTTATTTACACACGTAAAAAGAGACGTGCTACTTCAATACTTCATTTTATTCAAAGATAGGAAATACATTATGTAAACTAGAAGACACACCAATATCAACGAATGCTAGAATCTTTCTTTTCATTCATTAATCACTTGAAATCTCAATACAAAGACCACTGTCTAGAGGTCCAAAAACTGGAACCTCTCCTCCTCTAGTTTCTTCTACTTTTATGTCTGCCATCTAATGTAACTTCCTAACTACTATGATCAGTTTTAAAACTGATTCTTGGAAAATTTGGAATTAATTAAATTTACAATATGCCTGTTTTAATATTATATATATAATATAAAACCAAAAATAGGATCTTACTCTATTGCACGTAAAAAGAACGAATGGTACATATTGGGTCCCACCATTACACCCATATGTATTAATGACAAAATCACCCATGGTTTTAGAAAAACCAATAACTGCCTACGGAAGCACTGATAGCGGTTTCTTGAGAAAAGGCTAAGTGATGCCATAATGTATCGTGACCATAGATTATGTAAATAATGGTTTAAACATAAACCATTCTGCGGGGGCAGTATCTCTCATAAGTTCCATTTAGTTTGTGATGCCGCAAGAACATTGGATCTGAGCCGAATGATCCAAGCCGTTAATTCAACTTTGATGTTATATGTGTATGCTTCCCCAATAGAGCTTGATAAATATGGTCTTTGAGCGGATAGAATCTCAGCATACGATTCTACAAATTGTTCTTGCAATGTTTGACCGAACCTTAAAGCGATCAAGGAGAAAGCCAAGCTAAAGTCGATGAGCAGTTATGTATTCCAATGGTTTTTCGCCCTTCAACGCTTGCCTGATATCTTACTCAATTTGAAAGATGAATTCATTTCCATCCGTTCAATCCTGCAATTCATAAGGTCTTCCGAAATAATCCCTTTTCACTCGACAAAGAATTTCACCAATGTGTTCAGATGCATCCTGTAAATTTGCAACACGAACCACTCCTTGGAGCACAATATCCGTTTCAGAATCATGCAGGACAGTCAGTTTAGAAAGTGCATTTTGCAAAAGTGACGCATTGGTATATTTTCGTCTCACCTGGCATAAGTGCTACTTTGCACACATTTTGGTTCACAAAGTATTGATTACGAATGATTTCCCAACATTAAGATATCCAATGAAGCCAACCGATATCGCTTGCTCTTCATACGTGCAAACTGCCTAAGAACTGAAAGAAGTGAACTTTTTCCAAATGAATTTGCAATACCTGCGTGGAAAGCATGAGTAAGATACTCCCGTAAGTAGCTCGAGCAGTAACAAGGTTACACATGTTCACTAAAAGGATGAGATATTTTATGTTTGAAATTTTCTTTTAAACGTATTTTCCAACATATCTTGCACAACAGATGACATGAGTAGCCAAGTAGCAAATCAACTCTACAAATATTTGATTTTGCTATTAAACCTTATTTAGAACATAAAGCCAATAGTCGGTGACGATAGTCATACTTTAATTTAGCATCATTAGGACCAGAGGTATCTAAAATGAAAGGGACAGACACAATCTCAACGCCTTCTGTAGTAGCTTCTGGAGCTAATGTTTCTCTTTGAATTGATCCAACAATAGGGAGTTCGTTTAAAACAACTGCTTATTAGCAACGCTGCTGTTTTATGATATGATTCTTTCAAAGCCTAAGCTTGCCATGTGAGCTATTATATCAAAAAGCTCAAGCCGTAAGACTCTTCCAAACTCTTAATGTAAAGAGGTAATACCATCTCCACAACTTCAGGCCTTTATAGTAGAAGTGCTATGTTAGCTAACAATTGTATCACATTCAACTGGACTATAGAAACGTCCTACTTCTCTTTTCCCCATTTTAATCTGCTGATACATTTAGCAATATATTTTGAGCTTGTGATTAACAACTTAAACATGTTCCATTTCATCTTAATAATTCGTCAACAACCTTGAATTACTAAGAAAATCTCTCGAGTTTGGTTGAGAGATATTGTGCTACAACATCTGGCTCCAATTGGGGACAGTACTTTGGTAGAAAATTGCTGAGAACTTGTAGATCAGTAGACTTTATTGGGCATGGAGTCAAGTCAAACTGAATTTTCTCTCAATCCAAAATCTCTGAAAATTTCAAAACTTCTCCGAAACCTCTTTATTCTAAGATCTTTATTCTTAAACTGAAAATTCTAAACTAGAAACACTGCAACTTGGAATACTCAACTCCTGAGCTTATTTATGTACAACTCCTATATATATAAGCATGGTTGAACTTAATCAAGTGAAGTCAACCTTCCAATCAAACCAATCCAGCATCTGCTTGTTAGATTTAATACCTTCATACTGCTGAAATTTAAAAATCAAAACAGGAATGTACCATGAAAATTTCTCATATACAAAACTTTGTACATACCCTTGCATAAAAGCTTGTTGCTGACCAAAGAAATTTTCCATATATTCAGCAATTGGATCATAGAACTCACGAAATAAAGTTTTGGCCACCACCTTTTTTTGAACATTTTGCTGATGTAGACTTCTTTGAACATTGCAGTTTCCTTCATTGTTTGACTTTTCAATTAGGAACTGTGTGTTAGGAACTTGGCTGCCATTTTCTGTAGGCCGACATTTAGGCTGAAAATAAACATCCAAGGTTTGCTCTCCATAATGTTGATGTTCTTTGTTTAACCTCAATTGATGACGAAAATCTTCCTCTTCTTGCAAACATGTCTTAGAAGCTGCACTATTTTCCTCACTACTCACAAAATTATTGCAATGATCTTCCATGCTTTCATAGTGTAGTTCAGCTGTTGCAACTAAGTTTTGACTAGAATATTCAAAAGGATTAGATTCTTGTTCTTCAACAATACAGGAACCTTTTGACACTTTTTGGAAATATTTATTCACCTCTGAAATTACATTCTATTGTAAAGAAATTCCAATGTTTCCTTCACAAGCCCTCTTATCTTTGACAAAACTTGGACTTTCTACATTGCAGGAAAAATTTCTACAAGCCCACACATTATCTTCAATTTCTTGCGCATAGAGAAGCATCAGCTTCAGAGTGCTAGGCTTTCTCTCCTTGAGATAAAAATCCAAGGAAATAGAAAGAGCTCTCAAATAATAGACCATAGCTGCTGCTTCTGGAGGTCGAATTTCTTTTGGCATGCTGAAATACATTTTTTGAAACCTCCTATTAAACATAGAAATTGATTCATTGCTTTGCCTTCGGATAGAATATAATTCCAAAAGGTGCTTTTCATATGACTTATTCTCGCCCCAATATGTAAGAAATACATCTTGAAGATCTTACCATGAATTAATTGAATTTTCTTCCAAACACTAGAACCATTACTGAGCATCCTGCTTTAAAGAATGGAAAAACATCCTTAAAGCTACGTCTTCAAAAATGATTTGAAATTTGTCTAGAAAGCACTCAAATTCCAAGATATGTAGTTTAGCTGAAATTTCCTTCTCCTTCCCGGAGAAACTTGGCAAGGACTTGAATCCGTTTGAAGGATATTGATGGACAATAGCGGGCAGCTTCAGGAGTTTAAATATTTCTTTGTTTTTGAATTGAAAAACAGTCATTTTCTTGTGAGGCAAAATATTATCATCCAGAGATGATGAATCATCACCATGATGCCCAGACTGTGACTGATTATCTTTCGTGATTGTAATACAACAATCATTCCTCCTTTCATATTTAGGAGATACACTTGTGTCAAGATCTATAATGCAATCAGAAGAAAAATCATCTTTTTCCAATAATGAATTTACATTTTGGGCCTTATAATCTTCTAAAAAAATAAAGAAGGAAACAATCCTTTTAATATAAAAGGGAAAATAGACCACTAAACCAACAGTAAAAAATATAACCTCCTTTAAAAAACGGAAATTCTGATACATGTTTTTTCCATGATACTTTCTCATCTTCTTGCTAGAAAAATTCTTCATTTAATGAAACCTTCATCAGTGGAGTCACCAGGTGAATAATAAACAACCAAACTTCAAATCTGAATCTTTTTCACCATCAAGAATAAAGGATTATGAGACCTTCTGCTGCAAGGTATGTGACCTTGCGTTTGGCTTTTTGAAAATGAGAATTCTGTAAAAAGTAAACACAGCTGAGTACTTCCTCCTCGCTGAAGGGCGAAAACGCGAAGTTGGGAAACACTTTTTGGCATGAGATAGAATTCGGGAGGATTTTTTAATTTCTCGGCCGAGAAAAAAAGTCAACTAAATTTCTCGGCTGAGAGTTTTCAAAACTCTCGTCCGAGAGATTTTAAATATTTCGTATTTTCTCGGACGAGAGTTTTGAAAACTCTCGGCCGAGAGTTGTGTCACAAAACTCTCGGCCGCAAACTCTCGGCCGAGAGTTAGAAAAACTCTCGACCGCAAACTCTCGGCCGAGAGTTTTTCAAAATTTTTCCCGGGAGTTTTCCCGCGCATAAATTGGTTTAAAACTCTCGGCCGAGAGTTTTAAAAATTTCTCGGCCGAGAGTTTCTGGTCAACAAAAAACTCAGAAAACTCTGCATTTTTGAGAAACCTGCAACTTTGGAGGGACAGAACACCTACAAAAACAAAATGTTATATGTCAGACCAAGTACCATTAGATTCGTCTCTAAATCTAGTTTTTGATGATGTGAGATTTATGGAGTTTCATTAAAAAATTCAATTTTTTATTAATTTTTTACTAAACTATGTCACTATGGAATTTCATTGTTCGAAAAATTTCACTGAATGAAAATTCAATAACTTTCAAACGAGGACACCAAAAAATTTAAAAAAATCATAGTGCACTTCCTCTCCCTGTCTACTTCAAAAGGGTACTCTCATTTTTCTTATTGATGATCACATTGAAAAGAAAATCGAAGGATAATAAAATGTACTGAAACATCACTGTTTTTTTGTCTTCGTCCATTTCAAAAAATAATAAAAATTAGTGATTTGATCCGAAAATTACCAAAAAATAGTCTGTGCACTAGTGCAATATATGTAGATTATGATGCTATGGTTTTTTTCCAAAAAATGAATAACCTTCCCTAAAAAAGGTTAAGGATAATAAAGTGACAATTTATGTTTGCCTGAAAATTTCAAGTATATGCAGTTAGTAAACAACAAATTTACCCCTCTATATGTCAATATTTTTAAAAAAAAAAAATATCGGTATGGAGGTAAGACAATTCTCTACAATTCTTGTTTTTATGTCAAAGCATAATTTGCGATAAAAATATGAGTTTAGTGGAGTTGAAGTTGAAAAACATAGAAAATTACAATTTTCAACGTCAAAAAAGGGCAAAAAGTGTTTCCCAACTTCACATTTTCACCCTGAAAAACCAGAGGAAATAGAAAGAAAACCCAGGGAAATGAACTTCGCTTCTTCGATCCCCGGCAACGGTGCCAATTAATGTTGTACCTTAAGAAACAATTCCTTGGCTGTGAAAAGATAAAGTGGACAAGTGGCAAGACATTCTTATAATTATGTCACAGAAATATTGATCCATGTTTAAGTACCTCCAGATTTTAATCATTAAACCTTCAAAATCAAATGCTATAAATGTCCCACAATGCTATTATCCGTTGATATTGAATGAAATGATCAGAAGAAGAATGAAAGGGAAAAGCCCAAAATGATATGCTATTGTACAGAGTCTATCATCTCAAGCTTTAGAAGAATTATAAGAAAGAAACAGTTAAAATGAAGGAGCGCCTATTAAGGGTTTTAACTCTTATTTACACACGTAAAAAGAGACCTGCTACTTCAATACTTCATTTTATTCAAAGACGGGAAATACATTATGTAAACTAGAAGACACATCAATATCAACGAATGCTAGAATCTTGCTTTTCATTCATTAATCACTTGAAATCTCAACACAAAGACCACTGTCTAGAGGTCCAAAAACCGGAACCTCTCCTCCTCTACTTTCTTCTGCTTTTATGTCTGCCATGTAATGTAACTTCCTAACTACTATGATCAGTTTTAAAATCAATTCTTGGAAATTTTGGAATTAATTAAATTTAAATATGCATGTTTTAATATTATATATATAATATATAATATAAAACCAAAAATAGGATCTTACTCTATTGCACGTAAAAATAACAAATGGTACATATTGGGTCCCACCATTACACCCATATGTATTAACGACAAAATCACCCATGGTTTTAGAAAACCAATAACTACCTACGGAAGCACTGATAGCGGTTTCTTGAGAAAAGGCTAAGTGATGCCGTAATGTATCGTGACCATAGATTATGTAAATAATGGTTTAAACACAAACCATTCTGTGGGGGAAGTATCTCTCATAAGTTCTGTTTAGTTTGTGATGCCGCAAGAACATTGGATTTGAGCCGGATGATCCAAGCCGTTAATTCAACTTCGATGTTATATGTGTATGCCTTCCCAATAGAGCTTGATAAATATGGTCTTTGAGCAGATAGAATGTCAGCATACGATTCTACAAATTGTTCTTGAAATGTTTGACCGAACCTTAAAGCGATCAAGGAGAAAGCCAAGCTAAAGTCGATGAGCAGTTATGTATTCCACTGGTTTTTCGCCCTTCAATGCTTGCCTGCTATCTTACTCAATTTGACAGATGAATTCATTTCCATCCGTTCAATCCTACAATTCATAAGCTCTTCTGAAATAATCCCTTTTCACTCGACAAAGAATTTCACCAATGTGTTCAGATGCATCCTGTAAATTTGCAACACGAACCACTCCTTGGAGCACAATATCCGTTTCAGAATCATGCAGGACAGTCAATTTAGAAAGTGCATTTTGCAAGAGTGATGCATTGGTATATTTTCGTCTCACCTGGCATAAGTGCTACTTTGCACACATTTTGGTTCACAAAGTATTGATTACGAATTATTTCCCAACATTAAGATATCCAATGAAGCCAACCGATATCGCTTGCTCTTCATACGTGCAAATTGCCTAAGAAATGAAAGAAGTGAACTTTTTCCAAATGAATTTGCAATACATGCATGGAAATCATGAGTAAGATACTCCCGTAAGAGTGCATGAAGCCACCATTTTGTAGCTCGAGCAGTAACAAGGTTACACATGTTCAGTAAAAGGATGAGATTTTTTATGTTTGCAATTTTCTTTCAAACGCATTTTCCAACATATCTTCTGCAACAGACGGCATGAGTAGCCAAGTAGCAAATCAGCTCTACCAATCTTTGATTCTGCTATTAAACCTTTTTTAGAACATAAAGACAATAGTCGGTGACGATAGTCAGACTTTAATTTAGCATCATTAGGAGCAGAGGTATCTAAAATGAAAGGGATAGGCACAATCTCAACGCCTTCTGTAGTAGGTTCTGGAGCTAATGTTTTGCTTTGAATTGATCCAACAATAGGGAGTTCGTTTAAAACAACTACTTATTAGCAACGCTACTATTTTATGATATGATTCTTTCAAATACTAAGCTTGCCATGTGAGCTATTATATCAAAAAGCTCAAGCCGTAAGACTCTTCCAAACTCTTAATGTAAAGAGGTAATACCATCTCCACAACTTCAGGCCTTTATAGCAGAAGTGCTATGTCAGCTAACAATTATATCACATTCAACTGGACTATAGAAACGTCCTACTTCTCTTTTCCCCATTTTAATCTACTGATACATTTAGCAATATATTTTGAGCTTGTGATTAACAACTTGAACATGTTCCAGTTCATCTTAATAATTCGTCAACAACCTTGAATTACTAAGAAAATCTCTCGAGTTTGGTTGAGATATATTTTGCTACAATAGTATGCAGCGCATTTGTTAAGATGCAAAGAAAAATAAGTGGTTGTAGAAGATCAACATTATTTGTGTCGTTCAAATGAAAAATTTATCTCGTCATGAAGGGTGGTGCAAGCGAATCAAAGGAGAAAACAAGCGATGAATACCTTAAATGTAGACGTCGTAACAGATGGTATATATACGGCTTCAAATGGTGCAAATGTTGTTGTTGTATGCAACATCTTTGTTGATGTACATAGAACAATGAGTGGTTGTCAAAGATCATCATACAACACATTTATTTTTCATTCAAATGAATATTTTGTCTTATCACGAAAGGTAGTGTAAGCAACAAATTTTCAAAATATAATGCTAAAACTAGTAGATATTATATTCACCTATCTTGCCCATTTCTTAACACAATGATTTTCAGTTACATGCTTTGCTGCAGTAAATTTGCGACTTGCATAAGGGATGAATGCTTTGTTATAATGAAGTTGATCCTCACGTTTATGTTGAAAACTACATTCGATCAGTGACTTAAAGCTATTGTCATCTTACACATGAAAAAATGGATATTTCATGTTATAAAAAACAAAACAATTCCCTAAATCAAAACTTTTTGCGTGAAGCATGTTGTTGCCTCGCAAATTCTATTATGCCATGGTTGATATGTGAGTGTAGATACATATTCGAGGAACTCCTATTCTAAGGTGTTTAGAGATGCATTTTGAATAAGTTAAGCTGGAGTAATTACAAGTGTGTTATTCAGAACTAACAAGATTAATTTTATTATATAGTAGATTATAAAGGCACAATTTACATAGACAGATTGTAAATTCATATATGTATAAAAAAATTCCATATTTTATGCTAGTTAAGAACACGTAGTACATTTTACTAATCAAAACACATATAATGTGTATTTCATGCTTTCTATTGTATACAAAGGTCAATCATTTCTATAAAGTACATACCTTCTATGTGAAATCCATTTCTTTACAGATGATGATCAATTGGACATGTTGTTTGTTTTGCAGTGATACTTTTAAAATACAGAGAGGTGAAAAATAGGAGCTACTTACTTGCATATACTGTTGGAGATTGTTTTTTTAATGTATTTGAAGTGCTTCTGCACTTTCATTACTCGTCTATTGAACTGCGAAATGGAATATTAGACAATTTTCTCAATTGTCTACAACGCAATGACACAGAGGCAAAAGAATCATACCAATATGAACTAGATCATGTCATGTTATATTAGCTTCATGGAATTCACGATGTTGACACATACCTTCATAAAATGAGATTTTCTACTTCTAATAGTGATTCTCAATATGAAAGAGGCCTATGGGGTGACACATTTTGCATACAATGGCTATCGAAGTGGTTGAACATACCAATTGGAGTCTAGTCACTAAAATGAAAAAAAGGTATTTTTTCTTCAATAATGATCTAGATACAATTCCACTGAACATTTTGTTTCATGATACAGATCCTATTAGTGGAAATTTTGAACCTCTATTACTCAAAACATTACCCAGATGCAACTTTGTCCCAAATTATTACTTGTCGCCTGTTTGCAAATGTCTTGTAAACCATTATGAATCCATTTTTCATGAAATGCAAATTAATAGATTGCACATAGCAAGAACAACTATGTAAAAATGTCCCAATAGCATGTTCAGTGCAATTTGTCATTTGATAACACCTGAATTTGATGAACAGTCTTCGAGACTCTATGTTGTCCAATATTTTTGCAATGCACTGATGGGTAGGAATGAAGATGCATTACATTCTCTAAAAAAAAGACTTAACAAATGGAACTATACAAAGTCAAACAATGGTTGCAGTATGGCAACAATACCTAATTAATATGGCAATTCCATATGAAAAAGGAGGAGTTGAGGGAACATCATTTTGCTTCCAATGGACATCGATCATATTCAATGTAAACATACAAATATGGTCATTTACCAGTAAAACCATGATGGTCCATGATGGTCCTATTCTTCCTTTCTGTAACACCATTTTGCTAAGGTGTGTACCTTGTGTTAAACTACTTATGTATGCCATTATCCCTACAGAAACGTAGGAACTCTTTGGAGTTGTATTCTCCACCTCTGTCAGTTCTTAGCACTTTGATGTAGTGCCCACTCTGCTTCTCAACATGAGCTTTGAAGTGGCAAAACTGTTCAAACACTTCACTCTTCTGTTTCAAGAAATAAAACCATATCTTTCTGGTGTAGTCATATATGAATGTCAAAACATATTTGTTGCTAGTTAAAGATGGCATTTGCATTGGTCCACATAAATATGAGTGGAAAATATCTAAAGGTGTCTTTGTCCTTATACTCTTCCCTGTTTGAAAGCTTTCTCTGTGTTGTTTTCCCAAGATGCAACCTTCACAAAGGTTGTCCAGTTTTTCAATCAATGGTAATCTTTTTACCATTCCCTTCTTGTGCAACAAGTTCAGGCCTTCGAAATTGAGATGTCCAAATCTCAAGTGCCATAACCAGTTTTCATCTTTCATTTCCTCTTGAAAGACCTCTTGTGTTACAGCTACTACATTTCTTCTTTCCTTCAAGTCCGTTTTGAGCTTGAGAGGAAACATCCTATTGCTTGTCATCTGCACCTCTGCAATAACTTTCTTGCTTGGAGGTATATCCATGATTGTGCACACATAATATTTAAAGTACACATTGGAGCCCTTTTTTATGAGTTGTCCAATGCTCAAAAGATTACATTTCAAGCCATGTATTAATATACATTTGGCACAAACTTTTGTTCTTCATTTATTTCTAGGATACTTACTCTGTATTTTCCTTTAATAGAGATCTTACTATCAGTTCATGTTGTTACTTCAGATTTAACATTTTCATCCATATTGGCAAACATTGCTATGTTTCCAGTCGTGTGATTACTACAAACTAAGTCTAAGAACCATACATCATCTTATCTATCTTGTGCTACATTATATGTTAACAACACATTCTTCTGGTTCTTTTCTTTTTTTGTAAAACTAGCATTCTACCTATTATTCATGTCATTTTTCTTTTTCCTACATTCATTGGTGTAATGCCCATATTTTTTGCAATAATGACATTGGACTTGGGATTTATCATAATTTTGTCCATGTGTTTGTTTTTGGCTTTGAGCCTTCATTCTGGTTCCGATTGCTGCTCCTTCCACTCGTGCTTGCAAGGATGTTTCTTCCTCTGTTTTGGCTTCTACCTCTTCCTCGATTGCTTGATCTTCCTTGACCTCTGTTTCAGCCAAAAGACATTGAGTCTTAAATTCTTTTTCCAACGAGGAATCTGATCATGTGTTCAGTCTATGTTCATGAGACATCAGGGATGCACTAAGCTCATCCACTGTATATATTGAGAGATCCTTTGTCTCTTCTATTGCCACTACTATGGCATCAAATCTTGATGGTAGAATTCTCAATATTTTCTCCACTACTCTTCTCTCTTCAAGTGTCTCTCCATGAGACCTTATCTGGGTAACCAACCTAATAACATGAGTGAAGAATGAGTCTATATTGTCATACTCTCTCATACAGAGAGTTTCAAAATCTCTCCTTAGTATTTGTAGCTTTGTTGTCTTCACCTTCTCCATACCTTGATAGGTATTTTTGAGAATATCCCATGCATCTTTAGACTTTGTTGCTGCTTCAATCCTTGGGAAAATGCTCTCATGCACTGATTGAAAGAGATAGAAGAGGGCTTTGGAGTCCTCCTTCCTATTATCTTTTAACAAGTCACTTTCTGTTGTTATCAAAGTAGCCAACGCTGTTGCATCTACTGGCTCTGGGTAGCCATTCTCAACTAACTCCCATATGTCCTGTGAAGCAAACAAGGCTCTCATTGTGATTTCCCATTAATCATGGTTCTTCCCGTTAAACTGTGGAAACTGGGGATTTGTCAAGCTGGTGCTTGCTGCTACCATTATAACTGTGTAAACCTCACAGTTTTCTTGACTGTGTTAAAAAAACAAAAGCTTTCTCTTTGCTAGAGAAATCCGCTTCAAAAAACCTTCTTACAGCTTCTGCAGTGAAGAGCAATCTCTGCTTTGTTCACTGAGTGCCTAGACTAGCTCTGATACCATGTTCGAAATAATCTTTAAATGGCATGCTTCCATACAATATTGGAAATTTCTGAATATTTCGAACAAACAGAGGAAACAAAGTTCCTCAACTAAACACAAGATATGTGGACAGAGAGATGGAGTAAAGCCCTATTTCGTTAAGCATAAAAATGACTATAAAAAAATACAATATTTCATCAGAACTATAGTTCTGGATTACACAAAATATTCCTTACTGTGTTTTTCCACTTGCTGTTTTTACACAGATTTCTATTGCGGCAACACCCAGTCTCCTGTTGCGGCATCAAACAGTCTCCTTTGCGGCAACACCCTGTTACAGCTGTGGCAACACACATAGTTTTCCTTTGTTGCTACAAACACAACATTAGTTGCAGCAACACATAGATCCAGTTGCGGCAACACACATAAATAGTTGTGGCAACACATAGAGTTGCTCTGGTACTACAAAACACAGCATTTCAGACTTCCTCTATTTTCTGCTCTCTGTCTTCTCTTCTCTGCTTCTGTCTTTTTTCTCTAACATTTTTAACTACTGCTGTCTATTACATATATATGTTGAAAACATATTATGACTTAAAACATTAAAAAATAAAAATATGTTTTGTTCTTATCAACCTTTTAAATGCAGTAAGGCGATGGTAGATAACGTGGTGCCCTTTGTAAAAAAAATCGGCTGTTGTAGGGATTTTAACCCAGAAAATTTCATCCACGATGGAGTGAAAAAATGAATCATGACTTTGCGGCATTTTTCCTTCAGAAATATCATCAAAAATCAGATTTATGTCCACCTGTTTCAGATTGTAGTTGGAATTCATTTCCAACACCTCCACTCCTCTCGCTCTCCGGCATCTATTTAAAGAAGAGGCCCTCTGTGAATATTTGATGTATAATTGAATCACCCACAAAAGCAAATCAGACATACATAGTGCATCCAGAATCAGTTTAATTATCTCCATTATTCAGGGACCATCCATTATTGTTAACCTACCGACCATTCAGCGATTAGCATTTACCATTACACAGATATCGTCTTTTAAATCACAAAAGTAGAATGATAATGCTAGTGTTCATGAAACTAAAAATCGATGTTTTTTTTCATGTAATTTTTACTCTCACCTTACTTATGACGACATTGCCGTTTAAGGAAGTCTCCGCCATGAGCAAGCAAAGGCAGCTGATGACCGATAAAAGCATTAGTGTTCACTCTTTGAATGAAGCGACAGTGGCAACAGGAGGGTTAACATTGTGGAAATCACTTGAAAATGGTCAGCCCAACCGTAACGTCCTGAAACCCCCACCTCCACATAAGTTTGTAGCAATGCTGCTATCTCCCGGACTTGCGTGCAACAGGCATGTTTCGACATGTCCACCCACTCGCCAAGAAAAGGAGCAGCGGAAGAAGGTAAATGGCAAGGGAGAGTTAATGAAGATTTTTCAGACTTCTGTTAACGGTGGAAAGCACGCATCAGCATATCGTATTTACTAACATGACATTCCATTTTGACGTTGTCGTTTTAATAAAACCCGAAAAATTCCAACTAGCATATATTTTTATGTTTATCATATATTCTTCTGTGGACATAGATTAATATCATTGGAATTGAATGGAACACAAATTGAAATAATCATTCATACCATCAAATGAAGCACGGTGGAAAAGCGTGCCTTGCTAATGTATTTTTTCATATTTTTTTGTAATAGAGTACATATTTCTTAACAGGGGTTGAGGAATCAATTTCTCGTTTTTAACCCTGAAAACGAAAACTTATTTTAATGACAATAAGATAGAGCCTTTTTTTAATTGTATCAGAGTTTGAATCTCAAATTTCTATTTCATTTTCAGAGTACTGGTTAATTGAGCTGTGCGTAACATAGATATTTTTTTTTTCTTCTGAATAAGTCTAATTATATTGAGTAAAACTATGGTACATAGTGTGATTACAAATAAGATAAGTAAGAAGCGGGCCATCTGGAAATAATAAACTATCAACCTCGGTCTCGAAGAGAGAAGCAGAAACAAGCAAAAAGCTGAGAAGCATGAAGAGAGAGCTTGACAAAAAAGTCGGATTCTACCCAGACTTAGCGAAGGCATCCAAGCGAAGTTTTTTTCCTTTATTTTTTTTAAATTTAACCCATATCGCTTGCTGTGGATGAGTCAGAACCACTTGTAGACTGGTATTGACTAAGGGAGTAGTCTCCTTATCAGTGTCGAAAGAGGAAGACTCATGAGTGCGTTTCTGAGAGATCGTCATGTTTGGAGGATCCTCAGGTGCAGCGGCGGACAAGTTATTCATCTATTGAGTATGTTCCATTTCTGAATCACTCTCTTCATCCTCTGAACTCAAGGATTCAGATTCTTTTGCGGGCGGCAGACTACAAGGTGTCCATCTTTTGGATTTGGACTTTTTTGAGATGTTTTCTTTTTTTTTTTTGCAAGGAAGGTGGCACATAAATTTTGAAGATGCCCAGTTTTGTGACAATGACAGCAGCGGAAGGTAGCATTCTCATAATCTAGGAGTTGTGTCCAAATGAAGTCACCTATTTTGAGATTAATTTGTTCGGGCAGGCCTTTGTTGATGTCCACTTCCACGCATACTCTGGGATATGTGTATAGTCCTTGGCATTCCCATGAGTAATCTGTCATCAGGAAGTGGCCCAGGGCATTGCCTATTCCTCGATATACTGAAAGGTGCTAAAGATGGGTGGGTAAATTGGGAAGCCTAACCCAGACATGAATCTTGGTCGAAATCTACGAAACAGGGGGTGATGAATAAACGCGCTGCTCCCCAAAACCACGGGCCTTCTGTAAGACCCTGTTGATGATGCTTGTTGTGATCGAAAAGTACTATGAAGAAACCCTTTGAGTAGAATTTGACCCTCCAGTTGTGGGTCCAGTTGGCGAAGATCCACTCATAGTTGGTTCGAGGCCAGAGTCCATTAAATCTGTAGATGATAGCATTTTCTGCAAATTTTTGTTGTTGTTCTGCCAGATCTGGATGGGAAATATCTATGGAGGGAAAATCCTCTAGTTTTTCAACCAAGAAAGGCTTGAGGTCCTCCGGGGTTTGGGCTGCTTTCTTGGGCTTTGCATGGACAACATCCTTGTAGGAGAAACCTAGAGCAGAGGAATAATTTCCTGCGGCTCCTCCTCTTAAACGAAGTGATAAAAATAAAGTAGCACTTTTTTCAATGTTGTAGAAGAAGAGGGGAAAAGAGGCATCAAGTTATTTACCTGCATAGAGAAGTCGTTGAAGAGCTGTGCGGATTCCCAACTTGTGTTCAAGGGTGTGCATGAGATTCTGAACTCTGTCTGTTAGGCGGACCCAAAGCACCATGGATCTGCTCGATAGGAGAGAGATCTGGATTTGAAATGCAGGGGAGCGTTTTTCTAAGAAACCTCGACTTCTCGTATTCAAATTTGATTCCAGAGTGATGAGTTTTGCTTGTTCTTCAATGCGCGTGGCCCAATCTGTGTTCCTGATGGCTAGGCACCAGGGATCTTTCTTGAGCGTCTCGGTGCCAGATCCTTTTATATCTGCGAATGCATGTCTTCCTGGGGGATGTTGGTGAGAAGGTTCCTCCTTCAGTTTGTGATTGGCGCTTGAGAACATATCTGTTGCAGCATTGAGGGAGGCAGAGCAGTTTTTGGGCAGAATATCTTCCATCTGCATTCGAAACCCCGCACTGCTACTTTCAGGATGAGTCACGAGTGGGGACGAAGCATCATGGCTATCCAGAGGATCAAGAGCGTGAAAAAAGCTGTGAGTGGCTTCATCTGGAGCGACAGTTGAACTAAGGGGGCCTCGAGAGGGCTGGACCTCCTCTTGGCCATCGTTGAGGCGCAGTGGCAGCTTCAGAGTTGCAAGGCAGAGCTGCTGCGGCGTGGCTGCAGCAAAGGAAGGTTCAACAGCTGCAGAGGAAGAGGTGAGCAGAACCCTAACCATCAACATAATCGCTCTTAGCTACTACATGCACTATTATTAACTAACCCATGCATAACATAGATATTAATGTTATTTAAATATTAATAATATTAAAGACAACAATATATATTTGAAAGCAGGTGGGATATATGTAACCATAGTATTTATAGTCTGACTAGGTGTGGTAGCTTTATTTGATATACAAGTATTAAGTGATTTAGACTGAATGAGACATAGAATATCCTGACAATATGCAGAATTACATTGGTTTCATATTAATAGAAATATGTTGGTTTTTAAAATATAAAAAAATGAAACAAAAAAGAGCGAGTTGGATATCTTAACGGCTACAACAAAAAAATGTTGCGATTTCCATGTTGAAGCATAACATGAAAAACTGATTATAGCAGGGTGCCATAAAATTAAAACAGAAAGAAATAAAATTAAAACACCAATAAACTTATTTCACAAAGAAAAAAAACAACACAAATTACTTGCAAGACTCTGCCAAGACCCTACAGACACAAACGTAGTAGACGCGATAAGCTCGAAACACAAACACAGCAGACGCATGCGCGATACACCTAAAACACAAATAGAGAAAACGCATACGCGATAAGCACGAAACACAATCGGAACAGATGTAGACGCTAATAAGGCTGAAAACCATTAACGGGTCTGGACTGGTGCTTTTATAAACTAAAGTTCGGCTGAATTATATTAAGAGTTCATTTGAACTAATAGTTCGGCCGAACTTTTGTTGTCGGTGTTCTCATCTTCGGCCAAAAATCTATTTGTCCACACTGTCAGTATATCGTCAATGTAAACAGCAGAATGAGTTTGGCCGAACTAATTTTTAAAGTTTGGCCGAACTCTATAATAGTTCGACCGAACTTTTATAAAAGTTCAGCCGAATTGTTGAGAAAAAGAGTTTTCTACCCCCGATTCTCGCAAAAGTGTAACCCAACTTTATAGATTTACCCAACTCTAAAATATTCAGAAATATTTACCTCATATATATAAATACCAACATAGATCCATCTGAATGATGGATTTATCGTGACAAAGAGAGATCAAATCCCTCATGATACAAATATGTTTTTTATTACAAAACATGGGGAAAGGTTTGCACCCCAAGTGATTTGATTCCCTCATATCTCGAATAGGAAAGAGCCCCTCTCTATTTCCATATATATATTAAAAATCCTTTATTCAACATGTATATTGAAATATTTGATTCATAACCCACATTAATTTTTTTTTGTTATCAATATTTGATGTTAAAATATTTTGCCAAACATATATTGCAAAAATTGATTTATAACACATATTACAATATATCATTCAATATTGAGTATGGAAGAAATTACACAGGGTATCATAATGAAAAATAAAAATATAAGATATTTTTAACCTGAATTATTTTATTTTTGTATATATAAAATTGATATAAAATTATGTTGTTTAATATGGACGTTGAATTTTTTTACTTATGGCTAACATTAAAATATTTATTTGTTATTTATATATTTTAATTTTAAATATCATATGTCAACGGAACATAGAATGAATTATTCATCTTATAGTATCAATAAATTTATTTTTACATGTATATCTCTCAACTCCATATTAAATAATAGAAAATTACATATAAATTATTAATAATTTTTTATATTATTGAAATTATTGATTTATTATTATTATTACTATATTTTTAATTTGTAAATATAAATATTTTGTTTGTATTTTTAAATGTAACATTGCACAATATCTCTTTTATTCTAGATTATAAAATGTTTTTAGATATAATTGCACATATCTCCCTAATATATATGTTTTCTTTAGTCCAATTCCCTCTCTTTTAATAATGTTGGTTAAATTTAAAGAAAAATATATATATATCTTTTAAATATTTTCTATATAAGATAATTATATAATATTTTTATCACCTTTATGAAGTAAATATATAAACCATTGTTACACTACAATATTTTGACACAACAATAAAATTTATTCTTAATATATAAGAATAGATTTAATAAAAACAATGCTTAAATAAATCATTTTACATTTTACAACCTCCACAGAGAGATTGTCTAAACAATTAATATGATATAATATGATGTTATAATTTGACATAGAATGATCTATTGTATTTCTATGATAGTATACGTAATTCTTAAATAAGGATATATTAATAAAAAACAATTCTCTAATAAAAACAGTGACCATTACATTTAAAAACCATATTTTCAAATCCCTGCCCTTACACCACGGAAAAAATGTTTTATTTAGTGTAATTCTCTATTTAATTTAAGAAACCTTTTATAAACATCAGGAATAATTCTAATTACCTTCTGTTGTAAATAATTTGTTGAAAATTTGATAAAAGTGGCATGCTTCAATACTATGTTGGAAATTTCAGAATATTTCGAACAAAATAGAGGAAACAAAGGTCCTCAACTAAACACCAGTTAATATGATATAATATGATGTTATAATTTGACATAGAATGATCTATTGTATTTCTATAATAGTATACGTAATTCTTAAATAAGGATATATTAATAAAAAACAATTCTATAATAAAAACAGTGACCATTACATTTAAAAACCATATTTTCAAATCCCTGCCCTTACACCACGGAAAAAATGTTTTATTTAGTGTAATGCTCTATTTAATTTAAGAAAACTTTTATAAACATCAGGAATAATTCTAATTACCTTCCGTTGTAAATAATTTGTTGAAAATTTGATAAAAGTGGCATGCTTCAATACTATGTTGGAAATTTCAGAGTATTTCGAACAAAATAGAGGAAACAAAGTTCCTAAACTAAACACAAAGATTTAATGATAGAGATGTGGAAAAAGAGATGGAGTAAAGCTCTATTTCATTAACCATAAAAATGACTATTACAAAATACAAAATTTCATCAGAAGTACAGTTCTAGAATAAACAAAATACTCCTTACTGTGTTTTTCAATTTCTGCTTTTACACAGATTTCTGTTTCGGCAACACACAGTGAGTTGCTGAAACACCACACAGTCAGCTGCTGAAACACACAGTCAGTTGCTGAAACACTCTGGAAAATGCTCTGCTGCTACAAAACACAACAATTCAGAGTTCCTCTGTTTTCTGCTCTTTGTCTTCTTCTCTGCCTCTGTCTCTGATTATCTATTTCTCTAATATTAAAACTATTGTTGTCTATTACATATATATGTTGAAAACATATCTGAATTAAAACATTAAAATGATAAAAATATCTTTTGATCTTATCATCCTTTTAAATGCAGTAAGGGTGGGAGATAACGTGGTGCCATTTGGAAAAAACAAAGTCGACTGTTACGGGACATTAACTCAGAAAATTTAATGCACAGTTGAATGCAAAAAATAAAACACGACTTTGTGGCATCCATCCTCCTGAAATATTCACAGAAATCGTATTTTTGTCCACCTATTTTAGATTGTAGTTGGAATTAATTTCCAACATAATTACCATCTATTTGATAACAGAAAAGCACCAACAGAGTACTTTAGAATTTGCATCTTCGACACTTCTACAACATTTCCATCGGGATGATCTTCTATGCTTATGCTACTTTCCTCTCATTAAAAGATAGCCAATGTTTATTTCCATCAAGATTATCTTCTATGCTTATGCTACTTTTCCCTCGTTAAAAAAGATAGCCAATTTTCAGATATGGAGATTGACCTCTAGTCATATTTTGTAGATTACCATCATAAATAATTTCCATCATAAATAATTTTTATACTACGAAACATATATCGACATGTCGACCCTCTCGAGACTTGTTCTCCCTCACGTTCACCCTACGGTTTGTCGGTGATGCTTCCTGGGTGCTTCCGGTTAGTCAAATGCGAGATAAAAGCCAAATGGTCCGCTTGTATCAGCCACAAGCGATATTGAGTCAGACATATCAGCGATGGTCAGACATTCGTAATCTTCGAAGAGTAGTCAATTCCGTGAGCAAAGTTGAGTTAGTCATAACAACTTCCGTCGTATTTTTCTATTACTCCCACCTTTTCTAAATTCGTTTATTCCACCCATAAACTTGATAGCATGAACTTAAAATCACAGCTTTCAAGTAGTAAGAGACGGCGATTTTTAAATAATTCATATATAAATGTTTGCTCCCGTGTCCTCTATGTACGATGACTTTCTAAAGGAGGCAGGCTACAATTAATTCGAATTCAATTCAATATTCAGCTTCATTCACCGTCCTTCTCGGATCCCTCTGTGCTCCGATGCTTCTCCACTCCTCTCCCTCTCCGGCACCTATTTAAAGAAAAGGCCCTCTGTGAATATTTGATGTATGAATAATTCACCGATAAGTGCAAATCCGACATACATAGCGCTTCCGAAAGCAGTTTCATTATCTCCATTATTTAGGAACCATACATCATCGTTAACCTACTGACCATTTAGCTATTAGGGTTTACCATTACACAGATATCGTCTTTTAAATCACAAAATTAGAATGATAATGCCAATGCCCATGAAACTTAAAACCGACGTGTCTGTTCATGTAAATTTTACTCTCGCCTTACTTATGACGACGCTGTCGTTTAAGGAAGTCTCCACCACGAGCAGGCAAAGGCAGCTGATGTGGAAAAGCATGCTGATGTATTTTTTCGTATTTTTCCGTAATAGACTGCATATTTCTTAACAGGTGCTGAGGAATCGATTTCTCGTTTTTAAACCCTAAAACCAAAATTTATTTTAATGACAATAAGATAGAGCTTTTTAATTGTATCAGAGTTTGAATCTCAAATTTCTATTTCATTTTCAGAGTACTGGTTAATTGAGCTCTGCGTAACATAGATATTAATATTATTTAAATATCTATCTATCTATCTATATATTTATATATATTTATATATATATATTAATAATATAAGATTAAAAAAATTATAATAAGTATAATATTAATATTATTTAAATATCAATAATATTTTTTCTATTAATAATATAACATTAAAAAATATAATTTGACAAGTATAATTATTAAGAGTAGGTGGAAAACTTCAATAAACTGACTAGCCGTGAATCTCTATGGAGTATTCATGGATGTCAAATTTTATGTTTATATTTTAAATTATTAGATTAGCTACAATATTTTATATAAATAGAAAATTTAATAGGTAAATAATATCAAAATTTATATTCAGGTTATTATTGATATTTATTTAAATTGTTAGAAGAGCAGTGATATTTCATATAAATAGGAGAATTAACATTGATATTGATTTAAATTGTTAGAAGAGCAGTGATACTTCATATAAATAGGAGAATTAACACTTAAGAAACATTTAAATCACAACATAAGAGACGCACCTAAAAGTATATCATATGCGGATCTCAAATTATGTCTTTCTTCTTTCTCACTTGACTAAATTTTGATTTGGATTGGGATTTCTTCCCATTTCCTTTATTTTCCTTTCCAACCAAGCAATAGTTTTCCTCATCCTCGCTCTTGGATGAAGTTTCATATCTCGTGTTCCGCTTATTTATTCCTTCACTAGGTCAGACGATAGGCACTCGCATGTTGGTAGTTTCTCTCTACGATTTACAGAATCTTGATAACTATGCCAAATCTTGGGAAGGCACAAAAGAGATAAAGCTACCAAGTCTTCTTCAAACAGATTAACACTGACCCCACCAATTTGATCACGACATTGTGTAAATGTGCTCAAGTACTTTGGAATTGTGTCATTAGTTTGTATGTTAATAGTTTGAATCTTTTTGTTGATTTCCAACTTCTAGTGGTCATTGTTGTTCTCTAACAACTGTATCAGTGTTTTACACATTGGAAAAAAAAGTCTATTTTCTATGGAGATTCGAGACAATATGATCCCAAACTCCCTCCAATATGATTCTCCTCACTTTCGCCAAATCCTTCCTTCATTGAGCAAGATTTTGGGCATCATATGCTTGGTTTTTTGCTACATTTGACTTGATGTATTCTAGCAACCCATTATCATCCAATAATGCCTCCATGTGGTTCTTCCATGCCACAAAATTTGTGATGCCTTCTAATGCATACTCAACCCTGAGTCCATTCAAGGTCATCTTCTCAGCTAAGTAGAAAACCTGTAACACATATATTCAAATTCGAGTCTCCTGCGATGATAAATCCAAAATATCTTCTCGACTGTGAATCTAACTTTGATGCCATGTAGAAATTAATTTGTAGATTTTAAATTCCTCATGAAATTTACTAAATCAAAAGACTAGAAGCTACTCTACTGATGTGTGGAAGTAAATTCAGTATGGAGAGCACAAATTATTAACATGAATCAAGGTTCAACACACATACACATAGGTTTATCTAGTGGAAAGAAACTGTTGAAAACCCCTTATCATTTTTATTACATTAATCAAATAATATGGATGAATACAATATTCTTGGTCAAGCTTGAGCACAACCTGCACCCATATCTTCTATCATTTTCATGACTAACTGAATCTTACCAATACATAGTCAAATTTTGAAGCCTCCAAGCTCTCAACTTGGATTAGTTTACAACTGATAGGACACTGCCCTTCAACTCCAATCTCAATTGGGTAAACAGAATTCTCTACATACATCAATTATTTTGGGTTGATTGATATAACTGGATGACTAATCAGTGTGACAAAAATTACACTACACAACTTGACCTTCCACTAGTTTCTCCAACAATTGGAACTAGTTTAACTCATAATAAGTCAACTTAACTGAAATAGGTTGCATTGAACTCGGTGTGTCCAAATCCAATTAAATGAGTTGAGTGAGTGACAAAAGTCATGTCACCTCAATTAACTTCCTCCAAATATTCTGCTAAAATAGAAATTTAAATTTTAAACTAGTTTGAAAAAGACAAAGTCAAAACTAGATTTTCTTGTTGCATATTGAAAATTTATATTAAATAATAAGATTAATATTATAAAGCCTATGAATAATGTTATACCTTTGGAATATGAACCCTTCCATTAATAAACACAAAAAAATTGTATTATAAACTGAAGAAATTAATTATAAAACCTAAAAATATTATAAGACCTACAAAATAATATTAAAGCCAAAAAATTAAATCGTAAAATAGAATTTTAAAATAAATACCAAAATTCAATTTAAAATATTTATTTTAAATTAATTTTAAATAATTAAATAAATACATTTTTTATTTTATATATAAATATTTAAATTATAAAATGGGTGGAGGATGGAAAAAGAAATTATTATTTTTGATTAAAAATTAAAATAATATTGTAATTTTTTATAAATAAATTATTTATTACAAAATAATTTTAATATATTATTTTTATAAATTCATTATAATTTAATTCTTAATTTTAAAAATAATTTTAGCATTTATTGGTTTTTGTTGTTATTTTTTAAATAAAATTGTTATCATTCTCATTCTTCAACATTTACTTTCTCAATCAATTGTTTCCTTCTTAAATCACTTTTTATTATTTCAAATAATTTATTATAAATATTATTTAATCTTTTTTGTTATTATTTTTTTTTAACAAAATATTTACCATTTAAAATAATTTTACAAATAATTCAACTTTCTAACCACTCTAATTTCTTTCACTTTATTACCCTTTCAATATCACCTTAATCCTTTTCACTTAAAATTTTTAAATATAATCATTTTACTTTATTCTTTTACTATTTTAATTTAATTTGACCATTATCTATTTCAACTTAAAATATTTTACTTTAATTTATTATTATTCTTTAGGGTTGACTTTCCCTTTTGAATTAGTAATCAATAGATCTTCAACATTCTTAATCTTCTCAAGTTCCCAAAGGATCATTTCTTTCCCTTACAATATTTTCCTTCCTCTATTTAATTATGGTCTTGCATTTTTCCTAGCAACATTTTGTTTTATCTATCCTTCAAGATAAGTGTAGTGTTCATGAGAAATCCTAACACCTAAATAAAAAGGATATAGTCTAACTTATATAAAGAGTTATTCTTTTTCACCATTTTTTTCATTAATTTTAATTAAAATTAGAGAAATATTTTTAAAATTTTGAGTTTAAATTGTTTAATATGTATAATTCTAGTGTTACGAGCTTTTTGAGGGTTTTGAATCAATTTATGTAGTGCTTAATCAATTTATATATTCAAAAATACATTTTAAACATAAAAAAATCTTAAAATTATATTGCCAGATTTTAGTGAATTCTCATTAAAAAAACCTATTTCATCTCTAAATTAAACTATATCAATAAATACAAAATATTCTAAAAAAACTCTCAATATAAAAATTAGTTAAAAAATAAATATTCAAACTTATCCACTATAATAAATGATCTACGTCTTGATTATTTCCAATTATTTATTAACAAAGTAACTCAAAGATCTTGTAGAATCACTTATATCTAAGATTTTCTAAGGGCGAAGGTTCTAAACTTGACTTGAGCGATGTCACTTTTTCTTCGTATGAGAGAATATACCATATATATATTCCATTACCCAATGTTTTTTTTTTCTAACTCATCTGTAAAAATTTTCCTTTTCATATTTAAATGGTATGTATTCCATCAAATTAAATTAAAATGTTATTTATAATCGTTAGGTTACCTGCAAATATGAAGTTTCTTATTGTTTATTACGATTATTAATATATTTAGTTCAACTCTACAATTAATTAATTAATTTGTATAAGTGAAATACAAATTCAATTTTAGTTAGCATGTGCTTAAAATACTTTTATGAAAATATTTCTTTTTAATTTATATATATATATATATATATATATATATATATATTTAACTTAGTACTTAACCCTTTCAGAAAAAATTAAGTAAAATTTATAAACTATGTTAGTTGTTGCCCAATAAAATGTCTGATTCAAATATTTTGCGGTTAATGTTTGAATTTGCAGGATTTCACATATGGACCAAAATGGACATGTAAAACCATTTTTGAGAGAAATTATCCTTAAAGAGTATAGAATAATTATTTCATTTTACATTATGTTTCAATAGTCTTGAACGATGTTAATCTCTTCTTTAAAAAAAATAAAAAATCCATCACCCAATGTCATTTTTTTTCATGTTACACAAGAATGAAAGACATATATATATTTTTTAAACTCATGTATAACATTTTTCCTTTTCATATCCAAATAGCATGTACTTCATCAAATTAAATTAAAATATTATTTATAATCATTATGTTAGCTGCGAATATAACATTTCTTATTGTTTATTACGATTATTAATATATTTAGTTTAACTCTACAATTAATTAATTAATATGCATAAGTTAAATACAAATTCAATTTTCATTAGCATGTGCTTAAAATACTTCTATGAAAATATTTTTTTTTTATTAAAATATATATATATATATTTTTTAATTTAACTTAGTAATTAACCCTTTAAGAAATTTTGAAGTAAAATTTATAAACCATGTTAGTTGTTGCGCAATAAAATGTCTCATTGAAACAATAAAATGTCTCATTGAAATATTTTGCGTTTAATGTTTGAACTTGCACGATTTCACATCTGTTCGAACAAAATGGACATGTAAAACCATTTTAGAAAGAAATTATCCTTAAAAGGTATAGGATAATTATCTGTTCGACCAAAAGGGAGATGTAAAACCATTCTAGAAAGAAATTATCCTTAAGGGTATAGAATAATTTTTTTTTTTTCTAAATAGGACTAATTCTATTAATTATGAAAATACTGGTACAAAACTGCCAGGACTGCTGCTGTGAGAGCCAGACAGTCTGGGTTGATTAACTCTGCTATCCTTAAGAAGTCGGGGCCGCCCATAGTGGGAAACCGACCCATTAAACATCAGTAGTTGGGCCGCCCAAAGAAGGGAAACCGGCCATAGACTTATACAAAACATGTAAATAACTTTAAAAACACAGCAAGATGCATCATTATGCTCAACAAGTGAGCAACTAAAAAAGTAAATCATGATAAAACCCGCTATGAGTGAGCCCAAGGAGTCAGCTCTTGTCCTCGGAAGACAACGGTTCCTCTTCCACCCTGCATGCATATTCAGTTCCAGTGCTGCTGTCTTCCTTTCCTCCCTGACTGTCAGAATTCATGTTCTGGCGCTGAGCTTCAGTGCTGTCCTCTGCGTGAGGAGAAGGAATGGACCGAGGGTCAAGAGTCGGGGGGAGGCCAGCAGAGAGGGGAATTTCCTCACGAAGGGAAACGATGATGAGGGCAGTGATGATGGAGTCAAAAGAAGTACAGTGGAAGCGAAGTTCCGCATTCTGAGTGGTCTGCCGGATGGTGGAGCCACGGAGCCTGTTGATGGTAGGAGAGGGCTGACCGGGATAGGCGATAGCAGCTGAGGGAAGGGGATGACAGGGAGGATTAGGAATATTCGGAGGAGAGGAAAGACCGGGAGGCTCAGAATGAGCAACAGGATTGTCAGAAGCATCTCTGATGATTTGCGCCCGTCCACGTCCTCTGCCAACAAGGCTACCCCTACCCCGGCCTCTACGCCTGCCTCCACGTGAAGAAAGCGGGGGAGTGGGGTCATCTCCGTCCGAGGAGGAGCTGATATCAGAGAGGGGCAGAGGAGGAGTGCCAGAAGTGCGGCCTCGACTCACTCCACGACGAGGCCTCATTCTTTGACGTAATTGGGGCATGGCTAACAACAAATGACGCAAACGAGGCCTGCCAGAAGGGGGTTCAGGAGAAGGGGAGAGGGCGATGGCACAACCAGGGTGGCTCCGCCTGTGCAGGAAGGCAGAAGAGCTGAAAGGGCAGTCACCAGAGGAGCGAAGATCCTGAGAATTCAAATTGAGATTGGAGAAAGACGGAGTACCTGTGAAGGTGACGCTCGAATAACCAGAAGAGGCACAAGCTCCGCAGCAAGGGCCGTTGGAGAAGTGAGCGCCCGGCACCGTTTCCAGACAAGCCCAAACACTGCAACGACGCCCCGTATTCGTCTTGCAGCTGGAAATTGCCGCACCAGGTGGGCAAGCGCTTCTGAACGGGGGCAGAATTTTGAAATGGCTTCCGTCTCTCTGCCCCTCTTCCATCGTGAAAGCAAAAACCAAATACATCGCCATAAACCTGAGATTGAAGGAGCAGTTAATACCATTGTGATTCTTCCAAGGCGTATTAATGTCGCGAGGACGGTGAACACGCGAGGCCATGTGGGCAGGGCACGCATACAGCCTTGGGAGCTGCGTGGGTGCCGGAGGCCCGTTATTACACTCATTCAGCCGCATCCGGCGGGGTATAGAATAATTATTATACTTCATTTTAGAAAAAAATTATCCTTAAAAGGTATAGGATAATTATCTGTTCGACCAAAAGGGAGATGTAAAACCATTCTAGAAAGAAATTATCCTTAAGGGTATAGAATAATTATTATACTTGCCGTAGTAAGTATTATGCATTAGGTTGCTTTTTGATTTGACAATAATTTATGTTTCACAATTTTGTTATAGTTAAACTTTAATATTTATTATTTATTATTTATTTTAATTTATTTTTCTTTGATTTTAGTGGTTGTAAATTTTCACTTCTTATTGCAAAGTTATACGGCTAATATATAAGTCTCATGTTGTCCTTTGAAGCTATAAAGCTTGCTTAGTGTAAATCAATAACGACAACTTTATCATTATTAGACACTACTTGTTTCTTGAACTTCGCTGCAGGCCAGGCGGGCTTATAGAAGAAAGAAAGAAAGAAAAGGAAAAAAAAAAAAAAAAGAGAAGAGAAAAACTCAGATCTCGGCCCACTGGCTTGCCTTCAGCAGCTGTGATCCCAGAGGCTTCTCAAAGCTTGCTTGCGGTCGTCAACCAACCGACTTGGCCTTGTCAAATGTCTCTGAACACTACTTGTTATGTACCCAACTGTGAACCCAGGCGAACCTACTATGCCCTCACGATCTCAGCGGCCTACCACACGGCTTCCACGCCTTCAAACGGCCTTTATCGATCCGTAGCCTTCGCGAACCCCGGTGAACTTATGGTGAACTTTTATAGTAGTGCAAGTATTTTGACAGAACAATTTAAACACATAGAGTAATAATGCGGAAACTCAAACACCAAAGTCTTCTCTCTTTATTTATCAGTATGCTTCACAACCAGATTACAATGGATTCTCCGTATCAGAGCTGGACTGTAATGGCATTTACTGGACTTCTGATCTTCACGAATGAAGGATCGATACCAGAGGCTTCCTGGCCAATATACAGACTCTGTCTCAGAGATTTATAGACATAAACACATACATATGCAGACACACTAATGAAGTGGCCACTTTAGGTTCTCGCCTGTCACATGAACAGACGCGCAGGCTTCTCACTTCGACCTAATGACTGTGAGCAAAGTTCTTCGTGTTGCGAGCAGATCGCTGTGATAGCGCAGACGCAGAGCAGGAAGAAACTACTCATACTTATGAGTAATGAACTCCGTGATGCGAGCAGATCACCAAGATGGCGCAGACGCAGAGCAGGGAGAGACTACTCGGACTCAAGACTCAAAACACTCCAAATGCGAATGATCCACAAATGAACCGTACCTCTTCATTTATAGGAATGAGAGGGGGACAAGCATTACTGTGGTTCGTCCGATTATTGACACTTGGCAGTAGATCATCGTTTTCGGGTAACACCGTGAGGTGACATCCGCACGGAGATCTAACATGCCGACAAAAGTGAAAGTCATGTGAAAACACAGTGGATACCTTACAAAGGCCCACGAGGAATCAAATAATTACACTTTGGATACTTTTCAGACATAGGAAAAGTCCAAGAGAAAACTATGTCACCGTAAACCCGTGACTAGGTATCATATATACACAGGGAAAGCCTTTCATGAGTGGGGCTCCCGAGGACCACTAGTACTGGGTTCATCTGCAAGTTCTTCTAGAATTTTGACACCTGGATATCTAACATGGTACCATTCATCATCCCAGGCTTTTGTATAAATTCGCCTTACTATCATGGGTTTGTTAAGCACTATTTGATGCTTAATTTTTGTCATTACGGCCCATTGATAGTGCATTTGCATGTACATTTTTAGTATGGGATGGTCTAACATTGTATGTTCAATACTGGTCATTTCCCCAACAGTTTTACATGGGTAATGAAAACATTCTCCGGCCGGTCCTGAGATACATTCATCACAAAAATGTCTGTGATAAGTCTGAAATTGATCAGGATCCATACTGTAGGGACTGACCCCATAGTGCCACCACCAATTTGTCAGCCAAGGAATGGATGGCTCTCTTTCATTTATCCAAGTAGGTGAAAACTTTATCTTTGTGTAGTGGGTTTGTTCTGGACCATCTCTGTTAAGAAGATTCCACCACAATCTTTCATATCCTGCAAAATCATAAACTGTGTCAGGAAAAATGAGTTTAGGGTCATCATGTGGCCATGATGTGAATTTACCATAAGTGTAGGGACCCATCTTTCTAACACGGTTGATCACATAATTCTTGTAACTTGATCTGTTATTGCCACCAGTACCAATGACATACAGATCCCAGAAATCTTCTGAGAGGGACCTCTCAGCTTCTTGTGCGGCATCCATACTGTGTGAATACATTTTCTCGTGTATCCATCTATTTCCTTTGGGATATACTTTTCTGCCAGGGACCAAGTGTTGCAGATCTGAATGGTTTTGCAAATTACCGTCCAACACCTGTGTATTGCGGAGGATCCAAGTTGGCCTCCATTTTTCCAAGTAGACAGGCCAAGGCTCATTATCTGCAATAAACTTGAGTTCTTCTTTCTGTTGGGCCTGATTCCATTCTGTCAAGATGACAAAACAATGATATTGCACATGATCTTCATTGTCATCTTCTTGTCCTTGATGTTGGATATATTCTCTGCTTAGGAAATCTGGAATACAGTTTTCAGAACCCTTAATATGTTCAACATCAAAACTAAAATATGCAAAGAGGGCTTGCCATCTTGCAAATTTTGCATCCTCAGGGTTCTTTATCTCTTTAGATAAAACTCCATCCAGAGCTTTAGCATCAGTTCTGAGCAGAAAATATTTATTGGCCAAATGAACAGAAAACTTTCTTAGACAATACCACGCTGCCTTTACCTCTTTCTCGATGGGAGCATAATTCATCTCTGCTTTACTCCAGAATCCAGAGGCAAAAAGAACAACTCTTTCATCTTCTTTTGGGTCTTCTGCTTTTGGCTTCTGTTTCAGCACACCTCCCCATCCTACGTTACTTGCATCTGTCTCAACAATCTTATAGAAATTATCATCAGCAACATGTAAAATAGGCAGAAATCTTACCTTGGACTTTATTTCTTTGACTGCTTGGGTGTGCCTGTCAGTCCAAGGTTTAGGGTTTTTTCTAAGTCTCTGATTCAACAGAGATCTATCAATGGCGCAGTTTGGATAGAAGTTGCTCACATAATTTAGGCACCCTAAGAACCTTTGCAGCTGGGTTTTATCAAGGATAACATCAGGAAATTTATCAACAAATTCTAGTGCATGACGCTGCAGAGCAATCTGGCCATTCTCAATTTCATGTCCTAAGAATTTTATCTTTGTCAGACACAATTCCATCTTCTTCTTGCTTAGGACAAGTCCATTATGTTTGACCAATTTCATGAAAATTCTCAGATGTTTGAAATGGTCATTCAAATTTTTGGAGAATATCAACAGATCATCGATATAGGCAAGTAACCAATCAGCATATGGTTTGAAGATAGAATCCATTACCTTTTGGAATTTTGATGGTGCATGCTTCAGACCAAAAGGCATTACATTCCATTCATAGTGTCCATGGGGAACACTAAATGCTGTCTTCCATCTATCATTTTCTGCAACAGCAACTTGCCAGAAACCAGACTTTAGATCAAACTTTGAAAATACTTTGGCTCCAGAAATTCTCCTTATCAAATCTCCTTTGTGGGGGATTGGATAAGTATCATCTGCTAATACTCGTCAGGCCTATAATTTATCACCAACCTGAACTCCCCCGACTCTGTTCACTCTTTTATTTACGAGAATCCATAGCAATTAAGGGCTATGGGATTCTCCGATCAACTTCTTTAAGAAGTCGGTTCAACTTCTTGTCGTTGTTGTCTCTGTCCCGACTGTATAGAGATATGGATCTCGACTTACAAGGATTCCACAGTTGTATCCTTCCTTGTGGGCAAGCGCTTGTATACTCAGATCGCTTTCCCCTGTGCCGTAAGGGGCATTTGGCTCTTCTGAACAACAAGTATCTTCAAATTCTTTCTGGAAAGCAGCAATTTTTCTTTTTATTTCTGGGGAACTCAATTGTTCTTCAATTCTGATGATTTCTTTGTGATTCTTGAGTTCGTCCAGACTTTTCTCAGCCTTCTGAAGTTTCTTTACTTTCTCCTGCATTATCTGCACCATGGGTGAAAGTTTGTTTCTGGAAACATAAGGTAATTCAATTCTTCTACCAGAAACAGTAATAAACATCCCTGAACCACCATCAGGAAATCTAACTGACCCATGAGGTTCTACTGCTGCTAAGAAGATATTACCCAAAATACAATCAACAGGAATGTCTGAGACTGCTAAGGATAATTTCACACAATCGGAACAAAGCAAACAGAGCTTTAGAAACTTCAATTTTAATTGTTTCACTCCCTAATCCCCCGGACTTCTCTCTGCAGTAGTCCAATATCTTGAAGTGATGATATGCTTAGAAATCAGGTTAAGATCTGAACCAGAATCTATAAGTGCAATAACCTGATAAGTATTACCAGCAATAGAAAGATCGACTAGAACATGATGTTGCTGGTACTGGACTGTGAGGACCTGCATATCCCCAATATCTCTGTAACCTGAAGACACAAATTTAGTGGGGGCTTCAGGTCTAGTGTGCAGTGTATAATCTGTCTGCTGTGTAGAAGTGGGAGAAGCAGACTGATTGTTTTGAGCTTTCAAGACATTTAGCTCATTTTTTATACTGCGCACTTCAGATTTTAAGTCCTGTATCTCCTTATTCACCTCCCCCAAAGTGAGGCCACGAGCTTTGTTATTCTGCTGGAGATACGACTTTGTATTGCGGTCATAAGAAGCATCAACAAAATTAGGCTTCTTATAACGAGAAGATGAGGAAGAACTAGAGGAACCAGGAAGATTCTTCAGATAAGTATCAAGAAGGGCAGTCTTGAGGTCACTTTCATCCATGGCACGGATTTGGGCAAAAACCTTAAGATCATCATCTGTGGAGGCCATGAGGACATGAGGAGAATCTTCCACAGCCGAAGAATAGGAATCAGAATCAGAGTCTGAAGAGGAATCACATTTACAAGCATCAGGATCTGAACAATGACAATGCATATTGACTTGTTCATCAGAAGAGGATGATGAATAGTCATCAGAAGAGGACTCAGCAGCAGACGAAGGAATGGCATGTTACATAATGGCTTGACGGCGACCCGGGTAAGAAGGACATTCTGAAATCTTGTGAGAAGTAGAATGGCAATAAGAACAGGCATCAGGGTCACGTTTGACAGTGGTATGAGAAGAAGTGGCTTGCTTACCCTTATCATACTTACTAGACTTTTTACCCAGATCTCGTTTGAATTCTAAAGCAGTAGGACACATATTAGAAGTATGCCCTTTAGCACCACATAGCCAACACTCAACTTCCTTCATTCTATTTAACTTGACATCTTTAGGCCTGATGTCTTGAGGTTGATAATAGTGGGTATTTGGCTTCCATCTGGATTGCCGCTTTGGTGCTTTAGACCTGTGTTGAACTTTAGGTCTGCGAATTTCTCTTCGCTTTGAAGAACTTAATCTGTAAGCAACTGTACTTCTCTTATGAGCCTTTTTTACTTGCCTCTTATGTTTTCGGTGATGTACAAGAGGATCATCCACTGTAATGCCATATTTGCTGCAAAATGACTTAGTACCAGGAAGTCTGTTCAATTTGTCTATAGACTTCTGCATCTTAGACCTGGTACAAAGTGAAATCAAAAACTTTGTTATAATACCATAGAGATCTCCCCAAACATAGGTCTCTAATGGCAAAGGAAAAGCATCTTCCATTCTCAAAATATCTACAAGTTTGGAAGGCAGAGCAGCTAGATAGACTTGCTTCCACAGAATATTCTTGGGCTCCTTAACCCAAAATATTCTCTGTATCCAATCTCGGTGGAAGTCTTCATACTTATTAATATTGTCGCACTTGAGATTCATCAGAATCATTTCATTTTTATCTGCTGCAACATACTCTAAACCACAAAAATGTTCATAAATAAGTGCTGTAAGAGCACCAATCATATTATTATTTGAAGTGCCATCAGGGTTAATCACAACATCACCCTGTTCATCTTTAACAACTTCCCGCTCCATTCTTTCAATCAATGCGGGAGAGGATTCCAATTCCCACCACCTAGCAAGAGTGCCAGTGAAACACTGCATGAGAGTTTTACAAGCATCAACTTCAGTCTTTCCATCTGCACACATCAGTTTATATTCAATGATCATTTGATCTAAAATTTGTCGGACCTGAGAGGCAGACATATTATCTATGTTCCATTCCTTATGACTCCCTTCATGAAAAGTTTCCCGAGGGGGAATCTTTTCTGCACCATATAGATCAGGGGCTGCATGACGGGTGAACTGTGGTTCCAAAGGTTCATAGATGGGAAAGACATGATCTTTTTGCTCAGAATCTTCTAAGACTTCAGTAATTGTAACCTTTTCATATTTTTCTTTGGCCGATTCTGGCTTAGACTTTGACACAGGTAAATGAGGAACTTCCCTTGGCATGAGATGAGGGAATCTAGAGGCAGGAGGACTTGACTCTAGTCTGGGAATCTCATGTGGCACAACACCATTTGCTTTGCCAGCAATGAATGACATTGGAATTGGTTTGCTGGGCTTTTTGACATTCAGACTTTCAAACTTCTCAGACAATTTATATACAGACTGCCGTGTTGCCATAGATTGGTCTATGACACATTCTTCAACTTCTTGAAATCTAACAGAAGAATGTTCTGTGATACCTCTAACTACTTGCAAATCACACTGTACAGAATTTAAAACTCTATGAACATCATTTACAGAAACTTGGACTGAATCTATCTGGTCTTTGACCAGGGCAGTTTTGGCAACATTTTTCTCAAGACCTCGAGTGTGACGGTCCAAATAACTGTCACTCACTTTTGAACCTTTTATCGCGGATTCCATAAAGAATCATCATGCTGAACTAAGGGGATAGCATGTGTAGAGTTCGACCCTTCTCCTATGACAATACTTCGGAAAGGAGGGTAAGTTGTAGAGGTCTCTATCTTACTACCATCTAATGCAGTCCAAGAATGAGATGATGAGGATGTAGTATTGGCCATCAGGACTACATCATTCTCCATTTGCTTTTTCCATGAATAGAAAGAGATCCATACTCCATTTTCTTCCATATACTCCTTCCATTCAGCTGACATCTTCATCTTTTCTTCTTTTGGAAAAGTTTCAGCAAACTTCTCTCCATCCGGATGTGTGAACAAATCCCAATTTATCATTCTCTTTCATCCAATTGTAAGGGATTAAAGTTCGGAACAACCATCCATGAGAGTGATAAACTTATGGATTTCAGAATGTGAGGGTTTCTTTACATCGTAGAGGTGTCTTTGAATCTCAGTCAGATTAACTGATTTGCTCCTTTTCTTCATAACCCAACCCATATTTTGGTGTACCTGGGAGTCTTACATTCATGAAGATCTGAGTGAGTCGCGGATCTTAATCTTCCAGGTGTGGAACTAAGTGCATCATCATGACATGTGGATGGCCATCCTCATGGGGAAAAGGAATGTCAGAACATTTGGGGTTCGGACATGGATTGACTGATGTGCTGGGAGGAGCTTGTCCTGTTCTGGGGTTATGGTTACTGTGGAGAACAGCATATGCAAGACTTTGCAGATTGACAGACTGCTTACATTGTGGACACTCAACATTAACTGGCTGGAAATTAACTATCTGTGCAAACTCAAAAAGAGAAACATGACTACAATTTGAAACAATTGAACTACAACCCGTATCTGTACATTCGGGTGATATGTACCTAGGAGACTTTTTACACTCAGCTTCAATTCTTCTGCGATCTATGGTTGACCTTCTGGGAAAAGACATGGTCGCAGAGGATTGGTCTTCGAATATGTTGGCTGATGTGATTTTCTGGATTTGCAGAGGCTTTGGGTTTGGAATTGTCCAATGCCTGGGGAATTCTAGATCTTCCCACTTGATGGCTTGGTGCTCAATCTTCTGATTTTTATAATCTGTGAGCACTACGACACTGGTTTTTGACTCTCTGCTGGGGGCATGGAGTACTGCAGGAAACATTGTGGATGTGTGGCGGAAACAACCACGAAACTGGATCGCGATATTTCTTCTCTTCTTGTTCATATCAAATCCCATGGTTCGGATTTGAAGTTGAAGAATATCGGCCAATGTTTCATAAAAAACTGACACTGAGAAATTAGGATAACAGTCAAACCAGACTGGCCCGTTGGATAGTGGAGCTATTATCCCTTCGATTAATGAATCAGTGTACTTATTATGTGTTAGATCTCGGACTGTGGCTAACACATATGCATCGACTCCTTGATGCACCAAAGCATTTATGCCAACTCTTAGACAACCCAAATGTAAAAACTGAGTTCCCAACTTTCTAGCTTCGGCTTGAAGTTCTTTGGGATTTAAGATGGAGATCAACTGGGCTTGATCACTATTCTCCTGGATACTTGATACAGACTCCTTTATAGTTATTCTAGTGGCAGCTTTTAGGTGCCAGACTCCTAAATCATTATATACTTGAGAGGGTTTGATGTTGGGAAGGACCCAACGTGCTTGAGGCTCAACCTCTTCATATAAGTGATCTGACTCATTGATCACTCGACCACTACTAGACGCAAACATGTCTCTGAGAGGATTTTGTTCCAGCTTGCTCTTCTTCCCGCAAGCTCTCTCGAATGAAACAGATTTAGACATAGATGAATCCATTGTTATTAGGAAAGACAGAAGAAAGACTTTTGGAATATTACTCAAGATCTCGAACCCAGTGCTACAGCGTAGACTTATTGGCTCGATACCAATTTCTAGCAGAGGCTTCTCAAAGCTTGCTTGCGGTCGCGTCAACCAACCGACTTGGCCTTGTCAAATGTCTCTCGAACACTACTTGTTATGAACCCAACCGTGAACCCAGTGCGAACCTACTATGCCCTCACGATCTCCACTTGTTTCAAATTGTATTCATGTTTCTCTTTTTTGAGTTTGCCCAAATTGTAAATTTTGAGCCAGTTAAAGTTGAGTGTCCTCAATGCAAGCAATCCGTTAATCCGCAAAGTCTTGCATATGCCGTTTTGCATAAAAACCATAATTCTAGAACAGACAAGCCCCCTCCGAGTACATCTCGTAAATCCTTGTCCTAATCCTAAATGCAATGATATTCCTTTTCCCCCATGAGGATGACAAACCTCATGTTATGATGATGCATTTAGTCCCTTCTATGGAAGAAGAAGATCCAAGACTTGTCGACCTCTTGTTGAGTCGAAAGACCTCCGAGTACTCCAAAATATGGGTTGGGTTATGAAGAAAGGGCAAATCAGCTAATCCCAACTGCAGATTCAAAGACCCGCCTCCCCGATGTAAAGAAACCCTCTCGTCTCGAAATCCATAAGTTTATCACTCTCATGGATGGTTGTTCCGAACTTTAATCCCTTACAATTGGATGAAGAGAATGATAAATTGGGATTTGTTCACACATCCGGATGCAGAGAAGTTTGGTCGAAACTTTTCCAAAAGAAGAAAAGATGAAGATGTCACCGAGTGGAAGGAGTATATGGAAGAGAATGGAGTATGGATCTCTTTCTATTCATGGAAGAAGCAAATGGAGAACGATGTAGTCTTGATGGCAGATACTACATCCTCGTCCTCTCATTCTTGACCGCATTAGATGGCAGTAAAATAGAAACCTCTACAACCTACCCTCCTTTTCGAAGTATTGTCATAGGAGAAGGGTCGGACTCCGCACATGCTATCCCCTTGGTTCAAAGCATGATGATTCTTTATCGATCACGATAAAAGAGTTCAAAAAGTGAGTGAGCAGCTTGAACCGGACGAATACCGCACTCACAGGTCTAGAGAAAAAATGTTGCCAAAACTGCCCTCGGTCAAAGATCAAATTGATTCTCGTCCAAGTTTCGTAAATGATGTCCATAGAGTTTTAAATTCTCGTACAAAGGTGATTTGCAAGTAGTTAGAGGTATAACGAACATTCTTCCGTTAGATTTCAAGAAGTTGAAGAGTGTATTATAGACCAGTCTATGTCCACACGACAATCCGTATATAAGTTGTCCGAAAAGTTTGAAAATTTGTTCTGTCAAGAAGACCAAAGAAACCTATTCCTATGTCTTTTATTGCTGGAAAAGCTAAAAGTGTTGTGCCTCATGAGATTCCCGCACTAGAGTCAAGTCCTCCCCGCTCTAGATTCCCTCATCTCATGCCAAGGGAAGTTCCTCATTTACTCCGTGTCAAAGTCTAAGCGAATCGGCCAAAGAAAAAATCTGAAAAGGTTACAATTATCGAAGTCTTAGAAGATTCCGAGCAAAAAGATCATGTCTTTCCCATCTATGAACCTTTGGAACCACAATTCACCCGTCATGCAGCCCCCGATCTATATGGTGCAGAAAGATTCCCCCTCGGGAAACTTTTTCATGAAGGGAGTCATAAGGAATGGAACATAGATAATATGTCCGCCTCTCGTGTCCGACAAATTTTAGATCAAATGATCATTGAATATAAACTCGATGTGTGCAGATGGAAAGACTCGAAGTTGATGCTTGTAAAACTCTCATGCAGATGTTTCACCGGCACTCTTGCCGTGGTGGGAATTGGAATCCTCTCCCGCATTGATTGAAAGAATGGAGCGGGAAGTTGTTAAAGATGAACAGGGTGATGTTGTGATTAACCCCGATGGCACTTCAAATAATAATATGATTGGTGCTCTTACAAAGACTTATTTATGAACATTTTTGTGGTTTAGAGTATGTTGCAGCAGAATAAAAAATGAAATGATTCCGATGAATCTCAAGTGCAACAATATTAATAAGTATGAAGACTTCCACAGAGATTGGATACGAGAATATTTTGGGTTAAGGAGCCCAAGAATATTCTCGTGGAAGCAAGTCTATCTAGTCGCTTCCGCCTTCCAAACTTGTAGATATTTTGAGAATGGAAGATGCTTTTCCTTTGCCATTAGAGACCTATGTTTGGGGAGATCTCTATGGTATTATCACAAAGTTTTTTGATTTCACTTTGTACCGTGTCTAAGATGCGTAAGTCTATAGACAAATTGAACAGTACTTCCCGGTACTAAGTCATTTTGCAAAGAAATATGGCATTACAAAGGATGATCCTCTTGTACATCACCGAAAACATAAGAGGCAAGTAAAGAAGGCTCATAAGAGAAGTACAGCTTGCTTACGTATTAAGTTCTTCAAAGCGAAGAGAAATTCGCAGACCTAAAGTTCAACACAGTCTAAAGCACCAAAGCGGCAATCCGTATGGAAGCCAAATACCCACTATTATCAACCTCAAGACATCGTGCCTAAAGATGTCAAGTTAAATAGAATGAAGGAAGTTGAGTGTTGGCTATGTGGTGCTAAAGGGCATACTTCTAATATGTGTCCTATCGCTTTAGAATCCAAACGAGGTCCCGGGTAAAAAGTCTAGTAAGTATGATAAGGGTAAGCAAGCCACTTCTTCTCATACCACCGTCAAACGTGACCCCCGATGCCCGTTCTTATTGCCATTCTACTTCTCACAAGATTTCGGAATGTCCTTCTTACCCGGTCGCCGTCAAGCCATTATGCAACATGCCATTCCTTCGTTCGTCGCCGAGTCCTCTTCTCGATGACTATTCATCATCCTCTTCTCGATGAACAAGTCAATATGCATTGTCATTGTTCGATCCCGATGCTTGTAAATGTGATTCCTCTTCGACTCGATTCGATTCCTATTCTTCGACCGTGGAAGATTCTCCTCATGTCCTCATGGCCTCGACAGATGATGATCTTAAGGTTTTTGCCCAAATCCGTGCCATGGATGAAAGTGACCTCAAGACTCGCTCTTCTTGATACTTATCTCGAAGAATCTTCCCGGTTCCTCTAGTTCTTCCTCATCTTCTCGTTATAAGAAGCCTAATTTTGTTGATGCTTCTTATGACCGCAATACAAAGCCGTATCTCCAAATAGGAATAACAAAGCTCGTGGCCTCACTTTGGGGGGAGGTGAATAAGGAGATACAGACTTAAAATCTGAAGTGCGCAAAGATAAAAAAATGAGCTAAATGTCTTGAAAGCTCAAAACAATCACCGCTTCTCCCACTTCTACACAAAGCAGACAAATTATACACCGCACACTAGACCCGAAGCCCCCCACTAAATTTGTGTCTTCGATGTTACGTAGATATTGGGGATATGCATGTCCTCACAGTCCCAAGCATCACAGAACATCATGTTCTAGTCGATCTTTCTATTGTCGGTAATACTTATCGTGTTATTGCACTTATTGATTCTCGGTTCAGCATCTTAACCCGATTTCTAAGCATATCATCCCTTCAAGATATTGGACTACCGCAGAGAGAGAAGTCCAGGGATTAGGGGTGAAACAATTAAAATTTGAAGTTTCTAAAGCTACCGTTTGCTTTGGTCCAAGTTGTGTGAAATTATCCTTAGCGCTCTCGTACATTCTCGTTGATTGTATTTTGGGTAATATCTTCTTAGCAGCAATGAGAACCTCATGGGTCACTCGCATTTCCCGATGGTGGTTCAGTGATGTTTATTATCGTTTCGGTAGAAGAATTGAATTACCTTATGTTTCCGAAACAAACTTTCACCCATGGTGCGTATAATGCAGGAGAAAGTAAAGAAACTTCGAAGGTCGAGAAAAGTCCCGACGAACTCAAAAAATCACAAAGAAATCATCGAATTGAAGAACAAAGTTGAGTTCCCCGTAAATAAAAAGAAAAATTGCCGTTTTCCGTAAAGAATTTGAAGATACTTGTTGTTCGTAAGAGCCAAATGCCTTCTCGGCACAGTAAAGCAAGACAAGATACAACCCGCCTTACAAGGAAGGATACACCGGCACCTTTGTAAGTCCAGTATCCATTTCTATGTCTCGCTCGTGACTGCATAACACCGCCAAAGAAGAGATCGAATGCCTTCTTAAAAAGAAGTTGATCGGGAGAATCCCATAGCCCATGGAACTGCTATGGATTCTACGTAAATAAAAGAAGTGAACAAGTCAGTGGGAGTTCCAAGGTTGGTGATAAATTATAAGCCCCCGAACAGCAGTATTAGCAGATGATACTTATCCAATCCCCCCACAAAGGAGATTTGATAAGGAGAATTTCTGGAGCCAAAGTATTTTCAAAGTTTGATCTAAAGTCCGGTTTCGGCAAGTTGTCATGCAGAAAAATGATAGATGGAAGACAAAGCATTTAGTGTTCCCCCATGGACACTATGAATGGAATGTAATGCCTTTTGGTCCGAAGCATGCACCATCAAAATTCCAAAAGGTAATGGATTCTATCTTCAAACCATATGCCGATTGGTTACTTGCCTATATCGATGATCTCGTCGATATTCTCCAAAAATTTGAATGACCATTTCAAACATCCGAGAATTTTCATGAAATTGGTCAAACATAATGGACTTGTCCTAAGCAAGAAGAAGATGGAATTGTGTCCGACAAAGATAAAATTCTTAGGACATGAAATTGAGAATGGCCGCATTGCTCGGCAGTCATCATGCACTAGAATTTGCCGATAAATTTCCCGATGTTATCCTTGATAAAACCCACTCGCAAAGGTTCTTAGGGTGCCTAAATTATGTGAGCAACTTCTATCCAAATCGCGCCATTGATAGATCTCCGTTGAATCGTAGACTTAGAAAAACCCTAAACCTTGACCGACAGCACACCCAAGCAACCCAAAGAAATAAAGTCCAAGGTAAGATTTCGCCTATTTTACATGTTGCCGATGATAATTTCTATAAGATTGTTGAGACAGATGCAAGCAACGTAGGATGGGGAGGTGTGCCGAAACAAGCCAAAAGCGTAAGACCCAAAAGAAGATGAAAGAGTTGTTCTTTTTGCCTCCGGAGTCCGGAGTAAAGCAGGAGATGAATTATGCTCCCATCGAGAAAGAGGTAAAGGCAAAGCGTGGTATTGTCTAAGAAAGTTTTCTCGTTCATTTGGCCAATAAATATTTTCTCGCTCGTAACCGATGCTAAAGCTCGGGATGGAGTTTTATCTAAAGAGATAAAGAACCCTCGAGGATGCAAAATTTGCAAGATGGCAAGCCCTATTTGCATATTTTAGTTTTGATGTTGAACATATTAAGGGTTCCGAAAACCGTATTCCGCATTTCCCTAAGCGAGAATATATCCAAAGATCAAGGACAAGAAGATGACAATGAAGATCATGTGCAATATTATTGTTTTGTCATCTTGACGTAATGGAATCAGGCCCAACAGAAGAAGAACTCAAGTTTATTGCGTATAATGAGCCTTGGCCCGTATACTTGGAAAAATGGAGGCCAACTTGGATCCTCCGCAATACACAAAGTGTTGGACGGTAATTTGCAAAACCATTCGTATCCGCAACACTTGGTCCCCCGGCGAAAAAGTATATCCCAAAGGAAATAGATGGATACACGAGAAAATGTATTCACACAAGATGGCCGCCGCACAAGAAGCCGAGAGATCCCTCTCGTAAGATTTCTGGGATCCGTATGTCATTGGTACCGGTGGCAATAACAGCATCAAGTTACAAGAATTATGTGATCAACCGTGTTAGAAAGATGGGTCCCTACACTTATGGTAAATTCACATCATGGCCACATGATGACCCTAAACTCATTTTTTCCCCGACACGCTTTATGATTTTGCAGGATATGAAAGATTGTGGTGGAATCTTCTTAACAAAGATGGTATAGTAACAAACCCACTACACAAAGATAAAGTTTGCACCTACTTGGATAAATGAAAGAGAGCCATCCATTCCTTGGGTCGACAAATTGGTGGTGGCACTATGGGGTCGACCCCTACAAGCATGGATCCCGATCAATTTCGTACTTATCACGTACATTTTTGTGATGAATGTATCTCGAGACCGGCCGGAGAATGTTTTCATTACCCTTGTAAAACTATTGGGGAAATGACCAAAGCATTGAACATACAATGTTAGACCATCCCATACTAAAAATGTACATGCAAATGCACTATCAATGGGTCGTAATGACAAAAAATTAAGCATCAAATAGTGCTTAACAAACCCATGATAGTAAGGCGAATTTATACAAAAGCCCGGGATGATGAATGGTACCATGTTAGATATCCAGTGTCAAAATTCTAGAAGAACCCTGCAGATGAACCCGAAAGATTAGTGGTTCTCGGGAGCCCCACTCATGAAAGGCTTTCCCCGTGTATATATGATACCTAGTCACGGGTTTACAAGTGACATAGTTTTCTCTTGGACTTTTCCTATGTCCGAAAAGTATCCAAAGTGTAATTATTTGATTCCTCGTGGGCCTTTGTAAGGTATCCACTCGTGTTTTCACATGACTTTCACTTTTGCTCGCATGTTAGATCTCCGTGCGTGATGTCACCTCACGTGTTACCCGAAAACGATGATCTACCGCCAAGTGTCAATAATCGGACGAACCACAAGAATGCTTGTCCCCCTCTCATTCCTATAAATGAAGAGGTAAGGTTCATTTGTGGATCATTCGCATTTGGAGTGTTTTGAGTCTTGAGTCCGAGTAGTCTTTCCCTCGCTCTCGCGTCTCTGCGCCATCTTGGTGATCTCGCTCGCATCACGAGTTCATTACTCATAAGTCCGAGTAGTTTCTTCCCCGCTTCCGCGTCTCGCGCTATCACAGCCGATCCGCTCGCAACACGAAGAACTTTGTCTCACGACTCATTAGGTCGAAGTGAGAAGCCTCGCGCGTCCGTTCATGTGACAAAGTAGAACCCTAAAGTGTCCACTTCATTAGTGTGTCCGCATATGTATGTGTTTATGTCTATAAATCTCTCGAGACAGTAGTCCGTATATTGGCCAGAAGCCTCCGGTATCGATCCTTCATTCGTGAAGATCGAAGTCCAAGAAATGCCATTACAGTCCCATCTCTCGATACGGAGAATCCATTGTAATCTGGTTGTGAAGCATACCGATAAATAAAGAGAGAAGACTTTGGTGTTTGAGTTTCCGCATTATTACTCTATGTGTTTAAATTGTTCTCGTCAAAATACTTGCACTACTATAAAAGTTCACCATAAGTTCACCGGGGTTCGCGAAGGCTACGGATCGATAAAGGCCGTTTGAAGGCGTGGAAGCCGTGTGGTAGGCCGCCGAGATCGTGAGGGCATAGTAGGTTCGCCTCGGGGTTCACAGCTTGGGTTCATAACAAGTAGTGTTCGTAGACATTTGACAAGGCCAAGTCGGTTGGTTGACGACCGCAAGCAAGCTTTGAGAAGCCTCGCTAGAAATTGTGAGATGGCAAGCCCTCTTTGCATATTTTAGTTTTGATGTTGAACATATTAAGGGTTCTTTATCTCTTTAGATAAAACTCCATCCGTAGCTTTAGCATCGTCTCCGAGCGTAAAATATTTATTGGCCAAATGAACAAAACTTTCTTAGACAATACCACGTCGCCTTTACCTTTTTCTCGATGGGAGCATAATTCATCTCCCGCTTTACTCCGGACTTCGTAGCCAATAAGTCTACGCTCGTAGCCTCGGTTCGAGATCTTGAGTAATATTCCAAAAGTCTTTCTTCTCGTCTTTCCTAATAACAATGGATTCATCTATGTCTAAATCTGTTTCATTCGAGAGCTTGCGTAAGAAGAGCAAGCCGAACAAAATCCTCTCGTGGGATATGTTTGCATCAAGTAGTAGTCGAGTGATTAATGAGTCTAACTTGTTGTATGAAGAGGTTGAGCCACAAGCCCGTTGGGTCCTTCCCAACATAAAAGCCTCTCAAGTATATTCGACTTAAGTGTCCCGGCACCTAAAAGCCGCCACTAGAATAACCATTAAAGAGTCGAGATTCGAAAGATTCAGGGAGAATAGTGATCAAGCCCAGCTGATCCCTATATTGGATCCCAAAGAACTTCAAGTCGAAGCTAAAAAGATTAGGAACCGATTTTTTACATCCGGGATGTTTGCGAGTTGGTATTAATGCACCGGTTCATCCAGGAGTGGAAGCATACGTGTTAGCAACTCGTCGGAGATCTAACACATAACAAATACACCGATTCGTTGATTGGAGGGATAGTTGCTCCATTATCCAATGGGCCATCCCGTTTGATCGTTACCCAAATTTCTCAAGTATCCGTTTTTGATGAAACATTGGCCAATATTCTTCGCTTGCAAATCCGGACCACCGGATTTGATATGAATAAGAAAAGAAGAAATATCGCAATACAATTCCGTGGTCGTTTTCGCCACACATCCACAATGTTTCCCGTAGCCTTACATGCCCCACAGAAAGATTCAAAAAACCAATGTTGTAGTCATCACCGATGCCAAAAATCGGAAAGTTGAGCATCGTGCAATTAAATGGGAAGATCTACAATTTCCCGTACATTGGACAATTTCAAATCCCTAAGCCTTTGCAAGTCCCAAAAAATTACCTCTCGCAAACATAGTTGAGAATCAATCCTCTCGCAGTCTCGTCTTTTCCCCGTAAGATCAACCATAGACCGCAGAAGAATTGAGTCTCGAATGTAAAAAAGTCCTCCCGTGACATAGAACCCGATTGTAGCGTATACGGGTTGTAGTTCACTTGTTTCAAATTGTATTCATGTTTCTCTTTTTGAGTTTGCCCAAATTGTAAATTTTGAGCCGCTAAAGTTGAGTGTCCTCAATGCAAGCAGCCTATTAATCCGCAAAGTCTTGCATATGCTCGTTTTGCATAAAAAACCATAATTCTAGAACAGACAAGCCCCTCCGAGTACATCTCGTAAATCCTTGTCCTAATCCTAAATGCAATGATATTCCTTTTCCCCATGAGGATGACAAACCTCATGTTATGATGATGCATTTAGTCCCTTCTATGGAAGAAGAAGATCCAAGACTTGTCGACCTCTTGTTGAGTCGTAGACCTCCGTGTACTCCAAAATATGGGTTGGGTTATGAAGAAAGGGCAACTCGCTTAATCCCAAACTCGTGCATTCAAAGACCCGCCTCCCCGATGTAAAGAAACCCTCTCGTTCTTGAAATCCATAAGTTTATCACTCTCATGGATGGTTGTTCCGTAACTTTAATCCCTTACAATTGGATGAAGAGAATGATAAATTGGGATTTGTTCACACATCCGGATGCAGAGAAGTTTGCCGAAACTTTTCCAAAAGAAGAAAAGATGAAGATGTCACCGAGTGGAAGGAGTATATGGAAGAGAATGGAGTATGGATCTCTTTCTATTCATGGAAGAAGCAAATGGAGAACGATGTAGTCTTGATGGCGTATACTACATCCTCGTCCTCTCATTCTTGGACCGCATTAGATGGCATAGAAAATAGAAACCTCTACAACCTACCCTCCTTTTCGAAGTATTGTCATAGGAGAAGGGTCGAACTCGCACATGCTATCCCCTTGGTTCAAGCATGATGATTCTTTATCGTATCACGATAAAAGAGTTCAAAAAGTGAGTGAGCAAAGCTTGAACTGGACGAATACCGCACTCACGAGTCTAGAGAAAAATGTTGCCAAAACTCGCCTCGGTCAAAGATCAAATTGATTCTCGTCCAAGTTTCGTAAATGATGTCCATAGAGTTTTAAATTTCAGTACAAAGGGTGATTTGCAAGTAGTTAGAGGTATAACGTAACATTCTTCTCGTTAGATTTCAAGAAGTTGAAGAGTGTATTATAGACCAGCTCTATGTCCACACGACAATCAGTATATAAGTTGTCCGAAAAGTTTGAAAATTTGTCCGTCAAGAAGACCAAAGAAACCTATTCCTATGTCTTTTATTGCCGGAAAAGCTAAAAGTGTTGTGCCTCATGAGATTCCCGCACTAGAGTCAAGTCCTCCCGCCTCTAGATTCCCTCATCTCATGCCAAGGGAAGTTCCTCATTTACTCCGTGTCAAAGTCTAAGCCGTAATCGGCCAAAGAAAAATCCGAAAAGGTTACAATTACCGAAGTCTTAGAAGATTCTCGAGCAAAAAAGATCATGTCTTTCCCATCTATGAACCTTTGGAACCACAATTCACCCGTCATGCAGCCCCCGATCTATATGGTGCAGAAAGATTCCCCTCGGGAAACTTTTCATGAAGGGAGTCATAAGGAATGGAACATAGATAATATGTCCGCCTCTCGTGTCCGACAAATTTTAGATCAAATGATCATTGAATATAAACTCGATGTGTGCAGATGGAAAGACCGAAGTTGATGCTTGTAAAACTCTCATGCAAAGTGTTTCACCGGGCACTCTTGCCGGGTGGTGGGAATTGGAATCCTCTCCCGCATTGATTGAAAGAATGGAGCGGGAAGTTGTTAAAGATGAACAGGGGTGATGTTGTGATTAACCCCCGATGGCACTTCAAATAATAATATGATTGGTGCTCTTACAAAGCACTTATTTATGAACATTTTTTGTGGTTTAGAGTATGTTGCAGACAGATAAAAATGAAATGATTCTGATGAATCTCAAGTGCAACAATATTAATAAGTATGAAGACTTCCACAGAGATTGGATACGAGAGAATATTTTGGGTTAAGGAGCCCAAGAATATTCTCGTGGAAGCAAGTCTATCTAGCCGCTTCCGCCTTCCAAACTTGTAGATATTTTGAGAATGGAAGATGCTTTTCCTTTGCCATTAGAGACCTATGTTTGGGGAGATCTCTATGGTATTATCACAAAGTTTTTGATTTCACTTTGTACCGTGTCTAAGATGCAGAAGTCTATAGACAAATTGAACAGACTTCCCGGTACTAAGTCATTTTGCAAAGAAATATGGCATTACAAAGGATGATCCTCTTGTACATCACCGAAAACATAAGAGGCAAGTAAAGAAGGCTCATAAGAGAAGTACAAAGCTTGCTTACAGATTAAGTTCTTCAAAGCGAAGAGAAATTCGCAGACCTAAAGTTCAACACAGTCTAAAGCACCAAAGCGGCAATCCGTATGGAAGCCAAATACCCACTATTATCAACCTCAAGACATCGTGCCTAAAGATGTCAAGTTAAATAGAATGAAGGAAGTTGAGTGTTGGCTATGTGGTGCTAAAGGGCATACTTCTAATATGTGTCCCTATCGCTTTAGAATCCAAACGAGGTCCGGGTAAAAAGTCTAGTAAGTATGATAAGGGTAAGCAAGCCACTTCTTCTCATACCACTCGTCAAACGTGACCCCGATGCCTCGTTCTTATTGCCATTCTACTTCTCACAAGATTTCAGAATGTCCTTCTTACCCGGGTCGCCGTCAAGCCATTATGCAACATGCCATTCCTTCGTCCGTCGCCGAGTCCTCTTCTCGATGACTATTCATCATCCTCTTCTCGATGAACAAGTCAATATGCATTGTCATTGTTCGCATCCCGATGCTTGTAAATGTGATTCCTCTTCGTACTCGATTCCGATTCCTATTCTTCGACCGTGGAAGATTCTCCTCATGTCCTCATGGCCTCGACAGATGATGATCTTAAGGTTTTTGCCCAAATCCGTGCCATGGATGAAAGTGACCTCAAGATCGCTCTTCTTGATACTTATCTCAAGAATCTTCCGGTTCCTCTAGTTCTTCCTCATCTTCTCGTTATAAGAAGCCTAATTTTGTTGATGCTTCTTATGACCGCAATACAAAGCCGTATCTCCAGCAGAATAACAAAGCTCGTGGCCTCACTTTGGGGGGAGGTGAATAAGGAGATACAGACTTAAAATCTGAAGTGCGCAAAGATAAAAAAATGAGCTAAATGTCTTGAAAGCTCAAAACAATCGACCCGCTTTCTCCCACTTCTACACAAAGCAGACAAATTATACACCGCACACTAGACCCCGAAGCCCCCCACTAAATTTGTGTCTTCGATGTTACGTAGATATTGGGGATATGCAGTGTCCTCACAAAGTCCCAAGCATCAAGCAACATCATGTTCTAGTCGATCTTTCTATTGTCGGTAATACTTATCAAAGTTATTGCACTTATTGATTCTCGGGTTCGGATCTTAACTCGATTTCTAAGCATATCATCCCTTCAAGATATTGGACTACCGCAGAGAGAGAAGTCCAGGGATTAGGGGTGAAACAATTAAAATTTGAAGTTTCTAAAGCTACCGTTTGCTTTGGTCCAAGTTGTGTGAAATTATCCTTAGCAGCCTCGTACATTCCCGTTGATTGTATTTTGGGTAATATCTTCTTAGCAAAGCAGAGAACCTCATGGGTCGCTCGATTTCCCGATGGTGGTTCAGTGGATGTTTATTATCGTTTCGGTAGAAGAATTGAATTACCTTATGTTTCCCGTAAACAAACTTTCACCCATGGTGCGTATAATGCAGAGAAAGTAAAGAAACTTCGTAAGGTCGAGAAAAGTCCGGACGAACTCAAAAAATCACAAAGAAATCATCGTAATTGAAGAACAAAGCTTGAGTTCCCCGTAAATAAAAAAGAAAAATTGTCGCTTTCCCGTAAAGAATTTGAAGATACTTGTTGTTCGAAGAGCCAAATGCCTTCCCGGCACGTAAAGCAAGACAAAGATACAACTCGCTTTACAAGGAAGGATACACCGCGCACCTTGTAAGTCCGTATCCATTTTCTATGTCTCGTTCGTGACGTACAACACCGCCAAAGCAAGAGATTGAACATGCCTTCTTAAAAAGAAGTTGATCGTAGAATCCCATAGCCCATGGAACTCGCTATGGATTCTACGTAAATAAAAGAAGTGAACAAGTCGGGGAGTTCCAAGGTTGGTGATAAATTATAAGCCCCCGAACGCAGTATTAGCAGATGATACTTATCCAATCCCCCACAAAGGAGATTTGATAAGGAGAATTTCTGAGCCAAAGTATTTTCAAAGTTTGATCTAAAGTCTCGGTTTCTCGGCAAGTTGTCGTTGCAGAAAATGATAGATGGAAGACAAGCATTTAGTGTTCCCCATGGACACTATGAATGGAATGTAATGCCTTTATGGTCCGAAGCATGCACCATCAAAATTCCAAAAGGTAATGGATTCTATCTTCAAACCATATGCCGATTGGTTACTTGCCTATATCGATGATCTCGTCGATATTCTCCAAAAATTTGAATGACCATTTCAAACATCCGAGAATTTTCATGAAATTGGTCAAACATAATGGACTTGTCCTAAGCAAGAAGAAGATGGAATTGTGTCCGACAAAGATAAAATTCTTAGGACATGAAATTGAGAATGGCCGATTGCTCGTCAGCCGTCATGCACTAGAATTTGCCGATAAATTTCCCTGATGTTATCCTTGATAAAACCCAATCGCAAAGGTTCTTAGGGTGCCTAAATTATGTGAGCAACTTCTATCCAAATCGCGCCATTGATAGATCTCTCGTTGAATCGTAGACTTAGAAAAAACCCTAAACCTTGGACCGACAGTGCACACCCAAGCAAATCAAAGAAATAAAGTCCAAGGTAAGATTTCGCCTATTTTACATGTTGCCGATGATAATTTTCTATAAGATTGTTGAGACAGATGCAAGCAACGTAGGATGGGGAGGTGTGTCGAAACAGAAGCCAAAAGCGTAAGACCCAAAAGAAGATGAAAGAGTTGTTCTTTTTGCCTCCGGAGTCCGGAGTAAAGCGAGATGAATTATGCTCCCATCGAGAAAGAGGTAAAGGCAACGTGGTATTGTCTAAGAAAGTTTTCTCGTTCATTTGGCCAATAAATATTTTCTCGCTCGTAACCGATGCTAAAGCTCGGGATGGAGTTTTATCTAAAGAGATAAAGAACCCCGAGGATGCAAAATTTGCAAGATGGCAAGCCCTCTTTGCATATTTTAGTTTTGATGTTGAACATATTAAGGGTTCTCAAAACTCGTATTCCGCATTTCCTAAGCGAGAATATATCCAAAGATCAAGGACAAGAAGATGACAATGAAGATCATGTGCAATATCATTGTTTTGTCATCTTGACAGTAATGGAATCAGTGCCCAACGTAAAGAAGAACTCAAGTTTATTGCGGATAATGAGCCTTGGCTCCGTATACTTGGAAAAATGGAGGCCAACTTGGATCCTCCGCAATACACATGTGTTGGACGGTAATTTGCAAAACCATTCGCATCCGCAACACTTGGTCCCCGGCGTAAAAGTATATCCCAAAGGAAATAGATGGATACACGAGAAAATGTATTCACACAAAGCATGGCCGCCGCACAAGAAGCCGAGAGATCCCTCTCGTAAGATTTCTCGGGATCCGTATGTCATTGGTACCGGTGGCAATAACGTATCAAGTTACAAGAATTATGTGATCAAACCGTGTTAGAAAGATGGGTCCCTACACTTATGGTAAATTCACATCATGGCCACATGATGACCCTAAACTCATTTTTTCCCCGACACAGCTTTATGATTTTGCAGATATGAAAGATTGTGGTGGAATCTTCTTAACGAGATGGTCCGTAACAAACCCACTACACAAAGATAAAGTTTGCACCTACTTGGATAAATGAAAGAGAGCCATCCATTCCTTGGTCGACAAATTGGTGGTGGCACTATGGGGTCAGTCCCCTACAAAGTATGGATCCCGATCAATTTCGTACTTATCACGTACATTTTTGTGATGAATGTATCTCGAGACCGGCCGGAGAATGTTTTCATTACCCTTGTAAAACTCGTTGGGGAAATGACCCAAAGCATTGAACATACAATGTTAGACCATCCCATACTAAAAATGTACATGCAAATGCACTATCAATGGGCCGTAATGACAAAAAATTAAGCATCAAATAGTGCTTAACAAACCCATGATAGTAAGGCGAATTTATACAAAAAGCCCGGGATGATGAATGGTACCATGTTAGATATCCAGGTGTCAAAATTCTAGAAGAACCCCGCAGATGAACCCGAAAGATTAGTGGTCCTCGGGAGCCCCACTCATGAAAGGCTTTCCCCCGTGTATATATGATACCTAGTCACGGGTTTACAGGGTGACATAGTTTTCTCTTGGACTTTTCCTATGTCCGAAAAGTATCCAAAGTGTAATTATTTGATTCCTCGTGGGCCTTTGTAAGGTATCCACCGTGTTTTCACATGACTTTCACTTTTGTCGGCATGTTAGATCTCCGTGCGGATGTCACCTCACCGTGTTACCCGAAAACGATGATCTACCGCCAAGTGTCAATAATCGGACGAACCACAAGTAATGCTTGTCCCCCCTCTCATTCCTATAAATGAAGAGGTAAGGTTCATTTGTGGATCATTCGCATTTGGAGTGTTTTGAGTCTTGAGTCCGAGTAGTCTCTCCCTCGCTCGCGTCTCGCGCCATCTTGGTGATCTCGCTCGCATCACGGAGTTCATTACTCATAAGTCCGAGTAGTTTCTTCCCTCGCTTTCGCGTCTCGCGCTATCACAGCCGATCCGCTCGCAACACGAAGAACTTTGCTCACGCATCATTAGGTCGAAGTGAGAAGCCCGCGCGTCCGTTCATGTGACAAAGCGAGAACCCTAAAGTGGCCACTTCATTAGTGTGTCCGCATATGTATGTGTTTATGTCTATAAATCTCCGAGACAGTAGTCCGTATATTGGCCAGAAGCCTCTCGGTATCGATCCTTCATTCGTGAAGATCGAAGTCCAAGAAATGCCATTACATCCATCTCTCGATACTGAGAATCCATTGTAATCCGGTTGTGAAGCATACCGATAAATAAAGAGAGAAGACTTTGGTGTTTGAGTTTCCGCATTATTACTCTATGTGTTTAAATTGTTCTCATCAAAATACTTGCACTACTATAAAAGTTCACCATAAGTTCACCGGGGTTCGCGAAGGCTACGGATCGATAAAGGCCGTTTGAAGGCGTGGAAGCCGTGTGGTAGGCCGCCGAGATCGTGAGGGCATAGTAGGTTCGCTCGGGTTCAGCGCTGGGTTCATAACAAGTAGTGTTCAGCAGACATTTGACAAGGCCAATAAGTCTACGCTCGTAGCTCACTGTACATTGGACAATTTCAAATCCTAAGCCTTTGCAAGTCCAAAAAATTACCTCTCGCAAACATAGTTGAGAATCAATCCTCTCAGCTTCCGTCTTTCCCCGTAAGATCAACCATAGACCGCGAAGAATTGAGTCCGAATGTAAAAAGTCCTCCCGGTACATAGAACCCGATTGTACGGATACGGGTTGTAGTTCACTTGTTTCAAATTGTATTCATGTTTCTCTTTTTTGAGTTTGCCCAAATTGTAAATTTTGAGCCGTTAAAGTTGAGTGTCCTCAATGCAAGCTGATCCGTTAATCTGCAAAGTCTTGCATATGTCGTTTTGCATAAAAACCATAATTCTAGAACAGGGACAAGCCCCCTCCGAGTACATCCGTAAATCCTTGTCCTAATCCTAAATGAAATGATATTCCTTTTCCCCATGAGGATGACAAACCTCATGTTATGATGATGCATTTAGTCCCTTCTATGGAAGAAGAAGATCCAAGACTTGTCGACCTCTTGTTGAGTCGCAGACCTCCGGGTACTCCAAAATATGGGTTGGGTTATGAAGAAAGGGCAAATCGCTAATCCCGACTCGCGATTCAAAGACCTGCCTCTCGATGTAAAGAAACCCTCTCGTTCTCGAAATCCATAAGTTTATCACTCTCATGGATGGTTGTTCCCGAACTTTAATCCCTTACAATTGGATGAAGAGAATGATAAATTGGGATTTGTTCACACATCCGGGATGCGTGAGAAGTTTGTCGAAACTTTTCCAAAAGAAGAAAAGATGAAGATGTCACCGAGTGGAAGGAGTATATGGAAGAGAATGGAGTATGGATCTCTTTCTATTCATGGAAAGAAGCAAATGGAGAACGATGTAGTCTTGATGGCAGATACTACATCCTCGTCCTCTCATTCTCGGACCGCATTAGATGGCAAGAAATAGAAACCTCTACAACCTACCCTCCTTTTCGAAGTATTGTCATAGGAGAAGGGTCGGGACTCCGCACATGCTATCCCCTTGGTTCAGCATGATGATTCTTTATCGCATCACGATAAAAGAGTTCAAAAAGTGAGTGAGCAGTTGAACCGGACGAATACCGCACTCACGAGTCTAGAGAAAAATGTTGCCAAAACTCGCCCCGGGTCAAAGATCAAATTGATTCTCGTCCAAGTTTCGTAAATGATGTCCATAGAGTTTTAAATTATGTACAGCATGATTTGCAAGTAGTTAGAGGTATACGTAACATTCTTTCCGTTAGATTTCAAGAAGTTGAAGAGTGTATTATAGACCAGTCTATGTCCACACGACAATCCGTATATAAGTTGTCCGAAAAGTTTGAAAATTTGTCCGTCAAGAAGACCAAAGAAACCTATTCCTATGTCTTTTATTGCTGGAAAAGCTAAAAGTGTTGTGCCTCATGAGATTCCCGCACTAGAGTCAAGTCCTCCCCGCCTCTAGATTCCCTCATCTCATGCCAAGGGAAGTTCCTCATTTACCCGTGTCAAAGTCTAAGCTTTGACTCGGCCAAAGAAAAATCTGAAAAGGTTACAATTACTCGAAGTCTTAGAAGATTCTCGAGCAAAAAGATCATGTCTTTCCCATCTATGAACCTTTGGAACCACAATTCACCCGTCATGCAAATCTCTCGATCTATATGGCGCGGGAAAGATTCCCCCTCGGGGAAACTTTTCATGAAGGGAGTCATAAGGAATGGAACATAGATAATATGTCCGCTCTCGAGTCCGACAAATTTTAGATCAAATGATCATTGAATATAAACCGATGTGTCGGATGGAAAGACCGAAGTTGATGCTTGTAAAACTCTCATGCAAGTGTTTCACCGGCACTCTTGCTAGGTGGTGGGAATTGGAATCCTCTCCCGCATTGATTGAAAGAATGGAGCGGGAAGTTGTTAAAGATGAACAGTGGTGATGTTGTGATTAACCCCGATGGCACTTCAAATAATAATATGATTGGTGCTCTTGGCGGCACTTATTTATGAACATTTTTGTGGTTTAGAGTATGTTACACGAGATAAAAAATGAAATGATTCCGATGAATCTCAAGTGCAACAATATTAATAAGTATGAAGACTTCCACGGAGATTGGATACGTAGAATATTTTGGGTTAAGGAGCCCAAGAATATTCTCGTGGAAGCAAGTCTATCTAGCTCGCTTCCGCCTTCCAAACTTGTAGATATTTTGAGAATGGAAGATGCTTTTCCTTTGCCATTAGAGACCTATGTTTGGGGAGATCTCTATGGTATTATCACAAAGTTTTTGATTTCACTTTGTACCGAGTCTAAGATGCGTAAGTCTATAGACAAATTGAACAGACTTCCCGGTACTAAGTCATTTTTATGAAAGCAAATATGGCATTACAGAGGATGATCCTCTTGTACATCACCGAAAACATAAGAGGCAAGTAAAGAAGACTCATAAGAGAAGTACAAGTTGCTTTACGATTAAGTTCTTCAAAGCGAAGAGAAATTCGCAGACCTAAAGTTCAACACGAGTCTAAAGCACCAAAGCGGCAATCCGTATGGAAGCCAAATACCCACTATTATCAACCTCAAGACATCAGTGCCTAAAGATGTCAAGTTAAATAGAATGAAGGAAGTTGAGTGTTGGCTATGTGGTGCTAAAGGGCATACTTCTAATATGTGTCCCATCGCTTTTAGAATCCAAACGAGGTCCGGGTAAAAAGTCTAGTAAGTATGATAAGGGTAAGCAAGCCACTTCTTCTCATACCACTCGGCAAACGTGACCCCCGATGCCTCGTTCTTATTGCCATTCTACTTCTCACAAGATTTCAGTAATGTCCTTCTTACCCGGTCGCCGTCAAGCGATTATGAAACATGCCATTCCTTCGTCCGTCGCCGAGTCCTCTTCTCGATGACTATTCATCATCCTCTTCTCGATGAACAAGTCAATATGCATTGTCATTGTTCGAATCCCGATGCTTGTAAAATGTGATTCCTCTTCGTACTCCGATTCGATTCCTATTCTTCGTGCTGTGGAAGATTCTCCTCATGTCCTCATGGCCTCGACAGATGATGATCTTAAGGTTTTTGCCCAAATCCGTGCCATGGATGAAAGTGACCTCAAGACCGCTCTTCTTGATACTTATCCCGAAGAATCTTCCCGGTTCCTCTAGTTCTTCCTCATCTTCTCGTTATAAGAAGCCTAATTTTGTTGATGCTTCTATGACCGCAATACAAAGCCGTATCTCCAAAGAGAATAACAAAGCTCGTGGCCTCACTTTGGGGGAGGTGAATAAGGAGATACAGACTTAAAATCTGAAGTGCGCAAGATAAAAAATGAGCTAAATGTCTTGAAAGCTCAAAACAATCGACCGCTTCTCCCACTTCTACACAGCAGACAAATTATACACCGCACACTACACCCGAAGCCCCCCACTAAATTTGTGTCTTCAAAGTTACGTAGATATTGGGGATATGCGGATGTCCTCACAGACTCAAGCATCAAACAACATCATGTTCTAGTCGATCTTTCTATTGTCGGTAATACTTATCAGGGTTATTGCACTTATTGATTCTCGGTTCGTATCTTAACCTCGATTTCTAAGCATATCATCCCTTCAAGATATTGGACTACCGCAGAGAGAGAAGTCCAGGGATTAGGGGTGAAACAATTAAAATTTGAAGTTTCTAAAGTCACATGTTTGCTTTGGGTCCAAGTTGTGTGAAATTATCCTTAGAGTCTTCGGCACATTCCCTGTTGATTGTATTTTGGGTAATATCTTCTAGTATAGACAGAGAACCTCATGGGTCAGCCGATTTCTGATGGTGGTTCAGGGGATGTTTATTATCGTTTCCGGTAGAAGAATTGAATTACCTTATGTTTCCGTAAACAAACTTTCACCCATGGTGCAGATAATGCAGGAGAAAGTAAAGAAACTTCGTGAAGGTCGAGAAAAGTCCGGACGAACTCAAAAAATCACAAATAAATCATCGTAATTGAAGAACAGCTGAGTTCCCCGTAAATAAAAGAAAAAATTGTTGCTTTCCGTAAAGAATTTGAAGATACTTGTTGTTCGTAAGAGCCAAATGCCTTCCCGCACGTACGCACAAGAGCATACAACTCGCCTTACAAGGAAGGATACACCGCGTACCTTGTAAGTCCGTATCCATTTCTATGTCCGTTCGTGACGTACAACACTCGCCAAAGAAGAGATCGAAATGTACTTCTTAAAAGAAGTTGATCAGAGAATCCCATAGCCCATGGAACCGCTATGGATTCTACGTAAATAAAAGAAGTGAACAAGTCGGGGGAGTTCCAAGGTTGGTGATAAATTATAAGCCCCCTGAACGCAGTATTAGCAGATGATACTTATCCAATCCCCCACAAAGGAGATTTGATAAGGAGAATTTCTGGAGCCAAAGTATTTTCAAAGTTTGATCTAAAGTCCGGTTTTCGGCAAGTTGTCATGGCAGAAAAATGATAGATGGAAGACATGGCATTTAGTGTTCCCCATGGACACTATGAATGGAATGTAATGCCTTTTGGTCCGAAGCATGCACCATCAAAATTCCAAAAGGTAATGGATTCTATCTTCAAACCATATGCTCGATTGGTTACTTGCCTATATCGATGATCCGCGATATTCTCCAAAAATTTGAATGACCATTTCAAACATCCGAGAATTTTCATGAAATTGGTCAAACATAATGGACTTGTCCTAAGCAAGAAGAAGATGGAATTGTGTCCGACAAAGATAAAATTCTTAGGACATGAAATTGAGAATGGCCGTATTGCTTTCACAGACATCATGCACTAGAATTTGTCGATAAATTTCCCGATGTTATCCTTGATAAAACCCAGTCGCAAAGGTTCTTAGGGTGCCTAAATTATGTGAGCAACTTCTATCCAACCTGCGCTATTGATAGATCTCCGTTGAATCGTAGACTTAGAAAAAACCCTAAACCCTTTGGACCGACAGCACACCCAAGCCCGTCAAAGAAATAAAGTCCAAGGTAAGATTTCCGCCTATTTTACATGTTGCCGATGATAATTTCTATAAGATTGTTGAGACAGATGCAAGCAACGTAGGATGGGGAGGTGTCTGAAACGATAGGCAAAAGCAGAAGACCCAAAAGAAGATGAAAGAGTTGTTCTTTTTTGCCTCCGAGTCCGGAGTAAAGGGAGATGAATTATGCTCCCATCGAGAAAGAGGTAAAGGCAGCGTGGTATTGTCTAAGAAAGTTTTCTGTTCATTTGGCCAATAAATATTTTCTCGCTCAGAAACCGATGCTAAAGCTCCGGATGGAGTTTTATCCGAAGAGATAAAGAACCCCGAGGATGCAAAATTTGCAAGATGGCAAGCCCTCTTTGCATATTTTAGTTTTGATGTTGAACATATTAAGGGTTCTCGAAAACCCGTATTCCGTATTTCCTAAGCGTAAGATATATCCGACATCAAGGACAAGAAGATGACAATGAAGATCATGTGCAATATCATTGTTTTGTCATCTTGAACGAATGGAATCGAGCCCAACGAAGAAGAACTCAAGTTTATTGCGGATAATGAGCCTTGGCCTCGTATACTTGGAAAAATGGAGGCCAACTTGGATCCTCCGCAATACACAGGTGTTGGACGGTAATTTGCAAAACCATTCGGATCCGCAACACTTGGTCCCCGGGCGTAAAAGTATATCCCAAAGGAAATAGATGGATACACGAGAAAATGTATTCACACAAGTATGGTCGCACGCACAAGAAGTCGAGAGATCCCTCTCGAGAAGATTTCCGGGATCCGTATGTCATTGGTACCGGTGGCAATAACGGATCAAGTTACAAGAATTATGTGATCAACCGTGTTAGAAAGATGGGTCCCTACACTTATGGTAAATTCACATCATGGCCACATGATGACCCTAAACTCATTTTTTCCCCGATCACGCTTTATGATTTTGCAGGATATGAAAGATTGTGGTGGAATCTTCTTACCGCGAGATGGTCCGTAACAAACCCACTACACAAAGATAAAGTTTGCACCTACTTGGATAAATGAAAGAGAGCCATCCATTCCCCGGCCGACAAATTGGTGGTGGCACTCATGGGGTCACCCCTACGTATGGATCCCGATCAATTTCGTACTTATCACAGTACATTTTTGTGATGAATGTATCTCGGGACCGCCGGAGAATGTTTTCATTACCACTGTAAAACCGTTGGGGAAATGACCAGTATTGAACATACAATGTTAGACCATCCCATACTAAAAATGTACATGCAAATGCACTATCAATGGGCCGTAATGACAAAAAATTAAGCATCAAATAGTGCTTAACAAACCCATGATAGTAAGGCGAATTTATACAAAAGCCTGGGATGAGGAGTGGTACCATGTTAGATATCCAGGGTGTCAAAATTCTAGAAGAACCTCGCAGATGAACCCAGTACTAGTGGTCCTCGGGAGCCCCACTCATGAAAGGCTTTCCCCGTGTATATATGATACCTAGTCACGGGTTTACAGTGACATAGTTTTCTCTTGGACTTTTCCTATGTCTCGAAAAGTATCCAAAGTGTAATTATTTGATTCCTCGTGGGCCTTTTGTAAGGTATCCATCGTGTTTTCACATGACTTTCACTTTTGTCGGCATGTTAGATCTCCGTGCGGATGTCACCTCACGGTGTTACCCGAAAACGATGATCTACCGCAAGTGTCAATAATCGGACGAACCACGCATGCTTGTCCCCCTCTCATTCCTATAAATGAAGAGGTAAGGTTCATTTGTGGATCATTCGCATTTGGAGTGTTTTGAGTCTTGAGTCCGAGTAGTCTTTCCCTCTCGCTCGCGTCCGCGCCATCTTGGTGATCTTCTCGCATCACGGAGTTCATTACTCATAAGTCCGAGTAGTTTCTTCCTCGCTCTCGCGTCCGCGCTATCACAACGATCCCGCTCGCAACACGAAGAACTTTGCTCACGAGCTCATTAGGTCGAAGTGAGAAGCCCTCACGCGTTCGTCCATGTGACAGCGAGAACCTAAAGTGGCCACTTCATTAGTGTGTCCGCATATGTATGTGTTTATGTCTATAAATCTCTCGAGACAGTAGTCCGTATATTGGCCGGAAGCCTCGCGGTATCGATCCTTCATTCGTGAAGATCGAAAGTCCAAGAAATGCCATTACGATCCATCTCCGATACGGAGAATCCATTGTAATCTGGTTGTGAAGCATACCGATAAATAAAGAGAGAAGACTTTGGTGTTTGAGTTTCCGCATTATTACTCTATGTGTTTAAATTGTTCCGTCAAAAATACTTGCACTACTATAAAAGTTCACCATAAGTTCACCGAGGTTCGCGAAGGCTACGGATCGATAAAGGCCATTTGAAGGCGTGGAAGCCGTGTGGTAGGCCGCCGAGATCGTGAGGGGCATAGTAGGTTCGCCCGGGTTCACAGCTGGGTTCATAACAAGTAGTGTTCGGAGACATTTGACAAGGCCAAGTCGGTTGGTTGACGACCGCAAGCAAGCTTTGAGAAGCCATACTCGTGTGAATACATTTTCTCGTGTATCCATCTATTTCCTTTGGGATATACTTTTCTCGCTGGGGACCAAGTGTTGCAGTATCCGAATGGTTTTGCAAATTACCGTCCAACACCTCGTGTATTGCGGAGGATCCAAGTTGGCCTCCATTTTTCCAAGTATACAGTGCCAAGGCTCATTATCTCGCAATAAACTTGAGTTCTTCTTTCCGTTGGGCCTCGATTCCATTCTCGTCAAGATGACAAAACAATGATATTGCACATGATCTTCATTGTCATCTTCTTGTCCTTGATGCCGGATATATTCTCTCGCTTAGGAAATCAGAATACAAGCTTTCGAACCCTTAATATGTTCAACATCAAAACTAAAATATGCAAAGAGGGATTGCCATCTTGCAAATTTTGCATCCTCTGTGGTTCTTTTATCTCTTTAGATAAAACTCCATCCGCAGCTTTAGCATCGGGGCTTCCGAGCATAAAATATTTATCGGCCAAATGAACGAAAACTTTCTTAGACAATACCACGTCGCCTTTACCTCTTTCTCGATGGGAGCATAATTCATCTCGCTGTACTCCGTACTCCGCAGGCAAAAAGAACAACTCTTTTCATCTTCTTTTGGGTCTTGCGCTTTTTGGCTTCGTTTTCAAGACACCTCCCCATCCTATGTTGCTTGCATCTCTGTCTCAACAATCTTATAGAAATTATCATCAAAGCAACATGTAAAATAGGCGGTAAATCTTACTCTTGGACTTTATTTCTTTGACTCGCTTGGGTGTGCCTCGTCGACTCAAGGTTTAGGGTTTTTTCTAAGTCTCCGATTCAACGAGATCTATCAATGGCGCAGTTTGGATAGAAGTTGCTCACATAATTTAGGCACCCTAAGAACCTTTGCACTGGGTTTTATCAAGGATAACATCAGGAAATTTATCAAGCAAATTCTAGTGCATGACGTCATGCAGTAGTAACCTGCCATTCTCAATTTCATGTCCTAAGAATTTTATCTTTGTCGACACAATTCCATCTTCTTCTGCTTAGGACAAGTCCATTATGTTTGACCAATTTCATGAAAATTCTCGTATGTTTGAAATGGTCATTCAAATTTTTTGGAGAATATCACAGCATCATCGATATAGGCAAGTAACCAATCGTAATATGGTTTGAAGATAGAATCCATTACCTCTTTGAATTTTGATGGTGCATGCGTCTGACCAAAAGGCATTACATTCCATTCATAGTGTCCATGGGGAACACTAAATGTCTGTCTTTCCATCTATCATTTTCTCGCAACAAAGAATCTCAAGCAGAAACCGTACTTTAGATCAAACTTTGAAAATACTTTGGCTCCGTAAATTCTCCTTATCAAATCTCCTTTGTGGGGGATTGGATAAGTATCATCTCTGCTAATACTCGTCCGTGGGGGCTTATAATTTATCACCAACCTTGGAACTCCCCTGACTTGTTCACTTCTTTTATTTACGTAGAATCCATGTCAGCTCCATGGGCTATGGGATTCCTCGGATCAACTTCTTTAAGAAGTCGTTCAATCTCTTGTCGGGCAGTTGTTGTCCGTCCCGAATGCACATAGAAATGGATCCGGACTTACAAGGTCCCGCTGCGCAGTATCCTTCCTTGTAAGCTTGTATACTCGTATCGCTTTCCGTGCCGTAAGGCATTTGGCTCTTCCGAACAACAAGTATCTTCAAATTCTTTTCCGGAAAGAAGCAATTTTTCTTTTTTATTCTCCGGGGAACTCAACCGTTCTTCAATTTCGATGATTTCTTTGTGATTTTTTGAGTTCGTCCCGTACTTTTCTCTACTCTTCCGAAGTTTCTTTACTTTCTCCTCGCATTATCCGCACCATGGGTGAAAGTTTGTTTCCGGAAACATAAGGTAATTCAATTCTTCTACGTAAACAAGAATGAAAACATCCTCGAACCACCATCAGGGAAATCTGACCCACCCATGAGGTTCTAACGTCGCTAAGAAGATATTACCCAAAATACAATCAACAAAGAATGTCCGAGACTGCAAGGATAATTTCACACAACTTGGACCAAAGCAAACAGTAGCTTTTAGAAACTTCAAATTTTAATTGTTTCACCCCTAATCCTCGGACTTCTCTCTCGCGTAGTCCAATATCTTGAAGGGATGATATGCTTAGAAATCAGAGTTAAGATCTCGAACCGTAATCAATAAGTGCAAAAACCCGATAAGTATTAGAGATCGTGGAGGGCATAGTAGGTTCGCCCCTGGGTTCGCAAGCTGGGTTCATAACAAGTAGTGTTCAGCAGACATTTGACAAGGCCAAGTCGGTTGGTTGACGACCGCAAGCAAGCTTTGAGAAGCCTCTCGCTAGAAATTGGTATCGTAGCCAATAAGTCTACGTCGTAGCCTGGTTCGAGATCTTGAGTAATATTCCAAAAGTCTTTCTTTCCCGTCTTTCCTAATAACAATGGATTCATCTATGTCTAAATCTGCTTTCATTCGGAGAGCTTGCGTAAGAAGAGCAAGTCGAACAAAATCCTCTCAGTGGATATGTTTGCATCAAGTAGTAGTCGAGTGATTAATGAGTCTAACTTGTTGTATGAAGAGGTTGAGCCACAAGCCCGTTGGGTCCTTCCCAACATAAAAGCCTCTCAAGTATATTCTCGACTTAAGTGTCCTGGCACCTAAAAGCCGCCACTAGAATAACCATTAAAGAGTCGTAGATTCAAGATTCAGAGAATAGTGATCAAGCCCAGCTTGATCCCTATATTGGATCCCAAAGAAATTCAAGTCGAAGCTACAAAGATTAGGGAATCGAGTTTTTACATCTCGGGATGTTTCATGCGAGTTGGTATTAATGCACCGGTTCATCCAGGAGTGGAAGCATACGTGTTAGCAACTCGTCAGAGATCTAACACATAACAAATACACTCGATTCGTTGATTGGAGGGATAGTTGCTCCACTATCCAATGGGCCGGTCCGGTTTGATCATACCCAAATTTCTCGATGTCCGTTTTTTGATGAAACATTGCCGATATTCTTTTCTTGCAAATCCGGGACCACCTGGATTTGATATGAATAAGAAAAGAAGAAATATCGCAATACAATTCCGTGGTCGTTTTCGCCACACATCCACAATGTTTCCTGCGACTTTACATGCCCCTCAAAGAAAGATTCAAAACTGTTGTAGTCATCATCGATGCCAAAAATCGGAAAGTTGAGCATCAGCAATTAAATGGGAAGATCTACAATTTCCCGTACATTGGACAATTTCAAATCCTAAGCTCTTTGCAAGTCCAAAAATTACCTCTCGCAAACATAGTTGAGAATCAATCCTCCCATAGCTTCGTTTTTCCCGAGAAGATCAACCATAGACCGAGAAGAATTGAGTCTCGAATGTAAAAAGTCCTCCCGAGACATAGAACCCGATTGCACGTATACGGGTTGTAGTTCACTTTGTTTTCAAAATTGTATTCATGTTTCTCTTTTTGAGTTTGCCCAAATTGTAAATTTTGAGCCGCTAAAGTTGAGTGTCCTCAATGCAAGCAAATCCGTTAATCTGCAAAGTCTTGCATATGCTGTTTTGCATAAAAACCATAATTCTAGAACAGACAAGCCCCTCCGAGTACATCCAGTAAATCCTTGTCCTAATCCTAAATGCAATGATATTCCTTTTCCCCATGAGGATGACAAACCTCATGCTATGATGATGCATTTAGTCCCTTCTATGGAAGAAGAAGATCCAAGACTTGTCGACCTCTTGTTGAGCTCGGAGACCTCCAGTACTCCAAAATATGGGTTGGGTTATGAAGAAAGGGCAAATCGACGTAATCCCAAACCGTTGCATTCAAAGACCCGCTCCCGATGTAAAGAAACCTCTCTGCTCTCGAAATCCATAAGTTTATCACTCTCATGGATGGTTGTTCCCGTAACTTTAATCCCTTACAATTGGATGAAGAGAATGATAAATTGGGGATTTGTTCACACATCCGGATGCGAGAGAAGTTTGCTCGAAACTTTTCCAAAAGAAGAAAAGATGAAGATGTCACTGAGGGAAGGAGTATATGGAAGAGAATGGAGTATGGATCTCTTTCTATTCATGGAAGAAGCGAAATGGAGAACGATGCAGTCTTGACGGCAGATACTACATCCTCGTCCTCTCATTCTTGGACCGCATTAGATGGCGGTAAAATAGAAACCCTCTACAACCTACCCTCCTTTTCGAAGTATTGTCATAGGAGAAGGGTCGAATCTCCGCACATGCTATCCCCCTTGGTTCAAGCATGATGATTCTTTATCGATCACGACAAAAGAGTTCAAAAAAGTGAGTGAGCAAAGCTGAACTGACGAATACCGCACTCACAGGTGTTCAGAGAAAAATGTTGCCAAATCGCTCGGGTCAAAGATCAAATTGATTCCGTCCAAGTTTCGTAAATGATGTCCATAGAGTTTTAAATTCGGATACGGTGATTTGCAAGTAGTTAGAGGTATAATAAGTAATATTCTTTCCGTTAGATTTCAAGAAGTTGAAGAGTGTATTATAGACCAGCCTATGTCCACACGACAATCGTATATAAGTTGTCCGAAAAGTTTGAAAATTTGTTCCGTCAAGAAGACCTAATGAAAACCTATTCCTATGTCTTTTATTGCCGGAAAAGCTAAAAGTGCTGTGCCTCATGAGATTCCTGAGACTAGAGTCAAGTCCTCCTGCCTCTAGATTCCCTCATCTCATGCCAAGGGAAGTTCCTCATTTACCCGTACAAAGTCTAAGCCGTGAATCGCCAACGAAAAATCTCGAAAAGGTTACAATCATCGAAGTCTTAGAAGATTCTGAGCAAAAGATCATGTCTTTCCTATCTATGAACCTTTGGAACCACAATTCACCCCGTCATGCAGCCCCTCGATCTATATGGTGCAGGTAAAAGAGTATCCCCTCGGGAAACTTTTTCATGAAGGGAGTCATAAGGAATGGAACATAGATAATATGTCCGCTCTCAGTCCGACAAATTTTAGATCAAATGATCATTGAATATAAAATCATGTGTGCGGTATGGAAAGACCGAGTTGATGCTTGTAAAACTCTCATGCAGTTGTTTCCACTGCACTCTTGCCGTGTGGTGGGAATTGGAATCCTCTCCCGCATTGATTGAAAGAATGGAGCGGGAAGTTGTTAAAGATGAACAGGGTGATGTTGTGATTAACCCCGATGGCACTTCAAATAATATATGATTGGTGCTCTTACAACACTTATTTATGAACATTTTTTGTGGTTTAGAGTATGTTGCGCAGCGAGATAAAAAATGAAATGATTCTCGATAGAATCTCAAGTGCAACAATATTAATAAGTATGAAGACTTCCACAGTAGATTGGATACGAGAGAATATTTTGGGTTAAGGAGCCCAAGAATATTCGTGGAAGCAAGTCTATCTAGCCGCTTCCGCCTTCCAAACTTGTAGATATTTTGAGAATGGAAGATGCTTTTCCTTTGCCATTAGAGACCTATGTTTGGGGAGATCTCTATGGTATTATCACAAAGTTTTTGATTTCACTTTTGTACCGTGTCTAAGATGCAAGTGTCTATAGACAAATTGAAATCAGACTTCCCGGTACTAAGTCATTTTGCAAAGAAATATGGCATTACAAAGTGATGATCCTCTTGTACATCACCGAAAACATAAGAGGCGAAGTAAAGAAGACTCATAAGAGAAGTACAGTTACATGCATGATTAAGTTCTTCAAAGCGAAGAGAAATTCGCAGACTCTAAAGTTCAACACAGTCTAAAGCACCAAAGCGCGCAAATCCGATGGAAGCCAAATACCCACTATTATCTAACCCTCAAGACATCGTGCCTAAAGATGTCAAGTTAAATAGAATGAAGGAAGTTGAGTGTTGGCTATGTGGTGCTAAAGGGCATACTTCTAATATGTGTCCTATCGCTTTAGAATCCAAACGAGGTCTGGGTAAAAAGTCTAGTAAGCATGATAAGGGTAAGCAAGCCACTTCTTCTCATACCACCGTCAAACGTGACCCTCGATGCCTCGTTCTTATTGCCATTCTACTTCTCACAAGATTTCGAGAATGTCCTTCTTACCCTGTCGCCGTCAAGCCATTATGCAACATGCCATTCCTTCGTCTCTGCCGCCGAGTCCTCTTCTCGATGACTATTCATCATCCTCTTCTCGATGAACAAGTCAATATGCATTGTCATTGTTCGGATCCCCGATGCTTGTAAATGTGATTCCTCTTCGACTCGATCTCTGATTCCTATTCTTCTGGCCTGTGGAAGATTCTCCTCATGTCCTCATGGCCTCGCGCGATGATGATCTTAAGGTTTTTGCCCAAATCCGTGCCATGGATGAAAGTGACCTCAAGACTCGCCCTTCTTGATACTTATCCGAAGAATCTTCCCGGTTCCTCTAGTTCTTCCTCATCTTCTCGTTATAAGAAGCCTAATTTTGTTGATGCTTCTTATGACACGCAATACAAAGCCGTATCTCCAGCAGATAATAACAAAGCTCGTGGCCTCACTTTGGGGGAGGTGAATAAGAAGATACAGGACTTAAAATCGAAGTGCGCAGTATAAAAAATGAGCTAAATGTCTTGAAAGCTCAAAACAATCGATCTGCTTCTCCCACTTCTACACGAGCAGACAAATTATACATCGCACACTAGACCTAAGCCCCCACTAAATTTGTGTCTTCAGAGTTACGAGATATTGGGGATATGCAGTCCTCACGATTACGATACTAAAGCAACATCATGTTCTAGTCGATCTTTCTATTGCTTTGGTAATACTTATCGAGTTATTGCACTTATTGATTCCGGGTTCGCATCTTAACTCGATTTCTAAGCATATCATCCCTTCAAGATATTGGACTACCCTGCAGAGAGAAGTCCAGGGGATTAGGGGGTGAAACAATTAAAATTTGAAGTTTCTAAAGCTACCGTTTGCTTTGGTCCAAGTTGTGTGAAATTATCCTTAGCAGATCTCGGACATTCCTCGTTGATTGTATTTTGGGTAATATCTTCTTAGCAGGCGAGTAGAACCTCATGGGTCGACCGTATTTCCCCGATGGTGGTTCAGTGGATGTTTATTATCGTTTCTGTAGAAGAATTGAATTACCTTATGTTTCCGTAAACAAACTTTCACCCATGGTGCGTATAATGCAGAGAAAGTAAAGAAACTTCGGTATACCGAGAAAAGTCCGGACGAACTCAAAAATCACAAAGAAATCACTCGTAATTGAAGAACAAGCTTGAGTTCCCAGAAATAAAAAGAAAAATTGTCTGCTTTCCGTAAAGAATTTGAAGATACTTGTTGTTCGTAAGAGCCAAATGCCTTCGGCACGAAGCAAGACAAGATACTAAATCGCTTTACAAGGAAGGATACACTCGGCGACCTTGTAAGTCCGCATCCATTTCTATGTCTGCTCGTGGACAGACAACACGCCAAAGCAAGAGATTGAAATGTACCTTCTTAAAAAGAAGTTGATCAGAGAATCCCATAGCCCATGGAACTCGCTATGGATTCTACGTAAATAAAAGAAGTGAACAAGTCGTGGGAGTTCCAAGGTTGGAATCACATTTACAAGCATCGTGATCCGAACAATGACAATGCATATTGACTTGTTCATCGAAGAGGATGATGAATAGTCATCGAAGAGGACTCAAGCAGATACGAAGGAATGGCATGTTGCATAATGGCTTGACGGCGACCCGGGTAAGAAGGACATTCTGAAATCTTGTGAGAAGTAGAATGGCAATAAGAACGAGGCATCAGGGTCACGTTTGACAGCTGGTATGAGAAGAAGTGGCTTGCTTACTCTTATCATACTTACTAGACTTTTTACCCTGCACCTCGTTTGGATTCTAAAGCGATAGGACACATATTAGAAGTATGCCCTTTAGCACCACATAGCCAACACTCAACTTCCTTCATTCTATTTAACTTGACATCTTTAGGCCCGATGTCTTGAGGTTGATAATAGTGGGTATTTGGCTTCCATCTGGATTGCCGCTTTGGTGCTTTAGACCTGTGTTGAACTTTAGGTCTCGCGAATTTCTCTTCGCTTTGAAGAACTTAATCAGTAAGTTAAATCGTACTTCTCTTATGAGTCTTCTTTACTTGCCTCTTATGTTTTCGGTGATGTACAAGAGGATCATCCACCGTAATGCCATATTTGCTGCAAAAATGACTTAGTACCATGAAGTCCGTTCAATTTGTCTATAGACTTCAGCATCTTAGACCCGGTACAAAGTGAAATCAAAAAACTTTGTGATAATACCATAGAGATCTCCCAAACATAGGTCTCTAATGGCAAAGGAAAAGCATCTTCCATTCTCAAAATATCTACAAGTTTGGAAGGCAGAAAGCGACTAGATAGACTTGCTTCCTACGGAATATTCTTGGGCTCCTTAACCCAAAATATTCTCTCGTATCCAATCTCTCGTGGAAGTCTTCATACTTATTAATATTGTTGCACTTGAGATTCATCGAATCATTTCATTTTTTATCTCATCGCAACATACTCTAAACCACAAAAATGTTCATAAATAAGTGCCTGTAAGAGCACCAATCATATTATTATTTGAAGTGCCATCGTGGGTTAATCACAACATCACCCTGTTCATCTTTAACAACTTCCCGCTCCATTCTTTCAATCAATGCGGGAGAGGATTCCAATTCCCACCACCCCGGCAAGAGTGCCGGTGAAACACCGCATGAGAGTTTTACAAGCATCAACTTCGGTCTTTCCATCCGCACACATCGCTTTATATTCAATGATCATTTGATCTAAAATTTGTCTGACCCCGAGAGGCAGACATATTATCTATGTTCCATTCCTTATGACTCCCTTCATGAAAAGTTTCCCGAGGGGGAATCTTTCCCGCACCATATAGATCGGTGGGCTGCATGACGGGTGAATTGTGGTTCCAAAGGTTCATAGATGGGAAAGACATGATCTTTTTTGCTCGTAATCTTCTAAGACTTCGTAATCGTAACCTTTTCTGCATTTTTCTTTCGGCCGATTCTCGCTTAGACTTTGACACAGGGTAAATGAGGAACTTCCCTTGGCATGAGATGAGGGAATCTAGAGGCAGGGAGGACTTGACTCTAGTCTGGGAATCTCATGAGGCACAACACTTTTAGCTTTTCCAAAAATAAAAGACATAGGAATAGGTTTGCTCGGTCTTCTCTGATGTGACAAATTTTCAAACTTTTCGTACAACTTATATACGTATTGTCGTGTGGACATAGACTGTCTATAATACACTTTTCAACTTCTTGAAATCTAACGAAAGAATGTTCTCATATATCTCTAACTACTTGCAAATCACACTTGTACGTAATTTAAAAATCTATGGACATCATTTACGTAAAACTTGGACAGAATCAATTTGATCTTTGACCAGTGCGCTTTTGGGCAACATTTTTCTCTAGACCCCGTGAGTGCAGTATTCGTCCAGCTCAACTCGCTCACTCACTTTTTGAACTCTTTTATCGTGATCTCGATAAAGAATCATCATGTTGAACCAAGGGGATAGCATGTGCAGAGTTCGACCCTTCTCCTATGACAATACTTCGAAAAGGAGGGTAGGTTGTAGAGGTTTCTATTTTACCGCCATCTAATGTACCAAGAATGAGAGGACGAGGATGTAGTATCTCGCCATCAAGACTACATCGTTCTCCATTTGCTTCTTCCATGAATAGAAAGAGATCCATACTCCATTCTCTTCCATATACTCCTTCCACTCACTCGACATCTTCATCTTTTCTTCTTTTGGAAAAGTTTCAAAGAAACTTCTTCGCATCCGATGTGTGAACAAATCCCAATTTATCATTCTCTTCATCCAATTGTAAGGGATTAAAGTTCTGAACAACCATCCATGAGAGTGATAAACTTATGGATTTCAGTGAACGGAGGGTTTCTTTACATCAGAGGTAGGTCTTTGAATCATGCAGCTGGGATTAACCGATTTGCCCTTTCTTCATAACCCAACCCATATTTTGGAGTACCCGGAGGTCTCGACTCAACAAGAGGTCGACAAGTCTTGGATCTTCTTCTTCCATAGAAGGGACTAAATGTATCATCATAACATGAGGTTTGTCATCCTCATGGGGGAAAAGGAATATCATTGCATTTAGGATTAGGACAAGGATTTACGTATGTACTGGAGGGGCTTGTCCTGTTCTAGAATTATGGTTTTTATGCAAAACAAAGATATGCAAGACTTTGCAGATTAATCAGACTTGCATTGAGGACACTCAACTTTAATCGTGCTCAAAATTTACAATTTGGGCAAACTCAAAAAAGAGAAACATGAATACAATTTGAAACAAGTGAACTACAACCCGTATCCAGTACAATCGGGTTCTATGTACCGAGAGGACTTTTTTACATTCAGACTCAATTCTTTCCGCGGTCTATGGTTGATCTTCCGGGGAAATACGGAATCGTAGAGAATTGATTCTCAACTATGTTTGGGCAGAGGTAATTTTTTTGGACTTGCAAAGGCTTAGGATTTGAAATTGTCCAATGTCCTGGGAAATTGTAGATCTTCCCATTTAATTGCCTCGATGCTCAAATTTTCGATTTTTTGCATCGATGATGACTACAACACCGGTTTTTGAATCTTTCGTTGGGGGCATGTAAGACCTACAGGAAACATCGTGGATGTGTGGCGAAAACATGATCACGGAATTGTATTGCGATATTTTCTTTTTCTTATTCATATCAAATCCAAGTATCTGATTTGCAACTCGAAGAATATCGGCCAATGTTTCATCAAAAAGCAGACATCGAGAAATTTGGGTAATGCACTAAACCAGACTGCCCATTGGATAGTGGAGCAAGACTTAAAATCAAGTGTGCATATAAAAATGAGCTAAATGTCTTGAAAGCTCAAAACAATCGACTGCTTCTCCCACTTCTACACAAGGATAAATTATACATCAGACACTACACCGAAGCCCCCCACTAAATTTGTGTCTTCGAGTTACGAGATATTGGGGATATGCAGTCCTCACAGTCAGCATCAAAGAACATCATGTTCTAGTCGATCTTTCTATTGCTGTAATACTTATCGAAAGTTATTGCACTTATTGATTCTGGGTTCAGATCTTAACTCGATTTCTAAGCATATCATCCCTTTCAAGATATTGGACTACCGCAGAGAGAGAAGTCCGTGGATTAGGGGTGAAACAATTAAAAATTTGAAGTTTCTAAAGCTACCGTTTGCTTTGGTCCAAGTTGTGTGAAATTATCCTTAGCAGATCTCGTACATTCCCGCTGATTGTATTTTGGGTAATATCTTCTTAGCAGCAGTAGAGAACCTCATGGGTCACCCGATTTCCCGATGGTGGTTCGTGGATGTTTATTACTACGTTTCGGTAGAAGAATTGAATTACCTTATGTTTCCGTAAACAAACTTTCACCCATGGTGCGTATAATGCAGAGAAAGTAAAGAAACTTCGAAGGCCGAGAAAAGTCCTGACGAACTCAAAAAATCACAAAGAAATCATCGTAATTGAAGAACAAAGCTTGAGTTCCCCGTAAATAAAAAAGAAAAAATTGTCGCTTTCCCGTAAAGAATTTGAAGATACTTGTTGTTCGTAAGAGCCAAATGCCTTCTCGGCACGTAAAGCAAGATAAAGATACAACCGCCTTACAAGGAAGGATACATCTGCGACCTTGTAAGTCCAGATCCATTTCTATGTCTCGTTCGTGATGGACAACACCTGCCAAAGAAGAGATTGAAATAGCCTTCTTAAAAAGAAGTTGATCAGAGAATCCCATAGCCCATGGAACCGCTATGGATTCTACGTAAATAAAAGAAGTGAACAAGTCGGGGGAGTTCCAAGGTTGGTGATAAATTATAAGCCCCCGAACGGAGTATTAGCAGATGATACTTATCCAATCCCCCACAAGGAGATTTGATAAGGAGAATTTCTGGAGCCAAAGTATTTTCAAAGTTTGATCTAAAGTCCGGTTTCCGGCAAGTTGTCATGCAGTAAAATGATAGATGGAAGACGGCATTTAGTGTTCCCCATGGACACTATGAATGGAATGTAATGCCTTTTGGTCCGAAGCATGCACCATCAAAATTCCAAAAGGTAATGGATTCTATCTTCAAACCATATGCTCGATTGGTTACTTGCCTATATCGATGATCTCGCTGATATTCTCCAAAAATTTGAATGACCATTTCAAACATCCGAGAATTTTCATGAAATTGGTCAAACATAATGGACTTGTCCTAAGCAAGAAGAAGATGGAATTGTGTCTCGACAAAGATAAAATTCTTAGGACATGAAATTGAGAATGGCCGTATTGCTCGTAGTAGTCATGCACTAGAATTTGCCGATAAATTTCCCGATGTTATCCTTGATAAAACCCACTGCAAAGGTTCTTAGGGTGCCTAAATTATGTGAGCAACTTCTATCCAACTCGCGCCATTGATAGATCTCTGTTGAATCGCAGACTTAGAAAAAACCCTAAACCTTGGACCGACAGCACACCCAAGCAACCAAAGAAATAAAGTCCAAGGTAAGATTTCTCGCCTATTTTACATGTTGTCGATGATAATTTCTATAAGATTGTTGAGACAGATGCAAGCAACGTAGGATGGGGAGGTGTGCCGAAACGAAGCCAAAAGCGAAGACCCAAAAGAAGATGAAAGAGTTGTTCTTTTTGCCTCCGGAGTCCGGAGTAAAGCAGAGATGAATTATGCTCCCATCGAGAAAGAGGTAAAGGCAGCGTGGTATTGTCTAAGAAAGTTTTCTCGTTCATTTGGCCAATAAATATTTTCTCGCTCAGAAACCGATGCTAAAGCTCGGATGGAGTTTTATCTAAAGAGATAAAGAACCCTCGAGGATGCAAAATTTGCAAGATGGCAAGCCCTCTTTGCATATTTTTAGTTTTGATGTTGAACATATTAAGGGTTCCGAAAACCGTATTCCAGATTTCCTAAGCAGAGAATATATCCAAGCATCAAGGACAAGAAGATGACAATGAAGATCATGTGCAATATCATTGTTTTGTCATCTTGATGTAATGGAATCAGGCCCAACGTAAAGAAGAACTCAAGTTTATTGCGGATAATGAGCCTTGGCTCCGTATACTTGGAAAAATGGAGGCCAACTTGGATCCTCCGCAATACACAGGTGTTGGACGGTAATTTGCAAAACCATTCGGATCCGCAACACTTGGTCCCCGGGCAGAAAAGTATATCCCAAAGGAAATAGATGGATACACGAGAAAATGTATTCACACGAAAGATGGTCGCCGCACAAGAAGCCGAGAGATCCCTCTCGGAAGATTTTCGGGATCCGTATGTCATTGGTACCGGTGGCAATAACGGATCAAGTTACAAGAATTATGTGATCAAACCGTGTTAGAAAGATGGGTCCCTACACTTATGGTAAATTCACATCATGGCCACATGATGACCCTAAACTCATTTTTCCCCGACACAGTTTATGATTTTGCAGATATGAAAGATTGTGGTGGAATCTTCTTAACAGAGATGGTCCGAAACAAACCCACTACACAAAGATAAAGTTTGCACCTACTTGGATAAATGAAAGAGAGCCATCCATTCCTTGGTCGACAAATTGGTGGTGGCACTATGGGGTCAGTCCCTACGAGATGGATCCCGATCAATTTCAGACTTATCACGTACATTTTTTGTGATGAATGTATCTCGAGACAGCCGGAGAATGTTTTCATTACCCATGTAAAACTCGTTGGGGGAAATGACCAGCATTGAACATACAATGTTAGACCATCCCATACTAAAAAATGTACATGCAAATGCACTATCAATGGGCCGTAATGACAAAAATTAAGCATCAAATAGTGCTTAACAAACCCATGATAGTAAGGCGAATTTATACAAAAGCCCTGGGATGATGAATGGTACCATGTTAGATATCCAGTGTCAAAATTCTAGAAGAACCCGCAGATGAACCCAAGCACTAGTGGTCCTCGGGAGCCCCACTCATGAAAGGCTTTCCCCTGTGTATATATGATACCTAGTCACGGGTTTACGGTGACATAGTTTTCTCTTGGACTTTTCCTATGTCCGAAAAGTATCCAAAGTGTAATTATTTGATTCCTCGTGGGCCTTTGTAAGGTATCCACCGTGTTTTCACATGACTTTCACTTTGTCGGCATGTTAGATCTCCGTGCGGATGTCACCTCACTGGTGTTACCCGAAAACGATGATCTACCGCCAAGTGTCAATAATCGGACGAACCACAAAGTAATGCTTGTCCCCCCTCTCATTCCTATAAATGAAGAGGTAAGGTTCATTTGTGGATCATTCGCATTTGGAGTGTTTTTGAGTCTTGAGTCCGAGTAGTCTCTCCCTCGCTCTGCGTCTCGCGCCATCTTGGTGATCTGCTCGCATCACGGAGTTCATTACTCATAAGTCCGAGTAGTTTCTTCCTCGCTCGCGTCCGCGCTATCACGACGATCCGCTCGCAACACGAAGAACTTTGCTCACGATCATTAGGTCGAAGTGAGAAGCCTGCGCGTCTCTGTTCATGTGACAGGCGAGAACCTAAAGTGGCCACTTCATTAGTGTGTCTCGCATATGTATGTGTTTATGTCTATAAATCTCTCGAGACGCAGTCCGTATATTGGCCGTGAAGCCTCTGGTATCGATCCTTCATTCGTGAAGATCGAAGTCCAAGAAATGCCATTACATCCATCTCTCGATACTGGAGAATCCATTGTAATCAGTTGTGAAGCATACTGATAAATAAAGAGAGAAGACTTTGGTGTTTGAGTTTCCGCATTATTACTCTATGTGTTTAAATTGTTCGTCAAAATACTTGCACTACTATAAAAGTTCACCATAAGTTCACCGGGGTTCGCGAAGGCTACGGATCGATAAAGGCCGTTTGAAGGCGTGGAAGCCGTGTGGTAGGCCGCCGAGATCGTGAGGGCATAGTAGGGTTCGCCTGGGGTTCACAGCTGGGTTCATAACAAGTAGTGTTCAGAGACATTTGACAAGGCCAAGTCGGTTGGTTGACGACCGCAAGCAAGCTTTGAGAAGCCTCCGCTAGAAATTGTGAGCCCAAAATATTCTCTCGTGGAAGCAAGTCTATCTAGCTGCTCCGCCTTCCAAACTTGTAGATATTTTGAGAATGGAAGATGCTTTTTCCTTTGCCATTAGAGACCTATGTTTGGGGAGATCTCTATGGTATTATCACAAAGTTTTTGATTTCACTTTGTACGAGGTCTAAGATGCAGAAGTCTATAGACAAATTGAACAGACTTCCTCGGTACTAAGTCATTTTGCAAAGAAATATGGCATTACAAAGGGATGATCCTCTTGTACATCACCAAAAAACATAAGAGGCAAGTAAAGAAGACTCATAAGAGAAGTACAGATTTAGCTTACAGCATTAAGTTCTTCAAAGCGAAGAGAAATTAGCAGACCTAAAGTTCAACACAGTCTCAAAGCACCAAAGCGGCAATCCAGTATGGAAGCCAAATACCCACTATTATCAACCTCAAGACATCGAAAGCCTAAAGATGTCAAGTTAAATAGAATGAAGGAAGTTGAGTGTTGGCTATGTGGTGCTAAAGGGCATACTTCTAATATGTGTCCCTATCGCTTTAGAATCCAAACGAGGTCCCTGGTAAAAAGTCTAGTAAGTATGATAAGGGTAAGTAAGCCACTTTCTTCTCATACCACTCGTCAAACGTGACCTCGATGCTCGTTCTTATTGCCATTCTACTTCTCACAATATTTCAGAATGTCCTTCTTACCCGGGTCGCCGTCAAGCCATTATGCAACATGCCATTCCTTCGTCTCTGTCGCCGAGTCCTCTTCGATGACTATTCATCATCCTCTTACGATGAACAAGTCAATATGCATTGTCATTGTTCGGATCCCGATGCTTGTAAATGTGATCCCTCTTCGACTCGATTCCGATTCTATTCTTCGACCGTGGAAGATTCTCCTCATGTCCTCATGGCCTCGACAGATGATGATCTTAAGGTTTTTGCCCAAATCCGTGCCATGGATGAAAGTGACCTCAAGACTCGCTCTTCTTGATACTTATCTCGAAGAATCTTCCCGGTTCCTCTAGTTCTTCCTCATCTTCTCGTTATAAGAAGCCCTAATTTTGTTGATGCTTCTTATGACCGCATCAAAGCCGTATCTCCAAATAGAATAACAAAGCTCGTGGCCTCACTTTGGGGGAGGTGAATAAGGAGATACAGGGACTTTAAAAATCGAAGTGCGCAGTATAAAAAATGAGCTAAATGTCTTGAAAGCTCAAAACAATCGATCCCGTTTCTCCCACTTCTACACGAGCAGACAAATTATACATCGCACACTAGACCGAAGCCCCCACTAAATTTGTGTCTTCGATGTTACGGAGATATTGGGGATATGCGGTGTCCTCACAGTCAGCATCAGCAACATCATGTTCTAGTCGATCTTTCTATTGTCGTGTAATACTTATCGGGTTATTGCACTTATTGATTCCCGGTTCGATCTTAACCTCGATTTCTAAGCATATCATCCCTTCAAGATATTGGACTACTGCGTAGAGAGAAGTCCAGGGATTAGGGTGAAACAATTAAAATTTGAAGTTTCTAAAGCTACCGTTTGCTTTTTGGTCCAAGTTGTGTGAAATTATCCTTAGCAGTCTCTGACATTCTCGTTGATTGTATTTTGGGTAATATCTTCTTAGCAGCAAGAGAACCTCATGGGTCACTGATTTTCGATGGTGGTTCAGTGGATGTTTATTATCATGCTTCGGTAGAAGAATTGAATTACCTTATGTTTCGCAAACAAACTTTCACCCATGGTGCGTATAATGCAGAGAAAGTAAAGAAACTTCGTAAGGTCGAGAAAAGTACTGACGAACTCAAAAATCACAAAGAAATCATCGAAATTGAAGAACAGTTGAGTTCCCCTGTAAATAAAAAAGAAAAAATTGCTGCTTTCCGTGAAAGAATTTGAAGATACTTGTTGTTCGAAGAGCCAAATGCCTTCGGCACGAAAAGCAAGCATACAAGATACAACCGCCTTACAAGGAAGGATACAATCGCGGCACCTTGTAAGTCCAGATCCATTTCTATGTCCGTTCGGGACGTGACAACACTGCCGAGCAAGAGATTGAACGACTTCTTAAAAGAAGTTGATCAGAGAATCCCATAGCCCATGGAACTGCATGGATTCTACGTAAATAAAAGAAGTGAACAAGTCGTGGAGTTCCAAGGTTGGTGATAAATTATAAGCCCCCAATGAGTATTAGCAGATGATACTTATCCAATCCCCCACAAAGGAGATTTGATAAGGAGAATTTCCGGAGTCCGGAGTAAAGCTGAGATGAATTATGCTCCCATCGAGAAAGAGGTAAAGGCAACAGTGGTATTGTCTAAGAAAGTTTTTCGTCTCATTTGGCCAATAAATATTTTCTCGCTCGGAATCGATGCTAAAGCTCCGGATGGAGTTTTATCTAAAGAGATAAAGAACTCCCGAGGATGCAAAATTTGCAAGATGGCAAGCCCCCTTTGCATATTTTAGTTTTGATGTTGAACATATTAAGGGTTCTCAAAACCGTATTCCAGTATTTCCTAAGCGAGAGAATATATCCAAAGATCAAGGACAAGAAGATGACAATGAAGATCATGTGCAATATCATTGTTTTGTCATCTTGACAGTAATGGAATCGAGCCCAAATCAGAAAGAAGAACTCAAGTTTATTGCAGATAATGAGCCTTGGCCTCGTATACTTGGAAAAATGGAGGCCAACTTGGATCCTCCGCAATACACAGTGTGTTGGACTGTAATTTGCAAAACCATTCGGATCCGCAACACTTGGTCCCCGGCGTAAAAAGTATATCCCAAAGGAAATAGATGGATACACGAGAAAATGTATTCACACAGTGATGGCCGCCGCACAAGAAGCCGAGAGATCCCTCTCGTAAGATTTCGGGATCCGTATGTCATTGGTACCGGTGGCAATAACGATCAAGTTACAAGAATTATGTGATCAACCGTGTTAGAAAGATGGGTCCCTACACTTATGGTAAATTCACATCATGGCCACATGATGACCCTAAACTCATTTTTTCCCGACACAGCTTTATGATTTTGCAGATATGAAAGATTGTGGTGGAATCTTCTTAACGGAGATGGTCCGGTAACAAACCCACTACACAAAGATAAAGTTTGCACCTACTTGGATAAATGAAAGAGAGCCATCCATTCCTTGGGTCGACAAATTGGTGGTGGCACTATGGGGTCGATCTCTCACAGTATGGATCCCGATCAATTTCAGACTTATCACAGTACATTTTTGTGATGAATGTATCTCAGGACCGGCCGGGAGAATGTTTTCATTACCCTTGTAAAACTGTTGGGGAAATGACCAGTATTGAACATACAATGTTAGACCATCCCATACTAAAAATGTACATGCAAATGCACTATCAATGGGCCGTAATGACAAAAATTAAGCATCAAATAGTGCTTAACAAACCCATGATAGTAAGGCGAATTTATACAAAAGCCCTGGGATGATGAATGGTACCATGTTAGATATCCAGGTGTCAAAATTCTAGAAGAACCTCGCAGATGAACCCGAAAGATTAGTGGTCCTCGGGAGCCCCACTCATGAAAGGCTTTCCCTCGTGTATATATGATACCTAGTCACGGGTTTACGGTGACATAGTTTTCTCTTGGACTTTTCCTATGTCCGAAAAAGTATCCAAAGTGTAATTATTTGATTCCTCGTGGGCCTTTGTAAGGTATCCACTCGTGTTTTCACATGACTTTCACTTTTGTCGGCATGTTAGATCTCCGTGCGGATGTCACCTCACTGTGTTACCCGAAAACGATGATCTACCGCTAAGTGTCAATAATCGGACGAACCACAGTAATGCTTGTCCCCCTCTCATTCCTATAAATGAAGAGGTAAGGTTCATTTGTGGATCATTCGCATTTGGAGTGTTTTGAGTCTTGAGTCCGAGTAGTCTTTCCCCGCTTCGCGTCCGCGCCATCTTGGTGATCTCGCTCGCATCACGGAGTTCATTACTCATAAGTCCGAGTAGTTTCTTCCTCGCTCCGCGTCCGCGCTATCACAGCCGATCCGCTCGCAACACGAAGAACTTTGCTCACAAACATTAGGTCGAAGTGAGAAGCCCGCGCGTCTGCTCATGTGACAAAGCGAGAACCTAAAGTGGCCACTTCATTAGTGTGTCCGCATATGTATGTGTTTATGTCTATAAATCTCCGAGACAGAGTCCGTATATTGGCCGAGAAGCCTCTCGGTATCGATCCTTCATTCGTGAAGATCGAAGTCCAAATAAATGCCATTACAAACCATCTCTCGATACGGAGAATCCATTGTAATCTCGGTTGTGAAGCATACCGATAAATAAAGAGAGAAGACTTTGGTGTTTGAGTTTCCGCATTATTACTCTATGTGTTTAAATTGTTCTCGTCAAAATACTTGCACTACTATAAAAGTTCACCATAAGTTCACCGGGGTTCGCGAAGGCTACGGATCGATAAAGGCCGTTTGAAGGCGTGGAAGCCGTGTGGTAGGCCGCCGAGATCGTGAGGGCATAGTAGGTTCGCTCGGGTTCACGCTTGGGTTCATAACAAGTAGTGTTCGGAGACATTTGACAAGGCCAAGTCGGTTGGTTGACGACCGCAAGCAAGCTTTGAGAAGCCTCTCGCTAGAAATTGGTATCGAGCCAATAAGTCTACGCTCGTAGCCCGGTTCGAGATCTTGAGTAATATTCCAAAAGTCTTTCTTTCTCGTCTTTCCTAATAACAATGGATTCATCTATGTCTAAATCTGTTTCATTCGGAGAGCTTGCGTAAGAAGAGCAAGCCGAACAAAATCCTCTCGTGGATATGTTTGCATCAAGTAGTAGTCGAGTGATTAATGAGTCTAACTTGTTGTATGAAGAGGTTGAGCCACAAGCCCGTTGGGTCCTTCCCAACATAAAAGCCTCTCAAGTATATTCTCGACTTAAGTGTCCGGCACCTAAAAGCCGCCACTAGAATAACCATTAAAGAGTCGATGATCCAAGATTCAGAGAATAGTGATCAAGCCCAGTTGATCCCTATATTGGATCCCAAAGAACTTCAAGTCGAAGCTAAAAGATTGGGAACCGAGTTTTTACATCCGGGATGTTTGCGAGTTGGTATTAATGCACTCGGTTCATCCAGGAGTGGAAGCATACGTGTTAGCAACTCGTCGGAGATCTAACACATAACAAATACACCGATTCGTTGATTGGAGGGATAGTTGCTCCACTATCCAATGGGCCATCCGTTTGATCGTTACCCAAATTTCTCGATGTCTGTTTTTGATGAAACATTGGCCGATATTCTTCGCTTGCAAATCCGACCACTGGATTTGATATGAATAAGAAAAGAAGAAATATCGCAATACAATTCCGTGGTCGTTTTCGCCACACATCCACAATGTTTCTGCAGCCTTACATGCCCCTCAAAGAAAGATTCAAAAACCGTTGTTGTAGTCATCACCGATGCCAAAAATCGTAAAGTTGAGCATCGTGCAATTAAATGGGAAGATCTACAATTTCCCGTACATTGGACAATTTCAAATCCTAAGCCTTTGCAAGTCCAAAAAAATTACCTCTGCAAACATAGTTGAGAATCAATCCTCTCAGCTCGTCTTTTCCCCGTAAGATCAACCATAGACCGTGAAGAATTGAGTCTCGAATGTAAAAAGTCCTCCCTGGGACATAGAACCCGATTGTACGGATACGGGTTGTAGTTCACTTGTTTCAAATTGTATTCATGTTTCTCTTTTTTGAGTTTGCCCAAATTGTAAATTTTGAGCCGCTAAAGTTGAGTGTCCTCAATGCAAGCGATCCCGTTAATCCGCAAAGTCTTGCATATGTCGTTTTGCATAAAAACCATAATTCTAGAACAGACAAGCCCCTCCTAGTACATCTCAGTAAATCCTTGTCCTAATCCTAAATGCAATGATATTCCTTTTCCCCCATGAGGATGACAAACCTCATGTTATGATGATGCATTTAGTCCCTTCTATGGAAGAAGAAGATCCAAGACTTGTCGACCTCTTGTTGAGTCGTAGACCTCCAGGTACTCCAAAATATGGGTTGGGTTATGAAGAAAGGGCAAATCGGTTAATCCCGACTGCAGATTCAAAGACCTCGCTCCCGATGTAAAGAAACCCTCTCGTTCTCGAAATCCATAAGTTTATCACTCTCATGGATGGTTGTTCCGAACTTTAATCCCTTACAATTGGATGAAGAGAATGATAAATTGGGATTTGTTCACACATCCTGATGCGAGAGAAGTTTGTCGAAACTTTTCCAAAAGAAGAAAAGATGAAGATGTCACCGAGTGGAAGGAGTATATGGAAGAGAATGGAGTATGGATCTCTTTCTATTCATGGAAGAAGCAAATGGAGAACGATGTAGTCTTGATGGCGTACACTACATCCTCGTCCTCTCATTCTTGGACCGCATTAGATGGCAGTAAAATAGAAACCTCTACAACCTACCCTCCTTTTCGAAGTATTGTCATAGGAGAAGGGTCGAACTCCCGCACATGCTATCCCCTTGGTTCAGCATGATGATTCTTTATCGATCACGATAAAAGAGTTCAAAAAGTGAGTGAGCAGCTTGAACCGGACGAATACCGCACTCACAGTCTAGAGAAAAATGTTGCCAAAACCGCCTCGGTCAAAGATCAAATTGATTCTCGTCCAAGTTTCGTAAATGATGTCCATAGAGTTTTAAATTCGTACAGTAGTGATTTGCAAGTAGTTAGAGGTATAACGTAACATTCTTCGTTAGATTTCAAGAAGTTGAAGAGTGTATTATAGACCCAGCCTATGTCCACACGACAATCAGTATATAAGTTGTCCGAAAAGTTTGAAAATTTGTCTCGTCAAGAAGACCAAAGCAAAACCTATTCCTATGTCTTTTATTGCTGGAAAAGCTAAAAGTGTTGTGCCTCATGAGATTCCCGTACTAGAGTCAAGTCTTCCCAGTTCCTCTAGTTCTTCCTCATCTTCTCGTTATAAGAAGCCTAATTTTGTTGATGCTTCTTATGACCGCAATACAAAGCCGTATCTCCAACAGAATAACAAAGCTCGTGGCCTCACTTTGGGGGAGGTGAATAAGGAGATACAGGACTTAAAATCTGAAGTGCGCAGAGATAAAAAAATGAGCTAAATGTCTTGAAAGCTCAAAACAATCGATCCGCTTCTCCCACTTCTACACACAGACAAATTATACATCGACACTAGACCCGAAGCCCCCCACTAAATTTGTGTCTTCGAAAGTTACGTAGATATTGGGGATATGCGTGTCCTCACGATCAAGCACCAAGCAACATCATGTTCTAGTCGATCTTTCTATTGTTGGTAATACTTATCGAAAGTTATTGCACTTATTGATTCTCGGTTCGGATCTTAACCTCGATTTCTAAGCATATCATCCCTTCAAGATATTGGACTACCGCAGAGAGAGAAGTCCAGGGGATTAGGGGTGAAACAATTAAAATTTGAAGTTTCTAAAGCTCATTGTTTGCTTTGGTCCAAGTTGTGTGAAATTATCCTTAGCAGTCTCGGACATTCCCTGTTGATTGTATTTTGGGTAATATCTTCTTAGCAGCAGAGAGAACCTCATGGGTCGATCGGATTTCCCGATGGTGGTTCAGTGGGATGTTTATTACTGTTTCGGTAGAAGAATTGAATTACCTTATGTTTCCGTAAACAAACTTTCACCCATGGTGCGTATAATGCAGGAGAAAGTAAAGAAACTTCGTAAGGCTGAGAAAAGTCCGGGACGAACTCAAAAATCACAAAGAAATCATCGAAATTGAAGAACAGTTGAGTTCCCCCGTAAATAAAAAAGAAAAATTGTCGCTTTCCCGTAAAGAATTTGAAGATACTTGTTGTTCGGAAGAGCCAAATGCCTTCGGCACGTAAAGCGATACAAGATACAACCGCCTTACAAGGAAGGATACACCGGCGACCTTGTAAGTCCAGATCCATTTCTATGTCCGTTCGGGACGGACAACACCGCCAAACAAGAGATTGAACAGCCTTCTTAAAAAGAAGTTGATCGGAGAATCCCATAGCCCATGGAACTGCTATGGATTCTACGTAAATAAAAGAAGTGAACAAGTCGGGGAGTTCCAAGGTTGGTGATAAATTATAAGCCCCCGAACAGAGTATTAGCAGATGATACTTATCCAATCCCCCACAAAGGAGATTTGATAAGGAGAATTTCCGGGAGCCAAAGTATTTTCAAAGTTTGATCTAAAGTCCGGTTTCCCGGCAAGTTGTCGTTGCAGTAAAAATGATAGATGGAAGACGAGCATTTAGTGTTCCCCATGGACACTATGAATGGAATGTAATGCCTTTTGGTCCGAAGCATGCACCATCAAAATTCCAAAAGGTAATGGATTCTATCTTCAAACCATATGCCGATTGGTTACTTGCCTATATCGATGATCCGTCGATATTCTCCAAAAATTTGAATGACCATTTCAAACATCCGAGAATTTTCATGAAATTGGTCAAACATAATGGACTTGTCCTAAGCAAGAAGAAGATGGAATTGTGTTCGACAAAGATAAAATTCTTAGGACATGAAATTGAGAATGGCCGTATTGCTCTGCAGCAGTCATGCACTAGAATTTGTCGATAAATTTCCCGATGTTATCCTTGATAAAACCCAAATTTCGCAAAGGTTCTTAGGGTGCCTAAATTATGTGAGCAACTTCTATCCAAATCGCGCCATTGATAGATCTCTCGTTGAATCGTAGACTTAGAAAAAACCCTAAACCTTGGACCGACAGTGCACACCCAAGCAGATCAAAGAAATAAAGTCCAAGGTAAGATTTCTGCCTATTTTACATGTTGCCGATGATAATTTCTATAAGATTGTTGAGACAGATGCAAGCAACGTAGGATGGGGAGGTGTGCTGAAAACAGAAGCCAAAAGCAGAAGACCCAAAAGAAGATGAAAGAGTTGTTCTTTTTGCCTCCGGAGTCCGGAGTAAAGCAGAGATGAATTATGCTCCCATCGAGAAAGAGGTAAAGGCGACGTGGTATTGTCTAAGAAAGTTTTCTGTTCATTTGGCCAATAAATATTTTTCGTTCGTAAATCGATGCTAAAGCTCGGGATGGAGTTTTATCTAAAGAGATAAAGAACCTCGAGGATGCAAAATTTGCAAGATGGCAAGCCCTCTTTGCATATTTTAGTTTTGATGTTGAACATATTAAGGGTTCGAAAACCGTATTCCGATTTCCTAAGCGAGAGAATATATCCGAAAGATCAAGGACAAGAAGATGACAATGAAGATCATGTGCAATATCATTGTTTTGTCATCTTGACGTGAATGGAATCGGGCCCAACGTAAAGAAGAACTCAAGTTTATTGCGGATAATGAGCCTTGGCTCCGTATACTTGGAAAAATGGAGGCCAACTTGGATCCTCCGCAATACACAGGTGTTGGACTGTAATTTGCAAAACCATTCGGATCCGCAACACTTGGTCCCCGGCGTAAAAGTATATCCCAAAGGAAATAGATGGATACACGAGAAAATGTATTCACACAAGATGGCTCGCCGCACAAGAAGCCGAGAGATCCCTCTCGGAAGATTTCGGGATCTGTATGTCATTGGTACCGGTGGCAATAACGGATCAAGTTACAAGAATTATGTGATCAACCGTGTTAGAAAGATGGGTCCCTACACTTATGGTAAATTCACATCATGGCCACATGATGACCCTAAACTCATTTTTCCCCGACACAGCTTATGATTTTGCAGGGATATGAAAGATTGTGGTGGAATCTTCTTAACGGAGATGGTCCGTAACAAACCCACTACACAAAGATAAAGTTTGCACCTACTTGGATAAATGAAAGAGAGCCATCCATTCCTTGGGCCGACAAATTGGTGGTGGCACTATGGGGTCGATCCCCTACAGTATGGATCCCGATCAATTTCAGTACTTATCACGTACATTTTTTGTGATGAATGTATCTCAGACCGGCCGGGAGAATGTTTTCATTACCCTTGTAAAACTCGTTGGGGGAAATGACCAAGTATTGAACATACAATGTTAGACCATCCCATACTAAAAAATGTACATGCAAATGCACTATCAATGGGCCGTAATGACAAAAATTAAGCATCAAATAGTGCTTAACAAACCCATGATAGTAAGGCGAATTTATACAAAAGCCTGGGATGATGAATGGTACCATGTTAGATATCCAGGTGTCAAAATTCTAGAAGAACTCCGCAGATGAACCCGATACTAGTGGTCCTCGGGAGCCCCACTCATGAAAGGCTTTCCCCGTGTATATATGATACCTAGTCACGGGTTTACGGTGACATAGTTTTCTCTGGACTTTTCCTATGTCCGAAAAAGTATCCAAAGTGTAATTATTTGATTCCTCGTGGGCCTTTGTAAGGTATCCACTCGTGTTTTCACATGACTTTCACTTTTTGTCGGCATGTTAGATCTCCGTGCGGATGTCACCTCACTGTGTTACCCGAAAACGATGATCTACCGCCAAGTGTCAATAATCGGACGAACCACAAGTAATGCTTGTCCCCCTCTCATTCCTATAAATGAAGAGGTAAGGTTCATTTGTGGATCATTCGCATTTGGAGTGTTTTGAGTCTTGAGTCCGAGTAGTCTTTCCCCTCGCTCTGCGTCTCGCGCCATCTTGGTGATCTCGCTCGCATCACGGAGTTCATTACTCATAAGTCCGAGTAGTTTCTTCCCTCGCTCGCGTCTCGCGCTATCACAGTCGATCCGCTCGCAACACGAAGAACTTTGCTCACAACATTAGGTCGAAGTGAGAAGCCCGCGCGTCTCGTTCATGTGACAGAGCGAGAACCTAAAGTGGCCACTTCATTAGTGTAGTCTCACGCATAGTTTGACCGTTACCCAAATTTCTCGTGTCTCCGTTGATGAAACATTGGCCGATATTCTTCAGCTTGCAAACCGACCACTTGATTTGATATGAATAAGAAAAGAAGAAATATCGCAATACAATTCCGTGGTCGTTTTCGCCACACATCCACAATGTTTCTCAGCCTTACATGCCTCAAAAAGATTCAAAAACAGTGTTGTAGCCATCGACCGATGCCAAAAATTAGAAAGTTGAGCATCGTGCAATTAAATGGGAAGATCTACAACTTTCCCGATAAACCGGACAATTTCAAATCCTAAGCCTTTGCAAGTCCAAAAAATTACCTCTGCAAACATAGTTGAGAATCAATCCTCTCAGCTTCTGTCTTTCCCCGTAAGATCAACCATAGACCCGCAGAAGAATTGAGTCCGAATGTAAAAAGTCCTCCCGGTACATAGAACCCGATTGTACAGATACGGGTTGTAGTTCACTTGTTTCAAATTGTATTCATGTTTCTCTTTTTGAGTTTGCCCAAATTGTAAATTTTGAGCCGTTAAAGTTGAGTGTCCTCAATGCAAGTAGTCGTTAATCCGCAAAGTCTCGCATATGTCGTTTTGCATAAAAACCATAATTCTAGAACAGACAAGCCCCTCCCTAAGTACATCTGCAGAATCCTTGTCCTAATCCTAAATGCAATGATATTCCTTTTCCCCATGAGGATGACAAACCTCATGTTATGATGATGCATTTAGTCCCTTCTATGGAAGAAGAAGATCCAAGACTTGTCGACCTCTTGTTGAGTCGAGACCTCCAGGGTACTCCAAAATATGGGTTGGGTTATGAAGAAAGGGCAACCGGTTAATCCCACTGTGCATTCAAAGACCCGCCTCCCGATGTAAAGAAACCCTCCGTTCCTGAAATCCATAAGTTTATCACTCTCATGGATGGTTGTTCCAGAACTTTAATCCCTTACAATTGGATGAAGAGAATGATAAATTGGGATTTGTTCACACATCCTAGATGCGGAGAAGTTTGCTCGAAACTTTTCCAAAAAGAAGAAAAGATGAAGATGTCACTGAGTGGAAGGAGTATATGGAAGAGAATGGAGTATGGATCTCTTTCTATTCATGGAAGAAGCAAATGGAGAACGATGTAGTCTTGATGGCAGATACTACATCCTCGTCCTCTCATTCTTGGACTGCATTAGATGGCAGTAAAATAGAAACCTCTACAACCTACCCTCCTTTTCGAAGTATTGTCATAGGAGAAGGGTCGAACTCCCGCACATGCTATCCCCTTGGTTCAGCATGATGATTCTTTATCGGATCACGATAAAAGAGTTCAAAAAGTGAGTGAGCAGCTGAATCGGACGAATACCGCACTCACAGAGTCTAGAGAAAAAAATGTTGCCAAAACTGCCCTCGGTCAAAGATCAAATTGATTCTGTCCAAGTTTCAGTAAATGATGTCCATAGAGTTTTAAATTCTGTGACAGATGTGATTTGCAAGTAGTTAGAGGTATAACGGAACATTCTTCTCGTTAGATTTCAAGAAGTTGAAGAGTGTATTATAGACCAGTCTATGTCCACACGACAATCAGTATATAAGTTGTCCGAAAAGTTTGAAAATTTGTCCCGTCAAGAAGACCAAAGAAACCTATTCCTATGTCTTTTATTGTCTGGAAAAGCTAAAAGTGTTAGTGCCTCATGAGATTCCCGGACTAGAGTCAAGTCCTCCCGCCTCTAGATTCCCTCATCTCATGCCAAGGGAAGTTCCTCATTTACTCGTGTCAAAGTCTAAAGCGTAATCGGCCAAAGAAAAAATCCGAAAAGGTTACAATTATCGAAGTCTTAGAAGATTTCGAGCAAAAAAGATCATGTCTTTCCCATCTATGAACCTTTGGAACCACAGTTCACCCGTCATGCAGCCCCCGATCTATATGGTGCAGAAAGATTCCCCCTCGGGAAACTTTTCATGAAGGGAGTCATAAGGAATGGAACATAGATAATATGTCCGCCTCTCGTGTCCGACAAATTTTAGATCAAATGATCATTGAATATAAACCCGATGTGTGCAGATGGAAAGACCGAAGTTGATGCTTGTAAAACTCTCATGCAGTGTTTCACCGGCACTCTTGCCAGTGGTGGGAATTGGAATCCTCTCCCGCATTGATTGAAAGAATGGAGCGGGAAGTTGTTAAAGATGAACAGGGGTGATGTTGTGATTAACCCCGATGGCACTTCAAATAATAATATGATTGGTGCTCTTACAGCACTTATTTATGAACATTTTTGTGGTTTAGAGTATGTTGCGACAGATAAAAATGAAATGATTCCGATGAATCTCAAGTGCAACAATATTAATAAGTATGAAGACTTCCACAGAGATTGGATACGAGAGAATATTTTGGGTTAAGGAGCCCAAGAATATTCCGTGGAAGCAAGTCTATCTAGCTGCTCCGCCTTCCAAACTTGTAGATATTTTGAGAATGGAAGATGCTTTTCCTTTGCCATTAGAGACCTATGTTTGGGGAGATCTCTATGGTATTATCACAAAGTTTTTTGATTTCACTTTGTACCAGGTCTAAGATGCGAAGTCTATAGACAAATTGAACAGACTTCCCGGTACTAAGTCATTTTGCAAAGAAATATGGCATTACAAATGGATGATCCTCTTGTACATCACCGAAAACATAAGAGGCAAGTAAAGAAGGCTCATAAGAGAAGCACAGCTTGCTTACGTGATTAAGTTCTTCAAAGCGAAGAGAAATTCGCAGACCTAAAGTTCAACACGAGTCTAAAGCACCAAAGCGGCAATCCGGATGGAAGCCAAATACCCACTATTATCAACCTCAAGACATCGGGCCTAAAGATGTCAAGTTAAATAGAATGAAGGAAGTTGAGTGTTGGCTATGTGGTGCTAAAGGGCATACTTCTAATATGTGTCCTCATCGCTTTAGAATCCAAACGAGGTCCTGGGTAAAAAGTCTAGTAAGTATGATAAGGGTAAGCAAGCCACTTCTTCTCATACCACCGTCAAACGTGACCCTCGATGCCTCGTTCTTATTGCCATTCTACTTCTCACAAGATTTCAGAATGTCCTTCTTACCCGGGTCGCCGTCAAGCCATTATGCAACATGCCATTCCTTCGTCTCGTCATCGAGTCCTCTTTCTGATGACTATTCATCATCCTCTTCGATGAACAAGTCAATATGCATTGTCATTGTTCGGATCCCCGATGCTTGTAAATGTGATTCCTCTTCGACTTCGATTCTGATTCCTATTCTTCGTTGTGGAAGATTCTCCTCATGTCCTCATGGCCTCGACAGATGATGATCTTAAGGTTTTTGCCCAAATCCGTGCCATGGATGAAAGTGACCTCAAGACCGCCCTTCTTGATACTTATCCGAAGAATCTTCCCTGGTTCCTCTAGTTCTTCCTCATCTTCTCGTTATAAGAAGCCTAATTTTGTTGATGCTTCTTATGACCGCAATACAAAGCCAGTATCTCCAGCAGAATAACAAAGCTCGTGGCCTCACTTTGGGGGAGGTGAATAAGGAGATACAGGGACTTAAAATCTGAAGTGCGCAGATAAAAAAATGAGCTAAATGTCTTGAAAGCTCAAAAACAATCGGTCCCGCTTCTCCCACTTCTACACACGACAAATTATACACGACACTAGACCAAGCCCCCCACTAAATTTGTGTCTTCAAAGTTACGAGATATTGGGGATATGCAGTCCTCACAATCCCAAGACACAGCAACATCATGTTCTAGCTCGATCTTTCTATTGCTGTAATACTTATCAGAGTTATTGCACTTATTGATTCTCGGCTCGATCTTAACCTCGATTTCTAAGCATATCATCCCTTCAAGATATTGGATCTATCGCAGAGAGAGAAGTCCAGGGATTAGGGGTGAAACAATTAAAATTTGAAGTTTCTAAAGCTACTGTTTGCTTTGGTCCAAGTTGTGTGAAATTATCCTTAGTAGCCTCAGACATTCTCGTTGATTGTATTTTTGGGTAATATCTTCTAGCAGACAGTAGAACCTCATGGGTCACTCGATTTCGATGGTGGTTCAGGGGATGTTTATTATCGTTTCGGTAGAAGAATTGAATTACCTTATGTTTTCGAAACAAACTTTCACCCATGGTGCAGTATAATGCAGAGAAAGTAAAGAAACTTCGAAGGCCGCAGAAAAAGTCCTGACTGAACTCAAAAATCACAAAGAAATCATCTAATTGAAGAACAAAGCTTGAGTTCCCCGTAAATAAAAAAGAAAATTGTCATGCTTTCCAAAAGAATTTGAAGATACTTGTTGTTCGTAAGAGCCAAATGCCTTTCAGTACGTAAAGCAAGACAAGATACAAATCGCTCTACAAGGAAGGATACACCGCGGACCTTGTAAGTCCGTAGATCCATTTCATGTCCGTTTCGTGATGCATAACACTGCCAAAGAAGAGATTGAACATGCCTTCTTAAAAAAGAAGTTGATCGAGAATCCCATAGCCCATGGAACTGCTATGGATTCTACGTAAATAAAAGAAGTGAACAAGTCGTGGAGTTCCAAGGTTGGTGATAAATTATAAGCCCCCTAACAGAGTATTAGCAGATGATACACTATCCAATCCCCCACAAAGGAGATTTGATAAGGAGAATTTTCTGGAGCCAAAGTATTTTCAAAAGTTTGATCTAAAGTCCAGTTTCAGCAAGTTGTCATGCATAAAATGATAGATGGAAGACAGCATTTAGTGTTCCCCATGGACACTATGAATGGAATGTAATGCCTTTTGAGTCCCAAGCATGCACCATCAAAATTCCAAAAGGTAATGGATTCTATCTTCAAACCATATGCTGATTGGTTACTTGCCTATATCGATGATCTGTCGATATTCTCCAAAAATTTGAATGACCATTTCAAACATCTGAGAATTTTTCATGAAATTGGTCAAACATAATGGACTTGTCCTAAGCAAGAAGAAGATGGAATCGTGACCGACAAAGATAAAATTCTTAGGACATGAAATTGAGAATGGCCAGATTGCTCGTAGCCGTCATGCACTAGAATTTGTCGATAAATTTCCCGATGTTATCCTCGATAAAACCCACCAGTCAAAGGTTCTTAGGGTGCCTAAATTATGTGAGCAACTTCTATCCAAATCGCATGATTGATAGATCTCTGTTGAATCGTAGACTTATGAAAAACTCTCTAAACCTTGACCCGACAGTACACCCAACAAATCAAAGAAATAAAGTCCAAGGTAAGATTTATCTATTTTACATGTTGTCGATGATAATTTCTATAAGATTGTTGAGACAGATGCAAGCAACGTAGGATGGGGAGGTGTCAAATGAAGCCAAAAGACGAAGACCCAAAAGAAGATGAAAGAGTTGTTCTTTTTAGTCGGAGTCCGGAGTAAAGCAGAGATGAATTATGCTCCCATCGAGAAAGAGGTAAAGGCAAAGTGGTATTGTCTAAGAAAGTTTTCTGTTCATTTGGCCAATAAATATTTTCTCGTCAGAAATCGATGCTAAAGCTCGGATGGAGTTTTATCTAAAGAGATAAAGAACCCCGAGGATGCAAAATTTGCATAGATGGCAAGCCCTCTTTGCGTATATTTTAGTTTTGATGTTGAACATATTATGGGTTCAAAACTCGTATTCCGATTTCCTAAGCAGAGAATATATCCAAGATCAAGGACAAGAAGATGACAATGAAGATCATGTGCAATATCATTGTTTTGTCATCTTGACAAGTAATGAATCCAGCTCAATGTAAAGAAGAACTCAAGTTTATTGCGCATAATGAGCCCTTTGGCCCGTATACTTGGAAAAATGGAGTGTCCTCACAGATGAACTCCAGCATCAGTGGTCCTCGGGAGCCCCACTCATGAAAGGCTTTCCCCGTGTATATGATACCTAGTCACGGGTTTACAAGTGACATAGTTTTCTCTTGGACTTTTCCTATGTCCGAAAAGTATCCAAAGTGTAATTATTTGATTCCTCGTGGGCCTTTGTAAGGTATCCACTGTGTTTTCACATGACTTTTCACTTTTGTCGGCATGTTAGATCTCCGTGCGGATGTCACTCCCTCGCTGTTACCCGAAAACGATGATCTATCGCCAAGTGTCAATAATCGGACGTAACCACATGAATGCTTGTCCCCCTCTCATTCCCTATAAATGAAGAGGTAAGGTTCATTTGTGGATCATTCGCATTTGGAGTGTTTTGAGTCTTGAGTCCGAGTAGTCTTTCCCCTCGTCTCGCGTCCTGCGCCATCTTGCGATCTGCCGCATCACGAGAGTTCATTACTCATAAGTCCCAGAGTAGTTTCTTCCTCGCTCGCGTCCGCGCTATCGACGGCCGATCTGCTTCGCAACACGAAGAACTTTGCTCACATGAGTCATTAGGTCGAAGTGAGAAGCCTCGCGTGCGTCCGCTCGTGTGACAGAGCGAGAACCCAAAGTGGCCACTTCATTAGTGTGTCCGCATATGTATGTGTTTATGTCTATAAATCTCTCAGAGACAGAGTCTCGTATATTGGCCAGAAGCCTCTGGGTATCGATCCTTCATTCGTGAAGATCTGAAAGTCCAAGTAAATGCCATTACGACCCATCTCCCGATACGTGAGAATCCATTGTAATCTCAGTTTGTGAAGCATACTCGATAAATAAAGAGAGAAGACTTTGGTGTTTGAGTTTCCGCATTATTACTCTATGTGTTTAAATTGTTCTCATAAAAATACTTGCACTACTATAAAAGTTCACCATAAGTTCACCGGGGTGCGAAGGCTACGGATCGCTAAAGGCCGTTTGAAGGCGTGGAAGCCGTGTGGTAGGCCGCCGAGAGCGTGAGGGCATAGTAGGTTCGCTCGGGTTCGACAGTTGGGTTCTATAACAAGTAGTGTTCGGAGACATTTGACAAGGCCAAGTCGGTTGGCTGACGACCGCAAGCAAGCTTTGAGAAGCCTCTGCTCAGAAATTGTGAGCCCAAAATATATTCTCTCGTGGAAGCAAGTTCATTCAGCTTCTCGCTCTTCCAAACTTGTGGATATTTTGAGAATGGAAGATGCTTTTTCCTTTGCCATTAGAGACTCCATGTTTGGGGAGATCTCTATGGTATTATCACAAAGTTTTTGATTTCACTTTGTACGAGTGTCTAGATGCGTAAGTCTATAGACAAATTGAACAGATTTCCCCGGTACTGAAAGTCATTTTATATATATGGCATTACAAAGGATGATCCTCTCGTACATCACCGAAAACATAAGAGGCAAGTAAAGAAGACTCATAAGAGAAGCACAATGTTTGTTTACTGATTAAGTTCTTCAAAGCGAAGAGAAATTCGCAGACTCTAAAGTTCAACACAGTGTCTAAAGCACCAAAGCGGCAATCCGTATGGAAGCCAAATACCCACTATTATCAACCTCAAGACATGTGCCTAAAGATGTCAAGTTAAATAGAATGAAGGAAGTTGAGTGTTGGCTATGTGGTGCTAAAGGGCATACTTCTAATATGTGTCCCATCGCTTTAGAATCCAAACGAGGTCCGGGTAAAAAGTCTAGTAAGTATGATAAGGGTAAGCAAGCCACTTCTTCTCATACCACCGTCAAACGTGACCCCGATGCCTGTTCTTATTGCCATTCTACTTCTCACAAGATTTCGTAATGTCCTTCTTACCCGGTCGCCGTCAAGCCATTATGCAACATGCCATCTCTTCGTCTCGCCGAGTCCTCTTCTCGATGACTATTCATCATCCTCTTCTAATGAACAAGTCAGTATGCATTGTCATTGTTCGCATCCCGATGCTTGTAAATGTGATTCCTCTTCGACTCGACTTTCGACTCCTATTCTTCGTCGTGGAAGATTCTTCTCATGTCCTCATGGCCTCGACAGATGATGATCTTAAGGTTTTTGCCCAAATCCGTGCGCATGGATGAAAGTGACCTCAAGATCTGCCTCTTCTGATACTTATCTCGAAGAATCTTCCTGGTTCCTCTAGTTCTTCCTCATCTTCTCGTCATAAGAAGCTCTAAACTTTGCTGATGCTTTATGACCGCAAATACAAAGCCGTATCTCCAAATAGTAATAACAAAGCTCGTAGGCCTCACTTTGGGGGAGGTGAATAAGGAGATACAGACTTAAAATCTAGTGCGCAGATAAAAAATGAGCTTAAATGTCTTGAAAGCTCAGAAAACAATCACGCAAGCTCCCACTTCTACACAAGCAGGATAAATTATACATCAGACACTAGACCCTAAAAGCCCTCACTAAATTTGTAAAAGTCTTCTAGTGCTACGTAGATATTAGATATGCAGTCCTCACAGTTCAGCATCAAGAACATTTGCATGTTCTATGTCATCTCTTCTATTGTCATAATACTTATCATGTTATTGCACTTATTGGATTCTCGGTTCGGATCTCAAACCTGATTTCTAAGCATATCATCCCTTCAAGATATTGGACTACTCAGTAGAGAGAAGTCCAGGATTAGGGGTGAAACAATTAAAATTTGAAGTTTCTAAAGCTACCGCTTTGCTTTGGTCCAAGTTGTGTGAAATTATCCTTATGGGCCTCAAACATTCCCTCGTTGATTGTACTTTTGGGTAATATCTTCTGTGCGACAGAGAACCCTCGCGGGGTCGCTGATTTCCGATGGTGTCTGTGGATGTTTATTACCTGCTTCGGTAGAAGAATTGAATTACCCTTATGTTTGTAAACAAACTTTCACCCATGGTGCGATAATGCAGAGAGAAAGCAAAGAAACTTCGTAAGGTCGAGAAAAGTCCTGACGAACTCAAAAATCACAAAGAAATCACTCTGAATTGAAGAATCAGTCTTGAGTTCCCTGTAAATAAAAAGAAAATTGTCAGTTTCCGTAAAGAATTTGAAGATACTTGTTGTTCGTAAGAGCCAAAGTGCCTTCTCACATAAAGCAAAGACAAGTATACAAATCGCCTTACAAGGAAGGATACACCGCGCACTTGTAAGTCCGTATCCATTTCTATGTCTGTTTCGTGATGCATAACATCGCTAAAGAAGAGATTGAACAACTTCTAAAAAGAAGTTGATCAGAGAATCCGCATAGCCCATGGAACTGCTGATGGATTCTACGTAAATAAAAGAAGTGAACAAGTCGTGGAGTTCAAGGTTGGTGATAAAATTATAGCGAACGTAGGTATTAGCAGATGATACTTATCCAATCCCCACAAAGGGAGATTTGATAAGGAGAATTTCTCGAGTCCGGAGTAAAGCTAGATGAATTATGCTCCATCGAGAAAGAGGTAAAGGCAATGTAGTATTGTCTAAGAAAGTTGCTCATTTGGCCAATAAATATTTTTCGTGTCGAAACCGATGCTAAAGCTCGGATGGAGTTTTATCTAAAGAGATAAAGAACTCCTCGAGGATGCACTGACAAGATGGCAAGCCCCTCTTGATATTTTAGTTTTGATGTTGAGCATAGTTTAAGGGTTCCTCAAAAATCGCATTCCGCATTTCCTAAGCAGAGAATATATCCAAGTATCAAGGACATGAAGATGATAATGAAGATCATGTGCAATATCATTGTTTTGTCATCTTGAGAGTAATGGAATCAGCACGTACAGAAGAACTCAAGTTTAGCTCTGCGCAGAGAACGAGCCTTGGCTCCGTATACTGTGGAAAATGGAGGCCAACTTGATCCTCCAATACACAAAGAAAGTTGACTCGCACTTGCAAAACCATTCAGATCCGCAACACTTGGTCCCCCAGGGTGTAGCATATCCCAAAGGAAAATCGATGGATACATCGGAAAATGTATTCACACAGAGATGGTCACGGACAAGAAGCTCGAGAGATCCCTCTCGAAGATTTCTCGGGATCCGTATGTCATTGGCACATCGGTGGCACAATGATCAAGTTACAAGAATTATGTGATCAACCGTGTTAGAAAGATGGGTCCCTACACTTATGGTAAATTCACATCATGGCCACATGATGACCCTAAACTCATTTTTCCCGACTACGCTTATGATTTTGCAGATATGAAAGATTGTGGTGGAACCTTCTTACCGCAGATGGTCCAGCAAACAAACCCACTACACAAAGATAAAGTTTGCACCTACTTGGGATAAATGAAAGGAGAGCCATCCATTCTTTGGTCGACAAATTGGTGGTGGCACTATGGGTCAGTCTTGCAAAGTATGGATCCCGATCAATTTCAGACTTACTGCAGTACATTTCTTTGTGATGAATGTAGTCTCAGACCTACTGAGAATGCGCTCACTACTCCTTTGTAAACCTGTTGTGAAATGACTAAGCATTGAACATACAATGTTAGACCATCCCATACCAAAATGTACATGCAAATGCACCATCAATGGGCCGTAATGACAAAAAATTAAGCATCAAACAGTGCTTAACAAACCCATGATAGTAAGGCTAATTTATACAAAGTCTGGATGAGTGAATGGCACCATGTTAGATATCCAGTGTCAAAATTCTAGAAGAACCCTGCAGATGAACTCAGAGATTAGTGGTCCTCGGGAGCCCCACTCATGAAAGGGCTTTCCCTGTGTATATATGATACCTAGTCACGGGTTTACAGTGACATAGTTTTCTTGGACTTTTCCTATGTCCGAAAAAGTATCCAAAAGTGTAATTATTTGATTCCTCGTGGGCCTTTGTAAGGTATCCACCGTGTTTTCACATGACTTTCACTTTTGTCGGCATGTTAGATCTCCAGCATGGATGTCACCCTCTACTCTGTTACCCGAAAACGATGATCTCACCGCTAAGTGTCAATAATCAGACGAACCAGCCAGCAATGCTTGTCCCCCTCTCATCTCCTGTAAATGAAGAGGTAAGAGTTCATTTGTGGACCATTCGCATTTGGAGTGCTTTTGAGTCTGAGTCCGAGTAGTCTCTCCCTCGCTCGCGGTCGCGCCATCTTCGTGATCTCGCTCGCATCACGGAGTTCATTACTCATAGTCCGAGTAGTTTCTTTCCCCGCCTCGCAGCTCCGTGCTATCACAGCGATCCGCTCGCAACACGAAGAACTTTGCTTTGCGCAGCCATTAGGTCGAAGTGAGAAGCTCGCAAGGTCTGCTCATGTGACAAAGTAGAACCCTAAAGTGGCCACCTCATTAGTGTGTCCCGCATATGTATGTGTTTATGTCTCATAAATCTCCGAGACAGAGTCTCGGATATTGGCCAGAAGTTTCTCGCATCGATCCTTCATTCGTGAAGATCGTGAAGTCCAATGAAATGCCATATACAGCCATCTCTCGATACCAGAGAATCCATTGTAATCCACTAGAAGCTATACCGATAAATAAAGAGAGAAGACTTTGGTGTTTGAGCTTTCCGCATTATTACTCTATGTGTTTAAATTGTTCGTCAAAATACTTGCACTACTATAAAAGTTCACCATAAGTTCACCGGGTTCGCTAAGGCTACTGATCGATAAAGGCCGTTTGAAGGCGTGGAAGCCGTGTGGTAGGCCGAGATCGTGAGGGCATAGTAGGTCTTCGCCTGGGTTCTACAATGGGTTCATAACAAGTAGTGTTCAGAGACATTTGACAAGGCCAAGTCGCGTGTGGTTGACGACCGCAAGCAAAGTTTTGAGAAGCCTCGCTGAAGGTCACACACCTGACCAACCATGCAGAATGTCGCTCTCTCTCGTATAAACTGAAGAGGTGTCATTGCAGGGATCTTTCGATTTGGAGTGTTTTGGCCCTGAGTCCCAGTGCAGTCTTCCTCGGCCTAGCTCCTCCGCGCTGTCTGGTGATCCGGCTTTCGTATCATCGAGTGCTTCGCTACTCATAAGTCTCGAGGATCTTTCCTCGCCAAGTCGCAGCTCGTCAGCGATTCGCATGAAACATCGAAGAACTTGCTGGGCTATGCAGAGGTCGAAGTGAGAAGCCTCCGGCGTCCTGCTCCCGCAGGGACATAGATAACCTTTGGGTGGTTACCATTAAGTGTCTCCGACTGTATGTGTTTATGTCTATAAATCTCTCGAGATGCAGTCCAGATATTGGCTGTAAGCTCTCGGTATCGATCCTTCATTCGTGAAGATCGAAGTCCAAGAATGCCATTACAAATCATCTCTCGATACGTGAGAATCCATTGTAATCTCAGTTGTGAAGCATACCGATAAATAAAGAGAGAAGACTTTGGTGTTTGAGTTTCCGCATTATTACTCTATGTGTTTAAATTGTTCTGCCAAAATACTTGCACTACTATAAAAGTTCACCATAAGTTCACCGGGTTCGCGAAGGCTACTGGATCGATAAAGGCCGTTTGAAGGCGTGGAAGCCGTAGGCAGGCGCCGAGATCGTGAGGGCATAGTAGGTTCGCCTCGGGTTCACAGGCTAGGGTTCTATAACAAGTAGTGTTCGGAGACATTTGACAAGGCCAAGTCGGTTGGTTGACGACCGCAAGCAAGCTTTGAGAAGCCTCTGCTAGAAATTGGTATCGAGCCAATAAGTCTACGCTCGTAGCTCCGGTTCGAGATCTTGAGTAATATTCCAAAAGTCTTTCTTTCTGTCTTTCCTAATAACAATGGATTCATCTATGTCTAAATCTGTTTCATTCGGAGAGCTTGCAGAAGAAGAGCAAGCTCGAACAAAATCCTCTCGTGGGATATGTTTGCATCAAGTAGTAGTCGAGTGATTAATGAGTCTAACTTGTTGTATGAAGAGGTTGAGCCTCAAGCCCGTTGGGTCCTTCCCAACATAAAAGCCTCTCAAGTATATTCTCGACTTAAGTGTTCGGCACCTAAAAGCCGCCACTAGAATAACCATTAAAGAGTCGAGATCCAAAGATTCGAGAGAATAGTGATCAAGCCCAGTTGATCCCTATATTGGATCCCAAAGAACTTCAAGTCAAGCTAAAAGATTGGGAACCGAGTTTTTACATCCGGGATGTTTGCGAGTTGGTATTAATGCACTCGGTTCATCCAGGAGTGGAAGCATACGTGTTAGCAACTCGTCGAGATCTAACACATAACAAATACACCGATTCGTTGATTGGAGGGATAGTTGCTCCACTATCCAATGGGCGATCTGGTTTGATCTGTTACCCAAATTTCTCAAGTATCTGTTTTTGATGAAACATTGGCCGATATTCTTCAGCTTGCAAATCCGGACCACTGGATTTGATATGAATAAGAAAAGAAGAAATATCGTAATACAATTCCGTGGTCGTTTTCGCCACACATCCACAATGTTTCCCATGCAGTCTTACATGCCCCTCAAAGAAAGATTCAAAAACCGGTGTTGTAGTCATCATCGATGCCAAAAATCAGAAAGTTGAGCATCGTGCAATTAAATGGGAAGATCTACAATTTCCCGTACATTGGACAATTTCAAATCCTAAGCCTTTGCAAGTCCAAAAAATTACCTCTGCAAACATAGTTGAGAATCAATCCTCTGCAGCTCGTCTTTTCCCCGTAAGATCAACCATAGACCGCGAAGAATTGAGTCTCGAATGTAAAAAGTCCTCCCGGTACATAGAACCCGATTGTACGTATACGGGTTGTAGTTCACTTGTTTCAAATTGTATTCATGTTTCTCTTTTTGAGTTTGCCCAAATTGTAAATTTTGAGCCGCTAAAGTTGAGTGTCCTCAATGCAAGCAATCGTTAATCCGCAAAGTCTTGCATATGTCGTTTTGCATAAAAACCATAATTCTAGAACAGACAAGCCCCTCCTAGTACATCTCAGTAAATCCTTGTCCTAATCCTAAATGCAATGATATTCCTTTCCCCCATGAGGATGACAAACCTCATGTTATGATGATGCATTTAGTCCCTTCTATGGAAGAAGAAGATCCAAGACTTGTCGACCTCTTGTTGAGTCGAGACCTCCAGGTACTCCAAAATATGGGTTGGGTTATGAAGAAAGGGCAAATCGGTTAATCCCGACTGCAGATTCAAAGACCTCGCCTCCCGATGTAAAGAAACCCTCTCGTTCTCGAAATCCATAAGTTTATCACTCTCATGGATGGTTGTTCCAGAACTTTAATCCCTTACAATTGGATGAAGAGAATGATAAATTGGGATTTGTTCACACATCCTGGATGCAGAGAAGTTTGTCGAAACTTTTCCAAAAGAAGAAAAGATGAAGATGTCACCTGAGTGGAAGGAGTATATGGAAGAGAATGGAGTATGGATCTCTTTCTATTCATGGAAGAAGCAAATGGAGAACGATGTAGTCTTGATGGCGGATACTACATCCTCGTCCTCTCATTCTTGGACCGCATTAGATGGCAGTGAAAATAGAAACCTCTACAACCTACCCTCCTTTTCGAAGTATTGTCATAGGAGAAGGGTCGAACTCGCACATGCTATCCCCTTGGTTCAGCATGATGATTCTTTATCGTATCACGATAAAAGAGTTCAAAAAGTGAGTGAGCAGCTTGAACTGACGAATACCGCACTCACAGTCTAGAGAAAAATGTTGCCAAAACTCGCTCGGTCAAAGATCAAATTGATTCTGTCCAAGTTTCGTAAATGATGTCCATAGAGTTTTAAATTCGTATGATGGTGATTTGCAAGTAGTTAGAGGTATAACGTAACATTCTTCCGTTAGATTTCAAGAAGTTGAAGAGTGTATTATAGACCAGTCTATGTCCACACGACAATCCGTATATAAGTTGTCCGAAAAGTTTGAAAATTTGTTCGTCAAGAAGACCAAAGAAAACCTATTCCTATGTCTTTTTATTGTCAGGGAAAAAGCTAAAAGTGTTGTGCCTCATGAGATTCCCGACTAGAGTCAAGTCTTCCTGTTCCTCTAGTTCTTCCTCATCTTCTCGTTATAAGAAGCCTAATTTTGTTGATGCTTCTTATGACCGCAATACAAAGCCGTATCTCCATCAGAATAACAAAGCTCGTGGCCTCACTTTGGGGGAGGTGAATAAGGAGATACAGACTTAAAATCTGAAGTGCGCAAAGATAAAAAAATGAGCTAAATGTCTTGAAAGCTCAAAACAATCGATCCCGTTTCTCCCACTTCTACACAAAGCAGACAAATTATACACCGCACACTAGACCCGAAGCCCCCACTAAATTTGTGTCTTCGTGTTACGTAGATATTGGGGATATGCAGTGTCCTCACGATCCAAGTACCAAAGCAACATCATGTTCTAGTCGATCTTTCTATTGTCGGTAATACTTATCGAAAGTTATTGCACTTATTGATTCTGGTTTCGGATCTTAACCCGATTTCTAAGCATATCATCCCTTCAAGATATTGGACTACCGCAGAGAGAGAAGTCCAGGGATTAGGGGTGAAACAATTAAAATTTGAAGTTTCTAAAGCTACCGTTTGCTTTGGTCCAAGTTGTGTGAAATTATCCTTAGCAGCCTCTGTACATTCCTCGTTGATTGTATTTTGGGTAATATCTTCTTAGCGACGAGAGAACCTCATGGGTCACTCGGATTTCCCGATGGTGGTTCAGTGGATGTTTATTACCGTTTCCAGTAGAAGAATTGAATTACCTTATGTTTCCGAAACAAACTTTCACCCATGGTGCGGATAATGCAGGAGAAAGTAAAGAAACTTCGAAGACTGAGAAAAGTCCGGACGAACTCAAAAATCACAAAGAAATCATCGAAATTGAAGAACAGATTGAGTTCCCGTAAATAAAAAGAAAAAATTGTCTGCTTTCCGTAAAGAATTTGAAGATACTTGTTGTTCGGAAGAGCCAAATGCCTTCCGGCACGTAAAGCAAGATAAAGATACAACTCGCTTTACAAGGAAGGATACACTGCGTACCTTGTAAGTCCGAGATCCATTTCTATGTCTCGTTCGGATGTACAACACCGCTGCAAAGAAGAGATTGAACAGACTTCTTAAAAAGAAGTTGATCGGAGAATCCCATAGCCCATGGAACTGCTATGGATTCTACGTAAATAAAAGAAGTGAACAAGTCGGGGAGTTCCAAGGTTGGTGATAAATTATAAGCCCCCGAACAGAAGTATTAGCAGATGATACTTATCCAATCCCCCACAAAGGAGATTTGATAAGGAGAATTTCCGGAGCCAAAGTATTTTTCAAAGTTTGATCTAAAGTCCGGTTTCTCGGCAAGTTGTCATGCAGTAAAATGATAGATGGAAGACGCATTTAGTGTTCCCCATGGACACTATGAATGGAATGTAATGCCTTTTGGTCCGAAGCATGCACCATCAAAATTCCAAAAGGTAATGGATTCTATCTTCAAACCATATGCTCGATTGGTTACTTGCCTATATCGATGATCTCGTCGATATTCTCCAAAAATTTGAATGACCATTTCAAACATCCGAGAATTTTCATGAAATTGGTCAAACATAATGGACTTGTCCTAAGCAAGAAGAAGATGGAATTGTGTTCGACAAAGATAAAATTCTTAGGACATGAAATTGAGAATGGCCGTATTGCTCGCAGCGTCATGCACTAGAATTTGTCGATAAATTTCCCTGATGTTATCCTTGATAAAACCCAGTACGCAAAGGTTCTTAGGGTGCCTAAATTATGTGAGCAACTTCTATCCAAACCGCGCCATTGATAGATCTCTCGTTGAATCGCAGACTTAGAAAAAACCCTAAACCTTGGACCGACAGCACACCCAAGCGACCAAAGAAATAAAGTCCAAGGTAAGATTTTTCGCCTATTTTACATGTTGCCGATGATAATTTCTATAAGATTGTTGAGACAGATGCAAGCAACATAGGATGGGGAGGTGTGTCGAAACGAAGCCAAAAGCAGAAGACCCAAAAGAAGATGAAAGAGTTGTTCTTTTTGCCTCTCGGAGTCCGGAGTAAAGCAGTAGATGAATTATGCTCCCATCGAGAAAGAGGTAAAGGCAACGTGGTATTGTCTAAGAAAGTTTTCTCGTTCATTTGGCCAATAAATATTTTCTCGCTCGTAACCGATGCTAAAGCTCGGATGGAGTTTTATCTAAAGAGATAAAGAACCCCTCGAGGATGCAAAATTTGCAAGATGGCAAGCCCTCTTTGCATATTTTAGTTTTGATGTTGAACATATTAAGGGTTCTAAAAATCGTATTCCGTATTTCCTAAGCAGAGAATATATCCAAAGATCAAGGACAAGAAGATGACAATGAAGATCATGTGCAATATCATTGTTTTGTCATCTTGACAGAATGGAATCAGTGCCCAACGTAAAGAAGAACTCAAGTTTATTGCGTGATAATGAGCCTTGGCTCGTATACTTGGAAAAATGGAGGCCAACTTGGATCCTCCGCAATACACAGTGTTGGACGGTAATTTGCAAAACCATTCGGATCCGCAACACTTGGTCCCCCGGCAGTAAAAGTATATCCCAAAGGAAATAGATGGATACACGAGAAAAGTGTATTCACACAAAGCATGGCCGCCGCACAAGAAGCCGAGAGATCCCTCTCGTAAGATTTTCGGGATCCGTATGTCATTGGTACCGGTGGCAATAACGTATCAAGTTACAAGAATTATGTGATAAACCGTGTTAGAAAGATGGGTCCCTACACTTATGGTAAATTCACATCATGGCCACATGATGACCCTAAACTCATTTTTTCCCCTGACACGCTTTATGATTTTGCAGGATATGAAAGATTGTGGTGGAATCTTCTTAACGGAGATGGTCCGTAACAAACCCACTACACAAAGATAAAGTTTGCACCTACTTGGATAAATGAAAGAGAGCCATCCATTCCTTGGGCCGACAAATTGGTGGTGGCACTATGGGGTCGATCCCCTACAAAGTATGGATCCCGATCAATTTCAGACTTATCACGAGACATTTTTTGTGATGAATGTATCTCAGACCGGCCGGAGAATGTTTTCATTACCCATGTAAAACTCGTTGGGGAAATGACCAAAGCATTGAACATACAATGTTAGACCATCCCATACTAAAAATGTACATGCAAATGCACTATCAATGGGCCGTAATGACAAAAATTAAGCATCAAATAGTGCTTAACAAACCCATGATAGTAAGGCGAATTTATACAAAAGCCTCGGGATGATGAATGGTACCATGTTAGATATCCAGGTGTCAAAATTCTAGAAGAACTCGCAGATGAACCCAAAGACTAGTGGTCCTCGGGAGCCCCACTCATGAAAGGCTTTCCCCGTGTATATATGATACCTAGTCACGGGTTTACGGTGACATAGTTTTCTCTTGGACTTTTCCTATGTCCGAAAAGTATCCAAAGTGTAATTATTTGATTCCTCGTGGGCCTTTGTAAGGTATCCACCGTGTTTTCACATGACTTTCACTTTTGTCGGCATGTTAGATCTCCGTGCGGATGTCACCTCACTCGTGTTACCCGAAAACGATGATCTACCGCCAAGTGTCAATAATCGGACGAACCACAAGTAATGCTTGTCCCCCTCTCATTCCTATAAATGAAGAGGTAAGGTTCATTTGTGGATCATTCGCATTTGGAGTGTTTTGAGTCTTGAGTCCGAGTAGTCTCTCCCCTCGCTCTGCGTCTCGCGCCATCTTGGTGATCTCGCTCGCATCACGGAGTTCATTACTCATAAGTCCGAGTAGTTTCTTCCTCGCTCGCGTCCGCGCTATCACAGCCGATCCGCTCGCAACACGAAGAACTTTGCTCACAAATCATTAGGTCGAAGTGAGAAGCCCGCGCGTCTCGTTCATGTGACAAAGTAGAACCCTAAAGTGGCCACTTCATTAGTGTGTCCGCATAGCTCCGACCGCACTCAAATTTTCGTTGTCTCGGTTTTTGATGAAACATTGGCCGATATTCTTCAGTTGCAAATCCGCACCACTGGATTTGATATGAATAAGAAAAGAAGAAATATCGCAATACAATTCCGTGGCTGTTTTCGCCACACATCCACAATGTTTCCTGCAGTCTTACAGGCCCCCAACAAAGATTCAAAAACCAGTGTTGTAGTCATCACTGATGCCAAAAATCAGAAAGTTGAGCATCAGGCAATTAAATGGGAAGATCTACAATTTCCCAGACACTGGACAATTTCAAATCCTAAGCCTTTGCAAGTCCAAAAAATTACCTCTGCAAACATAGTTGAGAATCAACTTCCGTACTCGTTCATCCCTTTAAGATCAACCATATCGCAAGAATTCGAGCCCTCGAATGTAAAAAAGGCCTCCCAGACATAGAACCCGATTGTACAGAGCACGTTGTAGTTCACTTGTTTCAAATTGTATTCATGTTTCTCCTTTTGAGTTTGCCCAAATTGTAAATTTTGAGCCAGTTAAAGTTGAGTGTCCTCAATGCAAGCAGTCTGTTAATCTGCAAAGTCTTGCATATGCTGTTTTACATAAAAACCATAATTCTAGAACAGGACAAGCCCCTCCTAGTACATCTGTAAATCCTTGTCCTAATCATAAATGCAATGATATTCCTTTCCCCCATGAGGATGAAAAACCTCATGTTATGATGATGCATTTAGTCCCTTCTATGGAAGAAGAAGATCCAAGACTTGTCGACCTCTTGTTGAGTCAGAGACCTCCAGGTACTCCAAAATATGGGTTGGGTTATGAAGAAAGGGCAAATCAGTTAATCCCAGCCTGCAGATTCAAAGACCTGCCTCCTGATGTAAAGAAACCCTCTGTTCCTGAAATCCATAAGTTTATCACTCTCATGGATGGTTGTTCCAGAACTTTAATCCCTTACAATTGGATGAAGAGAATGATAAATTGGGATTTGTTCACACATCCGGATGCAGAGAAGTTTGCTGAAACTTTTCCAAAAGAAGAAAAGATGAAGATGTCAGCTGAGTGGAAGGAGTATATGGAAGAGAATGGAGTATGGATCTCTTTCTATTCATGGAAGAAGCAAATGGAGAATGATGTAGTCTTGATGGCAGATACTACATCCTCGTCCTCTCATTCTTGGACTGCATTAGATGGCAGTAAAATAGAAACCTCTACAACCTACCCTCCTTTTCGAAGTATTGTCATAGGAGAAGGGTCGAACTCTGCACATGCTATCCCCTTGGTTCAGCATGATGATTCTTTATCAGATCACGATAAAAGAGTTCAAAAAGTGAGTGAGCAGTTGAACTGGACGAATACTGCACTCACAGGTCTAGAGAAAAATGTTGCCAAAAATGCCCTGGTCAAAGATCAAATTGATTCTGTCCAAGTTTCTGTAAATGATGTCCATAGAGTTTTAAATTCTGTACAGTGTGATTTGCAAGTAGTTAGAGGTATAACAGAACATTCTTCTGTTAGATTTCAAGAAGTTGAAGAGTGTATTATAGACCAGTCTATGTCCACACGACAATCTGTATATAAGTTGTCTGAAAAGTTTGAAAATGTGTCTGTCAAGAAGACCAGGAAACCTATTCCTATGTCTTTTATTGCTGGAAAAGCTAAAAGTGTTCTGCCTCATGAGATTCCCAGACTAGAGTCAAGTCCTCCTGCCTCTAGATTTCCTCATCTCATGCCAAGGGAAGTTCCTCATTTACCTGTGTCAAAGTCTAAGCCAGAATCGGCCAAAGAAAAATCTGAAAAGGTTACAATTACTGAAGTCTTAGAAGATTCTGAGCAAAAAGATCATGTCTTTCCCATCTATGAACCTTTGGAACCACAGTTCACCCGTCATGCAGCCCCTGATCTCTATGGTGCAGGAAAGATTCCCCCTCGGGAAACTTTTCATGAAGGGAGTCATAAGGAATGGAACATAGATAATATGTCCGCTCTCAAAGTCCGAAGGACAAATTTTAGATCAAATGGATCATTGAATATAAACCGATGTGTGATGGAAAGACGGGGTTGATGCTTGTAAAAAACTCTCATGCAGTGTTTCACTGGCACTCTTGCCAGGTGGTGGGAATTGGAATCCTCTCCCGCATTGATTGAAAGAATGGAACGGGAAGTTGTTAAAGATGAACAGGGTGATGTTGTGTTTAACCCTGATGGCACTTCAAATAATAATATGATTGGTGCTCTTACAACACTTATTTATGAACATTTTTGTGGTTTAGAGTATGTTGCAGCAGATAAAAATGAAATGATTCTGATGAATCTTAAGTGCAACAATATTAATAAGTATGAAGACTTCCACAGAGATTGGATACAGAGAATATTTTGGGTTAAGGAGCCCAAGAATATTCTGTGGAAGCAAGTATATCTAGCTGCTTTGCCCTCCAAACTTGTAGATATTTTGAGAATGGAAGATGCTTTTCCATTGCCATTAGAAACTTATGTTTGGGGAGATTTCTATGGCATTATCACAAAGTTTTTAATTTCACTTTGTACCAGATCTAAAATGCAGAAGTCTATCGATAAGTTGAACAGACTTCCTGGTACTAAGTCATTTTGCAGCAAATATGGCATTACAGTGGATGATCCTCTTGTACATCACAGAAAGCATAAGAGGCAAGTTAAGAAGGCCTATAAGAGGAGTAAAGCTACTTACAGATTAAGTTCTTCAAAGCGAAGAGAAATTCGCAGACCTAAAGTTCAACACAGGTCTAAAGCACCAAAGCGGCAATCCAGATGGAAGCCAAATACCCACTATTATCAACCTCAAGACATCAGGCCTAAAGATGTCAAGTTAAATAGAATGAAGGAAGTTGAGTGTTGGCTATGTGGTGCTAAAGGGAATACTTCTAATATGTGTCCTACTGCTTTAGAATCCAAACGAGGTCTGGGTAAAAAGTCTAGTAAATATGACAAGGGTAAGCAAGCCACTTCTTCTCATACCATCACAACGCACTCGAGGCCTCTGCTCTTATTGCTATTCTATTTCACGATTTCCAGATTGTCTTTTTCTCTACCGCCGCCACAGACCATTATGCGTATGCCATTCCTTCGTCACTAATGAGGTCTTCTCGATGGATCGCTCATCATCCTCTCGATGAACAAGTCAATCACCATTGTCATTGTTCGTATCCAGGGTGCTTGTAAATGTGATTCCTCTTCTGCATCCGATTCTTTTGCCTATTTTTCATTGGTGGAAGATTTCTCATGTCCTCATGGCTCTGGCGCATGATGATCTTAAGGTTTTTGCCCAAATCCGTTCCATGGATGAAAGTGACCTCAAGACTTCCCTTCTTGATACTTATCTGAAGAATCTTCCTGGTTCCTCTAGTTCTTCCTCATCTTCTCGTTATAAGAAGCCTAATTTGCTGATGCTTTCCCAGTGACCGGCACATGCCGTATCTCCAAGCAGGAATAACAGAAATCGTGGCCTCACTTTGGGGGAGGTGAAGGAGATACAGACTTAAAATCCGGCGCAAAGAGATAAAAAATGAGCCAAATGTCTTGAAAGCTCAAAACAATCACCGTTTCTCCCACTTCTACAAAGCAGACAAATTATACATCAAGATATTGTGACCCGAAGCCCCCACTAAATTTGTGTCTTCAAAGCGTAGATATTGGGATATGTGTCCTCATACCCGTAAATAGTGCCTTCATGTTCTAGTCGATCTTTCTATTGCTGGTAATATTTATCAGGTTATTGCACTTATTGATTCTGGTTCAGATCTTAACCTGATTTCTAAGCATATCATCCCTTCAAGATATTGGACTACTGCAGAAAGAGAAGTCCAGGGATTAGGGGTGAAACAATTAAAATTTGAAGTTTCTAAAGCTACTGTTTGCTTTGGTCCAAGTTGTGTGAAATTATCCTTAGCAGTCTCAGACATTCCTGTTGATTGTATTTTGGGTAATATCTTCTTAGCAGCAATAGAACCTCATGGGTCAGTCAGATTTCCTGATGGTGGTTCAGGGATGTTTATTACTGTTTCTGGTAGAAGAATTGAATTACCTTATGTTTCCAGAAACAAACTTTCACCCATGGTGCAGATAATGCAGGAGAAATTAAAGAAACTTCAGAAGGCTGAGAAAAGTCTGGACGAACTCAAAAATCACAAAGAAATCATCAGAATTGAAGAACAGTTGAGTTCCCCAGAAATAAAAAGAAAAATTGCTGCTTTCCAGAAAGAATTTGAAGATACTTGTTGTTCAGAAGAGCCAAATGCCTTCTGGCACAGAAAGCAGTACAGTATACAACTGCCTTACAAGGAAGGATACACTGGCAGACCTTGTAAGTCCAGATCCATTTCTATGTTTGTTCAGGACAGACAACACTGCCAGCAAGAGATTGAACAGCTTCTTAAAAAGAAGTTGATCAGAGAATCCCATAGCCCATGGAACTGCTATGGATTCTACGTAAATAAAAGAAGGAACAAGCTCTGGGGAGTTCCAAGGCTGGTGATAAATTATAAGCCCCTGAACAGAGTATTAGCAGATGATACTTATCCAATCCCCCACAAAGGAGATTTGATAAGGAGAATTTCTGGAGCCAAAGTATTTTCAAAGTTTGATCTAAAGTCTGGTTTCTGGCAAGTTGATGTTGCAGAAAATGATAGATGGAAGACAGCATTTAGTGTTCCCCATGGACACTATGAATGGAATGTAATGCCTTTTGGTCTGAAGCATGCACCGTCAAAATTCCAAAAGGTAATGGATTCTATCTTCAAACCATATGCTGATTGGTTACTTGCCTATATCAATGATCTGCTGATATTCTCCAAAAATTTGAATGACCATTTCAAACATCTGAGAATTTTCATGAAATTGGTCAAACATAATGGACTTGTCCTAAGCAAGAAGAAGATGGAATTGTGTCTGACAAAGATAAAATTCTTAGGACATGAAATTGAGAATGGCCAGATTTCTCTGCAGCGTCATGCACTAGAATTTGCTGATAAATTTCCTGATGTTATCCTTGATAAAACCCAGCTGCAAAGGTTCTTAGGGTGCCTAAATTATGTGAGCAACTTCTATCCAAACTGCGCCATTGATAGATCTCTGTTGAATCAGAGACTTAGAAAAAACCCTAAACCTTGGACTGACAGGCACACCCAAGCAGTCAAAGAAATAAAGTCCAAGGTAAGATTTCTGCCTATTTTACATGTTGCTGATGATAATTTCTATAAGATTGTTGAGACATATGCAAGCAACGTAGGATGGGGAGGTGTGCTGAAACAGAAGCCAAAAGCAGAAGACCCAAAAGAAGATGAAAGAGTTGTTCTTTTTGCCTCTAGAGTCTGGAGTAAAGCAGAGATGAATTATGCTCCCATCGAGAAAGAGGTAAAGGCAGCGTGGTATTGTCTAATAAAGTTTTCTGTTCATTTGGCCAATAAATATTTTATGCTCAGAACTGATGCTAAAGCTCTGGATGGAGTTTTATCTAAAGAGATAAAGAACCCTGAGGATGCAAAATTTGCAATATGGCAAGCCCTCTTTGCATATTTTAGTTTTGATGTTGAACATATTAAGGGTTCTGAAAACTGTATTCCAGATTTCCTAAGCAGAGAATATATCCAGCATCAAGGACAAGAAGATGACAATGAAGATCATGTGCAATATCATTGTTTTGTCATCTTGACAGAATGGAATCAGGCCCAACAGAAAGAAGAACTCAAGTTTATTACAGATAATGAGCCTTGGCCTGTATACTTGGAAAAATGGAGGCCAACTTGGATCCTCCGCAATACACAGGTGTTGGACGGTAATTTGCAAAACCATTCAGATCTGCAACACTTGGTCCCTGGCAGAAAAGTATATCCCAAAGGAAATAGATGGATACACGAGAAAATGTATTCACACAGTATGGCTGCCGCACAAGAAGCTGAGAGATCCCTCTCAGAAGATTTCTGGGATCTGTATGTCATTGGTACTGGTGGCAATAACAGATCAAGTTACAAGAATTATGTGATCAACCGTGTTAGAAAGATGGGTCCCTACACTTATGGTAAATTCACATCATGGCCACATGATGACCCTAAACTCATCTTTCCTGACACAGTTTATGATTTTGCAGGATATGAAAGATTGTGGTGGAATCTTCTTAACAGAGATGGTCCAGAACAAACCCACTACACAAAGATAAAGTTTGCACCTACTTGGATAAATGAAAGAGAGCCATCCATTCCTTGGCTGACAAATTGGTGGTGGCACTATGGGGTCAGTCCCTACAGTATGGATCCTGATCAATTTCAGACTTATCACAGACATTTTTGTGATGAATGTATCTCAGGACCGGCCGGAGAATGTTTTCATTACCCATGTAAAACTGTTGGGGAAATGATCAGTATTGAACATACAATGTTAGACCATCCCATACTAAAAATGTACATGCAAATGCACTATCAATGGGCTGTAATGACAAAAATTAAGCATCAAATAGTTCTTAATAAACCCATGATAGTTAGACGAATTTATACAAAAGCTTGGGATGATGAATGGTACTTTGTAAGATATCCAGGTGTAAAAATTCTAGAAGAACCTGCAGAAGAGCCCAGTACTAGTGGTCCTCGGGAGCCCCACTCATGAAAGGCTTTCCCTGTGTACATATGATACCCAGTCACGGGTCTACGGTGACATAGCTTTTCTATTGGACTTTTCCTATGTCAGAAAAGTATCCAAAGTGTAAATATTTGCTAAATATTTGATTCCTCGTGGGCCTTTGTAAGGCATCCACTGTGTTTTCACATGTCTTTCACTTTTGTTTGTCGGCATGTTAGATCTCCGTGCGGATGTCACCTCATGGTGTTACCCGAAAATGATGATCTAATGCCAAGTGTCGTTAATCGGACGAACCACAGTAATGCTTGTCCCCCTCTCATTCCTATAAATGAGGAGGTAAGGTTCATTTGTGATTCATTCGCATTTGGAGTGTTTGGAGTCTTGAGTCCGAGTAGTCTCTCCCTGCTCTGCGTCTGCGCCATCTTGGTGATCTGCTCGCATCACGGAGTCCATTACTCATAGTCTGAGTAGTTTCTTCCTGCTCTGCGTCTGCGCTATCACAGTGATCTGCTCGCAACACGAAGAACTTTGCTCACAGTCATTAGGTCGAAGTGAGAAGCCTGCGCGTCTGTTCTTGTGACAGGCGAGAACCTAAAGTGGCCACTTCTTTAGTGTGTCTGCATATATATATATTTGTGTCTATAAATATCTGAGACAGAGTCTGTATATTGGCCAGGAAGCCTCTGGTATCGATCCTTCATTCGTGAAGATCAGAAGTCCAGTAAATGCCATTACAGTCCATCTCTGATACGGAGAATCCATTGTAATCTGGTTGTGAAGCATACTGATAAATAAAGAGAGAAGAATTTGGTGTTTGAGTTTCCGCATTATTACTCTATGTGTTTAAATTGTTCTGTCAAAATACTTGCACTACTATAAAAGTTCACCATAAGTTCACCGGGGTTCGCGAAGGCTACGGATCGATAAAGGCCGTTTGAAGGCGTGGAAGCCGTGTGGTAGGACGCTGAGATCGTGAGGGCATAGTAGGTTCGCCTGGGTTCACAGTTGGGTTCATAACAAGTAGTGTTCAGAGACATTTGACAAGGCCAAGTCGGTTGGTTGACGACCGCAAGCAAGCTTTGAGAAGCCTCTGCTAGTGAATAAGGAGATACAGGACTTAAAATCTGAAGTGCGCAGTATAAAAAATGAGCTAAATGTCTTGAAAGCTCAAAACAATCAGTCTGCTTCTCCCACTTCTACACAGCAGACAAATTATACACTGCACACTAGACCTGAAGCCCCCACTAAATTTGTGTCTTCAGGTTACAGAGATATTGGGGATATGCAGGTCCTCACAGTCCAGTACCAGCAACATCATGTTCTAGTCGATCTTTCTATTGCTGGTAATACTTATCAGGTTATTGCACTTATTGATTCTAGTTCAGATCTTAACCTGATTTCTAAGCATATCATCCCTTCAAGATATTGGACTACTGCAGAGAGAGAAGTCCAGGGATTAGGGGTGAAACAATTAAAATTTGAAGTTTCTAAAGCTACTGTTTGCTTTGGTCCAAGTTGTGTGAAATTATCCTTAGCAGTCTCAGACATTCCTGTTGATTGTATTTTGGGTAATATCTTCTTAGCAGCAGTAGAACCTCATGGGTCAGTTAGATTTCCTGATGGTGGTTCAGGGATGTTTATTACTGTTTCTGGTAGAAGAATTGAATTACCTTATGTTTCCAGAAACAAACTTTCACCCATGGTGCAGATAATGCAGGAGAACGTAAAGAAACTTCAGAAGGCTGAGAAAAGTCTGGACGAACTCAAAAATCACAAAGAAATCATCAGAATTGAAGAACAGTTGAGTTCCCCAGAAATAAAAAGAAAAATTGATGCTTTCCAGAAAGAATTTGAAGATACTTGTTGTTCAGAAGAGCCAAATGCCTTCTGGCACAGAAAGCAGTACAGTATACAACTGCCTTACAAGGAAGGATACACTGGCAGACCTTGTAAGTCCAGATCCATTTCTATGTCTGTTCAGGACAGACAACACTGCCAGCAAGAGATTGAACAGCTTCTTAAAAAGAAGTTGATCAGAGAATCCCATAGCCCATGGAACTACTATGGATTCTACGTAAATAAAAGAAGTGAACAAGTCAGGGGAGTTCCAAGGTTGGTGATAAATTATAAGCCCCTGAACAGAGTATTAGCAGATGATACTTATCCAATCCCCCACAAAGGAGATTTGATAAGGAGAATTTCTGGAGCCAAAGTGTTTTCAAAGTTTGATCTAAAGTCTGGTTTCTGGCAAGTTGCTATTGCAGAAAATGACAGATGGAAGACAGCATTCAGTGTTCCCCATGGACACTATGAATGGAATGTAATGCCTTTTGGTCTGAAGCATGCACCATCAAAGTTCCAAAAGGTAATGGATTCAATCTTCAAACCATATGCTGATTGGTTGCTTGCCTATATTGATGATCTGCTGATATTTTCCAAAAATTTGAGTGACCATTTCAAACATCTAAATTTTTTTATGAAATTGGTCAAGCATAATGGACTTGTCCTAGGCAAGAAAAAGATGGAATTGTGTATGACAAAGATAAAATTCTTAGGACATGAAATTGAAAATGGCCAGATTGCTCTACAACGTCATGCACTAGAGTTTGCTGATAAATTTCCTGATGTCATCCTTGATAAAACTCAGTTGCAAAGGTTCTTAGGGTGCCTAAATTATGTGAGCAACTTCTATCCAAACTGTGCCATTGATAGATCTCTGTTGAATCAAAGACTTAGAAAAAACCCTAAACCTTGGACTGACAAGCACACCCAAGCAGTCAAAGAAATAAAGTCCAAGGTAAGATTTCTGCCTATTTTACATGTTGCTGATGATAATTTCTATAAGATTGTTGAGACAGATGCAAGCAACATAGGATGGGGAGGTGTGCTGAAACAGAAGCCAAAAGCAGAAGACCCAAAAGAAGATGAAAGAGTTGTTCTTTTTGCCTCTGGAGTCTGGAGTAAAGCAGAGATGAATTATGCTCCCATCGAGAAAGAGGTAAAGGCAGCGTGGTATTGTCTAAGAAAGTTTTCTGTTCATTTGGCCAATAAATATTTTCTGCTCAGAACTAATGCTAAAGCTCTGGATGGAGTTTTATCTAAAGAGATAAAGAACCCTGAGGATGCAAAATTTGCAAGATGGCAAGCCCTCTTTGCATATTTTAGTTTTGATGTTGAACATATTAAGGGTTCTGAAAACTGTATTCCAGATTTCCTAAGCAGACAATATATCCAGCATCAAGGACAAGAAGATGACAATGAAGATCATGTGCAATATCATTGTTTTGTCATCTTGACAGAATGGAATCAGGCCCAATAGAAAGAAGAACTCAAGTTTATTGCAGATAATGAGCCTTGGCCTGTATACTTGGAAAAATGGAGGCCAACTTGGATCCTCCGCAATACACAGGTGTTGGACGGTAATTTGCAAAACCATTCAGATCTGCAACACTTGGTCCCTGGCAGAAAAGTATATCCCAAAGGAAATATATGGATACACGAGAAAATGTATTCACACAGTATGGCTGCCGCACAAGAAGCTGAGAGGTCCCTCTCAGAAGATTTATGGGATCTGTATGTCATTGGTACTGGTGGCAATAACAGATCAAGTTACAAGAATTATGTGATCAACCGTGTTAGAAAGATGGGTCCCTACACTTATGGTAAATTCACATCATGGCCACATGATGACCCTAAACTCATTTTTCCTGACACAGTTTATGATTTTGCAGGATATGAAAGATTGTGGTGGAATCTTCTTAACAGAGATGGTCCAGAACAAACCCACTACACAAAGATAAAGTTTGCACCTACTTGGATAAATGAAAGAGAGCCATCCATTCCTTGGCTGACAAATTGGTGGTGGCACTATGGGGTCAGTCCCTACAGTATGGATCCTGATCAATTTCAGACTTATCACAGACATTTTTGTGATGAATGTATCTCAGGACCGGCCGGAGAATGTTTTCATTACCCTTGTAAAACTGTTGGGGAAATAACCAGTATTGAACATACAATGTTAGACCATCCCATACTAAAAATGTACATGCAAATGCACTATCAATGGGCCGTAATGACAAAAATTAAGCATCAAATAGTGCTTAACAAACCCATGATAGTAAGGCGAATTTATACAAAAGCCTGGAATGATGAATGGTACCATGTTAGATATCCAGGTGTCAAAATTCTAGAAGAACCTGCAGATGAACCCAGTACTAGTGGTCCTCGGGAGCCCCACTCATGAAAGGCTTTCCCTGTGTATATATGATACCTAGTCACGGGTTTACAGTGACATAGTTTCCTCTTGGACTTTTCCTATGTCTGAAAAGTATCCAAAGTGTAATTATTTGATTCCTCGTGGGCCTTTGTAAGGTATCCACTCTGTTTTCACATGACTTTCACTTTTGTCGGCATGTTAGATCTCCGTGCGGATGTCACCTCACGGTGTTACCCGAAAACGATGATCTACTGCCAAGTGTCAATAATCGGACGAACCACAGTAATGCTTGTCCCCCTCTCATTCCTATAAATGAAGAGGTAAGGTTCATTTGTGGATCATTCGCATTTGGAGTGTTTTGAGTCTTGAGTCCGAGTAATCTTTCCCTGCTCTGCGTCTCAAGGGGCGATCTTGGTGATCTCGCTTCTCGCATCACCGAAGTTCATTACTCATAAGTCCGAGTAGTTTTTTCCGCTTCCGTTACCGCGCTTTCTATCACAACCGGGACCGTCGCAACACGAAGAACTTTCTCACAGTCAATAGGTCGAAGTGAGAAGCCCGCTGGCTCTGCTCATGACAAAGTAGAACTCAAAGTGGCCACTTCATTAGTGTGTTCCAGATAGTTTGATCATACTCTCCACCGTGTTGTCTCGTTTGATGAAACATCGTTTGTTATTTTGCCTGCAAATCCCATCACCTGGATTTGATATGAATAAGAAAAGAAGAAATATCGCAATACAATTCTGTGGCTGTTTTCGCCACACATCCACAATGTTTCCTGCAGTCTTACATGCCCCCAGCAAAGATTCAAAAACCAGTGTTGTAGTCATCACTGATGCCAAAAATCAGAAAGTTGAGCATCAGGCAATTAAATGGGAAGATCTACAATTTCCCAGACATTGGAAAATTTCAAATCCTAAGCCTTTGCAAGTCCAAAAAATTACCTCTGCAAACATAGTTGAGAATCAATCCTCTGCAGTTCTGTCTTTCCCCAGAAGATCAACCATAGACCGCAGAAGAATTGAGTCTGAATGTAAAAAGTCCTCCCGGTACATAGAACTCGATTGTACAGATACGGGTTGTAGTTCACTTGTTTCAAATTGTATTCATGTTTCTCTTTTTGAGTTTGCCCAAATTGTAAATTTTGAGCCAGTTAAAGTTGAGTGTCCTCAATGCAAGCAGTCTGTTAATCTGCAAAGTCTTGCATATGCTGTTTTGCATAAAAACCATAATTCTAGAACAGGACAAGCCCCTCCTAGTACATCTGTAAATCCTTGTCCTAATCCTAAATGCAATGATATTCCTTTTCCCCATGAGGATGACAAACCTCATGTTATGATGATGCATTTAGTCCCTTCTATGGAAGAAGAAGATCCAAGACTTGTCGACCTCTTGTTGAGTCAGAGACCTCCAGGTACTCCAAAATATGGGTTGGGTTATGAAGAAAGGGCAAATCAGTTAATCCCAGCCTGCAGATTCAAAGACCTGCCTCCTGATGTAAAGAAACCCTCTGTTCCTGAAATCCATAAGTTTATCACTCTCATGGATGGTTGTTCCAGAACTTTAATCCCTTACAATTGGATGAAGAGAATGATAAATTGGGATTTGTTCACACATCCGGATGCAGAGAAGTTTGCTGAAACTTTTCCAAAAGAAGAAAAGATGAAGATGTCAGCTGAGCGGAAGGAGTATATGGAAGAGAATGGAGTATGGATCTCTTTCTATTCATGGAAGAAGCAAATGGAGAACGATGTAGTCTTGATGGCAGACACTACATCCTCGTCCTCTCATTCTTGGACTGCATTAGATGGCAGTAAAATAGAAACCTCTACAACCTACCCTCCTTTTCGAAGTATTGTCATAGGAGAAGGGTCGAACTCTGCACATGCTATCCCCTTGGTTCAGCATGATGATTCTTTATCAGATCACGATAAAAGAGTTCAAAAAGTGAGTGAGCAGTTGAACTGGACGAATACTGCACTCACAGGTCTAGAGAAAAATGTTGCCAAAACTGCCTTGGTCAAAGATCAAATTGATTCTGTCCAAGTTTCTGTAAATGATATCCATAGAGTTTTAAATTCTGTACAGTGTGATTTGCAAGTAGTTAGAGGTATAACAGAACATTCTTCTGTTAGATTTCAAGAAGTTGAAGAGTGTATTATAGACCAGTCTATGTCCACACGACAATCTGTATATAAGTTGTCTAAAAAGTTTGAAAATTTGTCTGTCAAGAAGACCAGCAAACCTATTCCTATGTCTTTTATTGCTGGTAAAGCTAAAAGTGTTGTGCCTCATGAGATTCCCAGACTAGAGTCAAGTCCTCCTGCCTCTAGATTCCCTCATCTCATGCCAAGGGAAGTTCCTCATTTACCCGTGTCAAAGTCTAAGCCAGAATCGGCCAAAGAAAAATCTGAAAAGGTTACAATTACTGAAGTCTTAGAAGATTCTGAGCAAAAAGATCATGTCTTTCCCATCTATGAACCTTTGGAACCACAGTTCACCCGTCATGCAGCCCCTGATCTATATGGTGCAGGAAAGATTTCCCCTCGGGAAACTTTTCATGAAGGGAGTCATAAGGAATGGAACATAGATAATATGTCTGCCTCTCAGGTCCGACAAATTTTAGATCAAATGATCATTGAATATAAACTGATGTGTGCAGATGGAAAGACTGAAGTTGATGCTTGTAAAACTCTCATGCAGTGTTTCACTGGCACTCTTGCTAGGTGGTGGGAATTGGAATCCTCTCCCGCATTGATTGAAAGAATGGAGCGGGAAGTTGTTAAAGATGAACAGGGTGATGTTGTGATTAACCCTGATGGCACTTCAAATAATAATATGATTGGTGCTCTTACAGCACTTATTTATGAACATTTTTGTGGTTTAGAGTATGTTGCAGCAGATAAAAATGAAATGATTCTGATGATTCTTAAGTGCAACAATATTAATAAGTATGAAGACTTCCACAGAGATTGGATACAGAGAATATTTTGGGTTAAGGAGCCCAAGAATATTATGTGGAAACAAGTATATCTAGCTGCTTTGCCCTCCAAACTTGTAGATATTTTGAGAATGGAAGATGCTTTTCCTTTGCCATTAGAAACTTATGTTTGGGGAGATTTCTATGGCATTATCACAAAGTTTTTAATTTCACTTTGTACCAGATCTAAAATGCAGAAGTCTATAGATAAGTTGAACAGACTTCCTGGTACTAAGTCATTTTGCAGCAAATATGGCATTACGGTGGATGATCCTCTTGTACATCACAGAAAGCATAAGAGGCAAGTTAAGAAGGCCTATAAGAGGAGTAAAGCTACTTACAGACTAAGTTCGTCAAAGCGAAGAGAAATTCGCAGACCTAAAATTCAACACCAGTCTAGAGCACCTAAACGGCAATCCAGATGGAAGCCGAACACCCACTATTACCAAGCTCAAGACATCCGGCCCAAAGATGTCAAGCTAAATAGAATGAAGGAAGTTGAGTGTTGGCTGTGTGGTGCTAAAGGGCATACCTCTAATATGTGTCCTACTGCTCTAGAATCTAAAAGAGGTCTGGGTAAAAAGTCTAGTAAGTATGATAAGGGTAAGCAAGCCACTTCTTCTCATACCACTGTAAAACGTGACCCTGATGCCTGTTCTTATTGCCATTCTACTTCTCACAAGATTTCAGAATGTCCTTCTTACCCGAGTCACCGTCAATCTATTATGCAACATGCCATTCCTTCGTCTGCTGCTGAGTCCTCTTCTGATGACTATTCATCATCCGATGAACAAGTCAATATGCATTGTAATTGTTCAGATCCTGATGCTTGTAAATGTGATTCTTCTTCCGAATCTGATTCTGATTCTTATTCTTCAGCCGTGGAAGATCCTCCTCATGTCCTCATGGCCTCAACAGATGATGATCTTAAGGTTTTTGCCCAGATCCGTGCCATGGATGACAGTGATCTCAAAACTGCCCTTCTTGATACTTATCTGAAGAATCTTCCTGGTTCCTCTAGTTCTTCCTCATCTTCTCGTTATAAGAAGCCTAATTTTGTTGATGCTTCTTATGACCGCAATACAAAGCCGTATCTCCAGCAGAATAACAAAGCTCGTGGCCTCACTTTGGGGGAGGTGAATAAGGAGATACAGGACTTAAAATCTGAAGTGCGCGGTATAAAAAATGAGCTAAATGTCTTGAAAGCTCAAAACAATCAGTCTGCTTCTCCCACTTCTACACAGCAGACAAATTATACACTGCACACTAGACCTGAAGCCCCCACTAAATTTGTGTCTTCAGGTTACAGAGATATTGGGGATATGCAGGTCCTCACAGTCCAGTACCAGCAACATCATGTTCTAGTCGATCTTTCTATTACTGGTAATACTTATCAGGTTATTGCACTTATTGATTCTGGTTCAGATCTTAACCTGATTTCTAAGCATATCATCCCTTCAAGATATTGGACTACTGCAGAGAGAGAAGTCCAGGGATTAGGGGTGAAACAATTAAAATTTGAAGTTTCTAAAGCTACTGTTTGCTTTGGTCCAAGTTGTGTGAAATTATCCTTAGCAGTCTCAGACATTCCTGTTGATTGTATTTTGGGTAATATCTTCTTAGCAGCAGTAGAACCTCATGGGTCAGTTAGATTTCCTGATGGTGGTTCAGGGATGTTTATTACTGTTTCTGGTAGAAGAATTGAATTACCTTATGTTTCCAGAAACAAACTTTCACCCATGGTGCAGATAATGCAGGAGAAAGTAAAGAAACTTCAGAAGGCTGAGAAAAGTCTGGACGAACTCAAAAATCACAAAGAAATCATCAGAATTGAAGAACAGTTGAGTTCCCCAGAAATAAAAAGAAAAATTGCTGCTTTCCAGAAAGAATTTGAAGATACTTGTTGTTCAGAAGAGCCAAATGCCTTCTGGCACAGAAAGCAGTACAGTATACAACTGCCTTACAAGGAAGGATACACTGGCAGACCTTGTAAGTCCAGATCCATTTCTATGTCTGTTCAGGACAGACAACACTGCCAGCAAGAGATTGAACAACTTCTTAAAAAGAAGTTGATCAGAGAATCCCATAGCCCATGGAACTGCTATGGATTCTACGTAAATAAAAGAAGTGAACAAGTCAGGGGAGTTCCAAGGTTGGTGATAAATTATAAGCCCCTGAACAGAGTATTAGCAGATGATACTTATCCAATCCCCCACAAAGAAGATTTGATAAGGAGAATTTCTGGAGCCAAAGTATTTTCAAAGTTTGATCTAAAGTCTGGTTTCTGGCAAGTTGCTGTTGCAGAAAATGATAGATGGAAGACAACATTTAGTGTTCCCCATGGACACTATGAATGGAATGTAATTCCTTTTGGTCTGAAGCATGCACCATCAAAATTCCAAAAGGTAATGGATTCTATCTTCAAACCATATGCTGATTGGTTACTTGCCTATATCGATGATCTGCTGATATTCTCCAAGAATTTGAATGACCATTTCAAACATCTGAGAATTTTCATGAAATTGGTCAAACATAATGGACTTGTCCTAAGCAAGAAGAAGATGGAATTGTGTCTGACAAAGATAAAATTCTTAGGACATGAAATTGAGAATGGCCAGATTGCTCTGCAGCGTCATGCACTAGAATTTGCTGATAAATTTCCTGATGTTATCCTTGATAAACCCACCCAAAGGTTCTTAGGGTGCCTAAATTATGTGAGCAACTTCTATCCCAATCACATATTGATAGATCTCTGCTGAATCAGACTTAGAAAAACCCAAACCTTGGACTATTGTGCACACCCAAGCAGCTCAAAGAAATAAAGTCCAAGGTGTAAGATTTCCATTTTATTTTACATGTTGCCGATGATAATTTTGTATAAGATTGTTGAGACATCAACATGCAAGCAACGTAGGAGGTGAGTGTGTCAAAAATTAAGCCAAAGCAGTATGACCCAAAAGAAAAAGAGCAAGTTGTTCTTTTTGCCTCTGGAGTCTGGAGCAAAGCCGAAGTAAATTATGCTCCCATTGAAAAAGAGGTAAAAGCAGCTTGGTATTGTCTAAGAAAGTTTTCTGTTCATTTGGCCAATAAGTATTTTCTGCTTCGGACTGATGCTAAAGCTCTAGAAAAAGTTCTGTCCAAAGAAATTAAGAACCCTGAAGATGCTAAATTTGCAAGATGGCAAGCCCTTTTTGCATATTTCAGTTTTGATGTTGAGCATATTAAAGGTTCTCAACCGTATTCCGTATTTCCTACAAGAGAATATATCCAGCATCAAGAACAAGAAGATGACAATGTAGATCATGTACAATATCATTGTTTTGTCATCTTGACAGAATGGAATCAGGCCCAACAGAAGGAAGAGCTCAGGTTTATTGCAGATGATGAGGTCTGGCCTGTATATTTGGAAAAATGGAGGCCAACTTGGATCCTCCGCCAAGTGTTGGATGGAAATTTGCAGAACCACTCAGATCTACAACACTTGGTCCCTGGCAGAAAAGTATATCCCAAAAGAAATAGATGGATACACGAGAAAATGTATTCACACAAAGATGGGTCACAAACAAATGTTTCAGAGATCCCTCTCTAAGATTTCCCGGGATCTCGTAGCGGTCATTGGTACCGGCACACGGTATCACACAAGAATTATGTGATCAACCGTGCTAGGAAAGATGGGTCCTAAGCACTTGTGTAAATTCACATCATGCACACATGATGACCCTAAACTCATTTTTCCTTGGATACGCTTATGATTTTTGCAGATATGAAAGATTGTGTGGAATCTTTCACTTAGAGATGGTCCAAGAACAAACCCACTACACAAAGATAAAGTTTTGCACCTACTTGGATAAATGAAAGAGAGCCATCCATTCCTTGGCTGTCAAATTGGTGGTGGCATTATGGGGTCAGTCCTTACAGCATGGATCCTGATCAGTTTCAGACCTACCACAGACATTTTTGTGATGATTGTATCTCAGGACCAACTGGAGAATGTTTCCACTATCCATGTAAAACTGTTGGAGAAATGGCCAGTATTGAGCACACAATGTTAGACCATCCCATACTTAAAATGCATATGCAAATGCATTATCAATGGGCTGTAATGACAAAAATTAAGCATCAAATCGTGCTTAACAAACCCATGATTGTCAGGCGAATTTATACGAAAACCTGGAATGATGAATGGTACCATGTCAGATATCCAGGTGTCAAGATCTTAGAAGAACCTGCAGATGAGCCCAGTACTAGTGGTCCTCGGGAGCCCCACTCATGAAAGGCTTTCCCTGTGTATATATGATACCTAGTCACGGGTTTACGGTGACATAGTTTTCTCTTGGACTTTTCCTATGTCTGAAAAGTATCCAAAGTGTAATTGTTTGATTCCTCGTGGGCCTTTGTAAGGTATCCACTGTGTTTTCACATGACTTTCACTTTTGTCGGCATGTTGGATCTCCGTGCGGATGTCACCTCACGGTGTTACCCGAAAACGATGATCTACTGCCAAGTGTCAATAATCGGACGAACCACAGTAATGCTTGTCCCCCTCTCATTCCTATAAATGAAGAGGTAAGGTTCATTTGTGGATCATTCGCATTTGGAGTGTTTTGAGTCTTGAGTCCGAGTAGTCTCTCCCTGCTCTGCGTCTGCGCCATCTTGGTGATCTGCTCGCATCACGAAGTTCATTACTCATAAGTCTGAGTAGTTTCTTCCTGCTCTGCGTCTGCGCTATCACAGCGATCTGCTCGCAACACGAAGAACTTTGCTCACAGTCATTAGGTCGAAGTGAGAAGCCTGCGCGTCTGTTCATGTGACAGGCGAGAACCTAAAGTGGCCACTTCATTAGTGTGTCTGCATATGTATGTGTTTATGTCTATAAATCTCTGAGACAGATTCTGTATATTGGCCAGGAAGCCTCTGGTATCGATCCTTCATTCGTGAAGATCAGAAGTCCAGTAAATGCCATTACAGTCCATCTCTGATACGGAGAATCCATTGTAATCTGGTTGTGAAGCATACTGATAAATAAAGAGAGAAGACTTTGGTGTTTGAGTTTCCTATGATTATTACTCTCCATGTGTTTAAATTGTTCTCATTAAGATACTTGCACTACTATAAAAGTTCGCCATAAGTTCGCTGGAGTTCGCGAAGTGCTACGGATCGCTAAGGCCGTTTGAAGGCATGGAAGCCGTGTGGTAGGCCGCTAGAGTGTGAGGGCACAAGTAGGTTCGTCTGGGTTCACAGTTGGGTTCATAACAAGTAGTGTTCAGAGACATTTGACAAGGCCAAGTCGGTTGGTTGACGACCGCAAGCAAGCTTTGAGAAGCCTCTGCTAGAAATTGGTATCAGAGCCAATAAGTCTACGCTGTAGCCTGGTTCGAGGTCTTGAGTAATATTCCAAAAGTCTTTCTTTCTGTCTTTCCTAATAACAATGGATTCATCTATGTCTAAATCTGTATCATTCAGAGAGCTTGCAGAAGAAGAGCAAGCTGAACAAAATCCTCTCAGGGATATGTTTGCATCAAGTAGTAGTCGAGTGATTAATGAGTCTAACTTGTTGTATGAAGAGGTTGAGCCACAAGCCCGTTGGGTCCTTCCCAACATAAAAGCCTCTCAAGTATATTCTGACTTAAGTGTCTGGCACCTAAAAGCTGCCACTAGAATAACCATTAAAGAGTCAGTATCCAGTATCCAAGAGAATAGTGATCAAGCCCAGTTGATCCCTATATTGGATCCCAAAGAACTTCAAGCTGAAGCTAAAAGATTGGGAACTGAGTTTTTACATCTGGGATGTTTGCGGGTTGGTATTAATGCACTGGTTCATCCAGGAGTGGAAGCATACGTGTTAGCAACTGTCAGAGATCTAACACATAACAAGTATATTGGCTTGGCTTTTCTCGAAAAGGGAGAATATTTAATGAAAAGTAAAAAGCTCTTGCAAATTTAATATAAAATCGCCACCGTCATGCGGAGATAATCTTAGTGTACAAAATCATCATTCCAATTTAGTGAGTGACATGGTTCAATAATGGCTCTTGCCCTTGGATTCATTACGTTGATTCTGAACATTTATTGGTATTAATTTTTTTGTGGATTATTAAATTCATTAAATAAATTTTCCAACAAAATCTACACGCCCCCAAAAATCTTAAATTGCCAAATTCAAATCCAGGTTCAGTTATGAAAGATTGGCATCCTAAATTCCAATGGATAGGGGCAATGCAGAGGGGGCCGACTAGTGACGCCCACCGCATACATTAACGGCAACAAACATTCATGTGACACTCATCGGCGCTTGCTCATTGGAATTAGGCGTTCTGCAGGAGCGTATTTGACAGCTCAGGAAAATTTTGAATTGAAAGTGAGAGAGTTAAAATTAAATAAGAAATACTAAATTTGATCCTTTCACTAATTTTGCATTTATGGCATTTCCAAGTGGTAATAGAGGAATCGGGTTATCTTAAGACTGATCCTATTGCGACTACATCCCATGACACATATTATTCCAGACCATAGGTTTGATAAATGGTCTCACTCATATCAATATTGAACTAAGGTACAATTAATTCAAGATAGGTTGAAAGAATTACAAGATAGGTTACAAGATAGGTTGAAAATATTTTTAAATAGAAATTGCAATTAATTTAGGATAGGTTAACTTAGATGAAGGTTTTGACATGACACCGTTTTAATTTAGTGGTCTCACTCGTATTTTTAGTCCAAATCTTTCAAAATCCTAAACTAAATACGCATTTCTGGTACAGTCAGCATCTAGAGTTCCAATCCCTTGTGATCAGCGTTTCATGTTTGGCTAAACGCTGGAAACTGCGGAGCAGTTCAAAGGAGGCTGGAAGCTGTGGAAGTTGCAGAGACTGTTAATTAGTCATGTATTTTTTCAGGCTAAGGTATTTTTCCAGCTTTGTCTGGTATTTGAAGGGAGCGTCTTTCTTTTTTCATGCAATTGACTCGTGTTTTTCCTTTTTAAATGTTGTGATTTACATATAAGTGGAAAGGCTGAAGGCTACAATCAACGTCTACAGTGGGAATCAGGCTAAGGTATTTTTCCAGCTTTGTTTGGTATTTGAAGGGAGCGTCTTTCTTTTTTCATGCAATTGACTCGTGTTTTTCCTTTTTAAATGTTGTGATTTACATATAAGTGGAAAGGCCGAAGGCTACAATCAACGTCTACAGTGGGAATCAACATTTGGCCTGAGGCTGGGAGCTACAGAGATTGTTCAAGCCTGTATTGCAGCTGTTGTTTCGGGTAATTTTATCAGCCAATTCTTTCTTTAAATTCTTTCTTCAAATTTTGTTTATTTATAGTTTTATATTTATAGTTTTTTTTTTTTCTTTCTATCCAACATGTGTGCACCAATATGCAATTACATAATTTTTTTTTTGAAGTCACTTCCAGAAACATGCCGTAATATTTCGATTTGTAAGGACATTTTTAAAAACTTCCTTAAATGTTACTTCAAGGTAGTTAAAAATGAATGCATATTTACAAAAATATTAATCGGCCTTAGTTTTCTTACTCATGGAATTAGAGGATAAATTTCAGAATGAGTGCAGGTAGTCATTCGAAGTAAAACATAATTTTTTAAAGCAAAAATTGAAGAACAAGGTGAAGATTTAGCAACATTTTAGACAACGAACAATTTTTTTGGCAAACTGTAGGAGCTACATGATTTTTTGTTATAATTTTGAGCATCAGATCATTTTTTGATGGCTGTAAACATTCGGCTAAAGTCACTGTAAACTTTTAAGAAGTGGGAAAAAAATAGCGGAAAAATTTTAAGCAACCTGTGATTTTTCATGAAAAGCTTGCATCGATTGATTCTTTTTTAGAATATATGCACTTTTATTTTAGCTAAACCTTCACATGCAATGGAGCTTTTGTAAATCTTGCGAACATTCGAAAAAAGAGGTTAAAACCCTACCAATTTCTGATCCTTAGGATCAGTAATGTTGTCGCAGCACTCTGCGAAATCGATATTTCCATCGTTCAGGGCCTTCCAATTCTTGGGTGTGAGGCACTCCCATGACAGTTTGTTGGCCTTCTTGAGAAATTTCTTGTCCTCAGAGAATAGCGTATCTACCACTATTGAACGGGAAAGAAGAGCACGAAGTTACAGAAGTAGAAACTAAAAACTGATCTCTGCTCATTCCCACAATGCTGGTGGTCAAAGGAGAGTAGGCGTACCCTGCCCTTATCAATTTAACTCTCATCGTGCAGAGCTTTGAGGCTCAAATTTCAGACACAATGCACACTAAAACCTCTACCTAGGATTTCAGTTAGTGTCAAACTTATAAAAATACACCGTAATGTGTAAAATCATGGTAATATGTTACACAGTTTAACCTGTTGCTAGTCGCAATGCAAGATGACGAAGCAGGGAAGCAGCGTATTTAACGAGAAGTAGTGGGTTGACATCCGAATAGAATTACACGGGTGTAGGACATGCACAAAGAAAGCTGGAAGGCATTATGAACTTAATATAATCAATTAATATAATCAAGAGAAGAGCAAGATGCCTCCGCTGGCAATCAGAAGGATTTTGCGGGTGGGTCAGGGTATTATTGGACTGATAAATTCACTGGGAGGAGCCAATTATTGTCTGAATAAATGACAGTGTGGTTTTCCACTACGATACAATCCAATGCTTCTGATAACTTCATGACCCTTGCTGTGACCACTAATTTCCAAAAGTCTTTATAGTGTTTGCTGGGTTGAGCAGGATGTATGAATTATTTTTACTTGAAACAACTAATAGCCAAAAATAGGTATAAATTCTTTTTAACTCAAATGACACAAAGCAATATGTATGATTCTAATCACCGGAAACCCTTTATTGTTGTCTAGAAAATGAGATCTGATGAACCATGAGCACATATTCATGAAGGTTTTCAGAATATGAATAAGTGCTGATGGTTTTCACTTCTTTTCCTCGCCATCCCTATACCACGGAGCAATTCTTTCTTTGCCCACGTCTGGGTTCCACCTTCCTCCTTTCTGTAGTCAAAAAGGGGTTGGCTATCAGGGGTTTTCCAACTTCAATGGATATGAGTTCTATGTGCATGAAACCACTAATGGAAACAAGGGTCTATGTACCTGAAACATTAAATTATGACACTTTAAATACAAACTTAGAAACAGAACACTTCATTTCTATACATTTAATTACAATCCCTTGTATTATGTTTCAAATGTCGTGTTTAATATTATAAATCTAATTAGAATGCTATGCTTTAGCATTCACTTTTGGGATGAAGTAATTTAGGATTGATTTTGGATTTCTTCCATTATCGGCGCTCCTGCACAAACTACGTACGACAACCTAGTTAGTTAGTTTTCTCATGTATCTCCTCATGCTCTACTTCTTATCTTTCATCCTGTTTCTTTACAAGAATTTACTTTGCTTCCACCCTCTTCTACTTCTATTACTCCCTCTCCTTTGCCTTCCATGTGCCTACACTCAGAAAAATGTAAAGGAATTTTCTGATTAATTAAGTGTAACAATTTAAATGTTTGTGATTGAATACAAACATAAAATTTCCACACTTTTTCAAGATCAACACAGTATTTTAAATGGTCGGCCAATTACCCAAAAAACTGTCCACACTTTTATAAGCTAGCTCGTCCAAACCACAACCACAAGGTTAAGAGCCTTGCGCTCTACCATATGCGCCAGAAGGGCTGTTGTCATTACCAAAAATAGATATCTTTTACTCTATTGTTAAATTACCTGTCATAGGTCTTTCTTTTTTATTTTGTACCCTCTATTATTTACATTATCTTTCACTGGTTGCTAACATCCGTTTATTTACATCGTAGCCATTTCTTTTCTTTTTTTAATTCAATGTTACAACTTACTTTTTAATCCGTGCCATCTATTATTCACATTATCTTTCACCGGTTTCCAAGATCAGTTTAGTCGCATCGTAGCCATTTTTTTTTTTTTAAATTCAATGTTACAACTTAGATAATCATAATTTACAGTTTTCTGGTGTGGTTTAACAATAAAATGCGGAAACTATGTATGTCTGACGGATCTTCAATGATACAACTCATACAATCATAATTTTTTATTTTGTTACAGTGTTCTAACGTGAAATAGGGAAATTTTGTTTTCACAAGTCATATAGTCTATTTCTAAACAAGATTATTCTGTGCCGTCTATTATTCACTTTATCTTTCAGCGGTTTCCAATGTCGGTTTATTCACATCGTAGCCATTTTTTTTTTAATTCAATGTTATAACTTAGTTTTTAATCTGTGCCATCTATTATTCACATTATCTTTCACCGGTTGCCAACATTGGTTTATTCACATCATAGCCATTTATTTTTCTTTTTAAATTCAATATTACAAATTAGATAATCATAATTTCGAGTTTTCTTTACAATCATTTTCTTTTCTTCCACCCTCTTCTACTACTATTACTCCCTCTCCTTTAACTTCCATATGCCCACACTCAGAAAAATGTAAAGGAATTTTCTCATTAATTCAGTGTAAAAATTTAAATCTTTGTGATTGAATACAAACATAAAATTTCCACACTTTTTCAAGATCAACACAGTATTTTAAATGGTCGGCCAATTACCCAAAAAACTTTCCACACTTTTATAAGCTGGCTCGTACAAAACATGACCACAAGGTTAAGAGCCTTACGCTCTACCATGTGCGCCAGAAGGGCTGTTGTCGTTAGCCAAAATAGATATCTTTTATTCTATTGTTAAATTTCCTGGCATAGGTCTTTCTTTTTTAATCTGTACCATCTATTATTCATATTATCTTTCACCAGTTGTCGACATCCGTTTATTCACATCGTAGCCATTATTTTTTTTTTTAATTCAATGTTACAACTTACTTTTTAATCTGTGCCATCTATTATTCACATTATCTTTCACTAGTTGCCAAGATCGATTTATTCACATCATAGCTATTTCTTCTTTTTTTTTTTTAACTCAATTTTACAACTTAGATAATCATAATTTAGAGTTTTCTGGTGTGGTTTAACAACAAAATGGAGAAACTATGTATGTCTAACCGATCTTCAATGATACAACTCATATAATTATAATTTTCAGTTTTGTTGCAATAGTCTAACCATAAAATAGGGAAGTTTGGTTTTCACAAGCCATATAGTCTATTTATAAATAATATTATTCTGTGCCATCTATTATTCACATTATCTTTCACCGGTTGCCAACATCGGTTTATTCACATCGTAGCCATTTTTTTTTTTTAAATTCAATGTTACAACTTAGTTTTTAATCTGTGCCATCTATTATTCACATTATCTTTCACCGGTTGCCAACAACGGTTTATTCACATTGCAGCCATTTCTTCTTCTTTTTTAAATTCAATGTTACAACTTAGATAATCATAATTTAGAGTTTTTGGATGTGGTTTAACAATTAAATGGGGAAACTATCTATGTCTGACAGATATACAATGGTACAACTCATATAATCATAATTTTGAGTTTTGTTGTAATGGTCTAACAATGAAATAAAGAATTTTGGTTTTCATAAATCATATAGTCTATTTCTAAACAAGATTATATGTCCCTAAGATAGGGATTCCAGCTGCAATTTCTTCACCCAAAAAAAATAGTTTGTATGCCTCATTTCCTTTGGACTTCGACTTTTCTTGGACTACATCATGGTAGCTATTACCAACAAGAGAATATATCAATTTTTTTTTTAAAGCTTGGTAGTACCTCTCATTTTTCTCTTTTTTTATCACTTTTTTCTCTCTTTTTCTTCAACAACATACAATTGTTTGAAGTGATGGATTCCAATCCTAAATAGCTATAGATATGTTCTTACCAACTAAATTAACAACGCACTCAAATCAAATACTCATAACCACTCAAGCTCAAATTGTAACTTTTCTATATTTACATTAAGCGGGGATCACTTCCTTAGATTTATCACATCAATTTCACATCAAAATTAGAAGGGAATCCCCAGGGTAAAAATGTTAGTATGCAAATATGTGCTCGGTATTATTCTCTTTCAACAAAAAAATAGTTAATTGAATTGGATATTATTTAAATATCTATTGAGAAAAGATAATTTTAAGAAATTAAGTCAGAAAGTAATTTAACTTAGTTTAAAATCATAGTTAAATATTTCTTGTACATACATATTTTTAATATGTATTATAATTTTTTTTTAATTAAAAAAATTGTATATACAATTGGTCATATAAATTCTTTAAATCTTACTTTTACAAATCTTATTTTAGATTTATTTTAATTTGCATAAATGAGTCCAAGATTTTCATCTTATCTATAGAAATTATTTGTTGCTAATAAAATTATAGCTAATTGCTAAAGAAACAGATAATTACAAAATACGGAACCAGACACTAATTAATAACAAGAAATGCACTAGCAATCTCAATTTATGTGATGTTTTATTAATAAATTAATTTACAAAACAATTTAAAAATGAAAATAAAAAATAATTATATTTACAAATGATATGTTTGAATTGAATTATTAAATATATTTCCACTTATATATAATATTTTATTAATAAATTAAATTGAAAAAAAAAATGTATAATAACATCTGAATTTTAAACATAATAAAATATTTAATAATTCAGATTTTTTTTTTTTTAATAGAAATATATTCTTAAAATTATATGTTTTAGAAACTTTGGTCACTTAAATTTATATTATTAATTTTTGAAAACCAAAATAAACTTTCAAGTGACTTAACCCCTCCTCAAGTAATTTTAAATTGCAATTAAAAAGAACAAATGACAAATAATACAATAGGAAATACAATGTCTTGTTTGTCAAAATTTTAGTTGTCTTACCTACTTAAATATTTCTTGTACATACATATTTTTGTTTGTTTGTAAGATTTGTAGTACCTTTCTATTATCAAAAATATTTAGGGCAGAGAATCATACAAGAAAAAACAAATACAGTGACCTCAACATGCTCGTAGGAAACCAGGTTTGTTGGCCACCGCATCGAGTTATATGTAGACCAAAAATGAAATTGTCTTATCCTACTACTGACAGAATTTAGAGATGTAGCATGTCCATAATATTTACAAGTAAAGCAAGTATTTAAGCTAATAGAGCTAACAGAGTCCAAAATGAGAAAACGCTAAAGTATTTAACTGGAAAGATCCACTAAATCCTGAGCATGATTAGTGGTACCTAACACCTGTGAACTGCTGTGAGTGAGTTGCAATTGTTTTTCAATCTTACCCATCCTATCATTCAACTGAATCTGTACTTTGAGCATTGCATGTATATCCATATTCATTTGTTGCATTTCAAACAGAATAGAAGAAGTGAGACTCTTATCCTCTTTACTTGCCATAGCCTTGGCAAGAAGGCATTTCATCTTCCAGTAAGTCTTTACTGACTGTTGAAAAAGAGAAACATGACCCCGAGTACTACCTGGATCAGTTAAAAAATCCATTTGAGAAAGTTGAGCTTCCATGTCCTTCTCTTCACTATCAGTATGAACTTCTCATCCATGAATTTTTGACTTAATATTATCCAGATTCCCTGATTCATAAACCTGAGCAATATCTTGCAGGACCTCTGTATTAGACCTCCTGCCTTGCCTACTCGCGCCAGCCCTTGGATGGGGCAGCCTACCTCTTTTCGGCTTCATTGGTTGCCCTTTAACCATACTGGAAATGAAAAGACTTGGAAAAAGGCCTGTGGCCAGAATTACATAAAAAAGAAGATAAAATAAAACATAAGAAAGCGCCATTGCTACGAACCCAACGCGCATATCCTTACAGCGTAAATGGGCATATAAACTAATTGGGAACCAGCCCAGAATGTGATGCAACTTATAATGAGGTTTGGCATATAGAGTAACAAAGAACCAAACAAGAGCGAAGGTACAAAGAAGACCGTGGCTAGAAGGAAGACCAAGAAATGCTGAAACTGAGATGGAGCCCATTGTAATATAAAACACCACCATCGAAACCATACCATTGCCACTTATGAGAGAACTATAACCATGCATGCGGTTGAAACGAATTATGGTAAATACAGAGAATAGTTTTCGATAACACACTGTATGAAGCCCATAATGCATGCAAGATAGAAGCAGTTTACCAATTTCTAGAAAACGCCCGTAGAGAGATTTTACATGAATAGTGGAAGAGGCAAGAATAACATGAACAGGGGAAGTAGCAAGACAATCCACTATGAACCCCAACAAAAGAAGCAAGCCCAGAAAACGTAGAGGGGTGGGAGAGACTTGAAGATCCTGAAGACAAAAGAGCAGGAAGAGAGCGAAACAAACCCAATAAACCCACGACCTAGGGGGACTGCGGAAGTGAGGCTCAACATATATATTACCAAAATTCCCAGTCCGAAACCATCTTGAAAAAAAGCTATGATACGCCTCTAACCAACGATGCAGGTCTGAAGGAAATAGAGGGCACAGAGATAAAATCGAAAAATGAAAAGTGGGCATGGAAGGCAGAGTTGCTATTACATACCACGAACTGCGGTAAAGAATTTGTGCTATGAAGTCTGGATCTGTCACCTACAATGGAGCACCGATGCAAGGTTTGGGCAGAGAATGAATGGTAGGAGCAATGAAACAAACCATAAGACTACTCAACCACCGTGCATAATCTTGTTTTAATGTGTCTGACAGACTATTAATGCAAAGAGCTCGCTGGCGCATGCAAATCACGAAACAGGGTGGAGAGCAATCGTCAGAGGACTGTCGTCATAATAATTTCGCACAAGGCTGTAAGACATCCACCACGTGGATACGCACGACCTATATCCACAGTCAGGCACCCCGATCGGGGGTGTACATACATATTTTTAGTATGTATTATAAATTGTTTTTTTTTAATTAAAAAAATCATATATACAATTGGTCATATAAATTCTTTAAATCTTACTTTTACAAATATTATTTTAGATTTATCTTAATTTGCATAAATGAGGCCAAGATTTTCATCTTATCTATAGAAATTATGTGTTGCTAATAAAATTATAGCTAATGGCTTATGTGTTGCTAAAAAAATTATAGCTAATTTCTAAAGAAATAAATAATTGAAAAATATGGAAAAGTGGACTTCTCTAGATACAATTAATTAATAACAAAAAATGCACTAGCAATCTCAATTTATGTGATGTTTTATTAATAAATTAATTTACAAAAAAATTAAAAAATGAAAATAAAAAATAATTATATTTACAAATGATATGTTTCAATTGAATGATTAAATATATTTCCACTAATATATAATATTTTATTAATAAATTAAATTGAAAAAAAAATGTATAATAACAGCTGAATTTTAAATACAATAAAATATTTAATAATTTAGAATAAATTTTTAATAGAAATATATTCTTAAAATTACATGTTTTATAAACTTTGGACCTTTAAATTTATATTATTAATTTCTGAAAATCAAAATAAACTTTCAAGTGACTTAACCCCTCCTCAAGTAATTTTAAATTGCAATTAAAAAGAAAAAATGGCAAATAATACAATAGGAAATACAATGTCTTGTTTGTCAAAATTTTAGTTGTCTTACTTGGAGCGATTGGTTTCTACAATTCAACTTCTAGTATTGCTTTTACTCTTTCAACTTCTAATATTGCTTTTACTCTTCAGCTAGTTGATTCCTTTGGATAGTTAAATTGTTGTTTTTCTTGATGTTTTAACAAAGTTAGGTGCCACTTGTTGCATTGAGTGGAATCTATCAATTTGGAATGATGGAATGTGGTGTTATTCAACTTTCAAATTCGCTACAACAACTCATAGAAGAGGAAGAGGCTACTAATAACAAACTAGATTGTAGAAACAAAGCAATGGAGAAAACAAGTGGTGGATACTTTGCATGTAGACCTCGTAACAAGTGGTTTAGATGCAGCTTCAAATGGTGCAAATGTTGTTGTTGTATACAACACATTTGTTAAGATGCAAAGAAAAATAAGTGGTTGTAGAAGATCAACATTATTTGTGTCATTCAAATGAAAAATTTATCTCATCACGAAGGGTGGTGCAAGCGAAGAAAAAGAGAAAACAAGCGATGAATAATTTAAATGTAGACGTCGTAACAGATGGTATATATACGGCTTCATATGGTGCAAATGTTGTTGTTGTATACAACATCTTTGTTAATGTACATAGAACAATGACTGGTTGTTAAGGATCATCATACAACACATTTTTTTGTCGTTCAAATGAATATTTTGTCTTATCACAAAAGGTACTGTAAGTAGCAAATTTTCAAAATATAATGCTAAAATTAGTACATATTATATTCACCTATCTTGCCCATTTCTTAACACAATGATTTTCAGTTACATGCTTTGCTACAGTAAAGTTGCGGCTTGCATAAGGGATGAATGCTTTGTTATAATGAAGTTGATCCTCACGTTTATGTTGAATACTACATTTGATCAGTGACTTAAAGTTATTTTCATCTTACACATGAAAAAATGGATATTTCATGTTATAAAAAACAAAACAATTCCCTAAATCAAAACTTTTTGTGTGAAGCATGTTGTTGCCTTGCAAATGCTATTATGCGATGGTTGATATGTGAGTGTAGATACATATTCGAGGAACTCCTATTCTAAGGTGTTCAGAGATTCATTGTGAATAAGTTAAGCTGGAGTAATTACAAGTGTGTTATTCAGAACTAACAAGATTAATTTTATTATATAGTAGATTATAAAGGCACAATTTACATAGACAGATTGTAAAATCATATATGTATAAAAAGTTTCCATATTTTATGCTAGTTAATAACACGTAGTACATTTTACTAATCAAAACACATACAATGTGTATTTTGATGCTTTCTATTGTATACAAAGGTCAATCATTTCTATAAAGTACATACCTTCTATGTGAAATCCATTTCTTTACAGATGATGATCAATTGGACATGTTGTTTGTTTTGCAGTGATACTTTAAAATACAGAGAGGTGAAAAATAGGAGCTAGTTACTTGCAAGTTTGCTTCCCTTATTTTACTGTTTCAAATGAAACCTACAATATCAAAGTGAAATTATTCTTCTATGCTAGTAAACATTGTCATAGACATATCTTCAATATAGCAAAAAAATATATTTGAACACTCTCTCATCTTTGAGAAAAAAGAATCTAACATACATAGCAGTTAGTAAACAAAGCACAATACGAATCTGAAAGATAAATACATACAAAAAATGGTTGAAATCTTAGACGTTGAAAGTACCATTCAACAAAAAACATCATATAGATGCTAACATTGATATCATCTTAATGAAGCATAGTCTCTTCAGACTACAACGATTTGCATATATTGTTGGAGATTTTTTGTTTAATGCATTTGAAGTGCTTCTGCACTTTCATTACTCGTCCATTGAACTACAAAATGGAATAATAGAAAATTTTCTCAATTGTCTATAGCGCAATGACACAGAGGCAAAAGAATCATACCAATATGAACTAGATCATGTCATGTTATATCAGCTTCATGGAATTCACGATGTTGACACATACCTTCATAAAATGTGATTTTCTGCTTCTAATAGCAATTTTCAATATGGAAGAGGCCTATGGGGAGACACATTTTGCATACTATGGCTATCGAAGTGGTTGAACATACCAATTGGAGTCTGGTCACTAACATGAAAACAACGTATTTTTTCTTCAATCATGATCTAGATACAATTCCAATGAACATTTTGTTTCATGATATAGATACTATTAGTGGACATTTAAAACCTCTATTACAAAAAAGATTACCTAGATGCAACTTTGTCCCAAATTATTAATTTTCGCCTGTTTGAAAATATCTTGTAAACCATTATGAATGCATTGTTCATGAAATGAAAATTCATAGATTGCACATAGCAAGAACAACTATGTCAAAATGTCCCAATAGCATGTTCAGTGCAGTGTGTCATTTGATAACACCTGAATTTGATGAACAATCTTTGAGATTCTATGTTGTCTAATCTTTTTGCAATGCACTAATGGGTAGGAATGAAGATGCATTAAATTCTCTAGAAAAACACTTAACAAATGAAACTATACAAAGTCAAACAATGTTTGCAGGATGGCAACAATACCTAATTAATATGGCAATGCCATATGAAAAAGGAGGAGTTTAGGGAACATCATTTTTCTTCCAATGGAAATCAATCATATTTAATTTAAACATACAAATATGGTCATTTACCAGTAAAACCATTATGGTCCATGATGGTCTTATTCTCCCTTTCTGCAACACCATTTTGTTGAGGTGTGTACCTTGTGGTAAACTGCTTATGTATGCCATTATCCCTACAGAAACGTAGAAACTCTTTGGAGATGTATTCTTCACCTCTGTCAGTTCTTAGCACTTTGATGTAGTGCCCACTCTACTTCTCAACATGCACTTTTAAGTGGCAGAACTGTTCAAACACTTCACTCTTCTGTTTCAAGAAATACACCCATATCTTTCTCGTGTAGTCATCTATGAATGTCAAAACATATTTGTTGCCAGCTAAAGATGGCGTTTGCATTGGTCCACATAAATCTAGGTGGAAAATCTCTAAGGGTGTCTTTGCCCTTGTACTCTTCCTTGTTGGAAAGTTTTCTCTGTGTTGTTTGCCCAAGATGCAGCCTTCACAAAGGCTGTCTGGTTTTTCAATCAATGGTAATCATTTTACCATTCCCTTCTTTTGCAACAATTTCAGGGCTCCGAAATTGAGATGTCAAACTCTCAAGTGCCATAACTAGTTTTCATCTTTCATTTCCTCTTGAAAGACCTCTTGTGTTACAGCTACTACATTTCTTTTTTCCTTCAAGTCTGTTTTGAGCTTGAGAGGAAACATCCTATTGCTTGTCATATGCACCTCTGCAATAACTTTCTTGCTTGGAGGTATATCCATGATTGTGCACACATAATCTTTAAAGAACACATTGTAGCCCTTGTTTATGAGCTTTCCAATACTCAAAATATTACATTTCAAGCCAGGTACATAATATACATCTAGCACAAACTTCTGCTCTCCATTTATTTCTAGGATACTTACTCTGCATTTTCCTTTGACAGAGATCTTACTATCATTTCATGTTATACTTCAGATTTAACATTTTCATCCAGATTGAAAAACATTGCTATGTTTCCAGTCATGTGATTACTACAACCTGAGTCTAAGAACCATACATCATCTTGTCTATCTTGTGCTACATTATATGTTAACAACACATTCTTCTAGTTCTTTTCTTTTTTTGTAAAACTAGCATTCTACCTATTATTCATGTCATTTTTCTTTTTCCTACATTCATTGTCGTAGTGCGCATATTTTTTGCAATAATGACATCAAGGACTTGAGATTTATCATACCTTTGTCCATGTGTTTGATTTTGGCTTTGAGCCCTGATTCTGGTTTTGATTGCTGCTTCTTCCACTCGTGCTTGCAGGGATGTTTCTTCCTCTGTTTTGGCTTCTACCTCTTCCTCGTTTGCTTGATCTTCCTTGACCTCTGTTTCGGCCAAAAGACATTGAGTCTTAAAATCTTGTTCCAATGAGGAATCTGATCCTGTGTTCAGTCTGTGTTCATGAGACATTAGGGATGCATTAAGCTCATCCACTGTATATAGTGAGAGATCCTTTGTCTCTTCTATTGCCACTACTATGACATCAAATCTTGAGGGTAGACTTCTCAAGATTTTCTCCACTATTTTTCTCTCTTCAAGTGTCTCTCCATGAGACCTTATCTGGGTAACCAACCCAATAACATGAGTGAAGAATGAGTCTATATTGTCAGACTCTTTCATACAGAGAGTTTCAAAACTCTCCTCAGTATTTGCAGCTTTGTTGTCTTCACCTTCTCATACCTTGATAGGTAGTTTTAAGAATATCCCATACATCCTTAGACTTTGTTGCTGCTTCAATCTTTGGGAAAATGCTCTCGTGCACTGATTGAAAGAGATAGAAGATTGCTTTGGAGTCCTTCTTCCTAGTATCTTTTAACAAGTCTCTTTTTGCTCCTGTCAAAGCAGCCAACGCTGTTGCATCTGCTGGTTTTGGGTAGCCATTCTCAACTAGCTCGCATATGTCCTGTGAAGCAAACAAGGCTCTCATTGTGATTGCCCATTAATCATGGTTCTTCCCGTTAAACTGTGGAAGCTAGGGATTTGTCAAGCTGGTGCCTACTACTGCCATTGTAACTGTGTAAACCTCACAGTTTTCTTGACTATGTTAAACAAACAGAAGCTTTCTCTTTGCTGGAGAAATTCGCTTCAAAAAACCTTCTTATAGCTTCTGTAGTGAAGAGCGATCTCTGCTTCGTTCACTGAGTGCCTAGACTAGCTCTGATACCATGTTTGAAATAATTTCTAAATGACATGTTTCCATACCATATTGGAAATTTATGAATATTTTGAACAAATAGAGGAAACAAAGTTCCTCAACAAAACACAAGATATGTGGACAAAGAGATGGAGTAAAGCTCTATTTCATTAAGCATAAAAATAACTATAACAAAATAGAATCTTTCATCAAAACTACAGTTCTGGATTACACAAAATATTCCTTACTGTGTTTTTCAACTTGCTATTTTTACACAGATTTATGTTGCAACAACACCCAGTCTCATGTTGCAGGATCACACAGTCTCCTTTGCGGCAACACCCTGTTCCAGCTGCGGCAACACACAGAGTGCTCCTCTGCTGCTACAAACACAACATCAGTTGCGACAACACACACACAGTCAGTTGCAGCAAAACACAGATCCAGTTGCGGCAACACACATGAACAGTTTTGGCAATAGACACAGTTTTTCTGCTGCTACAAAACACAGCGTTTCAGACTTCCTCTATTTTCTGCTCTCTATCTTCTCTTCTCTACTTCTGTCTTTTTTCTCCAACATTTTTAACTACTTTTGTCTATTACATATATATGTTGAAAACATATTATGACTTAAAATAGTAAAAAATAAAAATATGTTTTGTTCTTATCAACCTTTTAAATGCAGTAAGGCGGTGGGAGATAACGTGGTGCTCTTTGTAAACAAAATCAGCTGTTGCAGGGATTTTAACCCAGAAAATTTAATGCACGATGGACTGCAAAAATGAATCATGACTTTGCAGCATCTGTCCTTCAGAAATATCATCAAAAATTAGATTTATGTCCACTTGTTTCAGATTTCAGTTGGAATTCATTTCCAACACCTCCACTCCTCTCCCTCTTCAGCATCTATTTAAAGAAAGAGGCCCTCTGTGAATATTTGATGTATGAATGAATCACCCACAAGTGAAAATCAGACATACATAGCGCAACCAGAATCAGTTTGATTATCTCCATTATTCAGGAACCATCCATCATCGTTAACCTACCAACCATCAACTATTAGCATTTACCATTACAAAGATATCGTATTTTAAATCACAAAATTAGAATGATAATGCTATTGTTCATGAAACTAAAAATCGACGTGTCTGTTCATGTAATGTTTACTCTCATCGTACTTATGATGACGCTGCCGTTTAATGAAGTCTCTGCCATGAGTAGGCAAAGGTAGCTGATGACCGATAAAATCATTATTGTTCACTCTTTGAATGAAGCAGCGGCGACAACAGGAGGGTTAAAATTGTGTAAATCACTTGAAAATGGTCAGCGCAAACATAATGTCCTGAAACCCCCACCTCCACATAAGTTTGTAGCAGTGCGGCTATCTCCCAAACTTGCCTGCAACAGGCATGTTCTGACATGTCCACCCACTCGCCAAGAAAAGGAGTAGCGAAAGAAGGTAGATGGCAAGGGAGAGTTAACGAAGAGTTTTCAAACATCCATTAACAGTGTAAAGCACGCATCCGCATATCGTATTTACTAACATGACATTTCATTTTGATGCCGCCTGTTTGATAAAACCCGAAAACTTCCCACTAGAATATATTTTTATGTTTCTAATATATTTTTTTGTGGAAGCAGATTAATATCATTGGAATAGAATAGAACACAAATTGAAATAATCATTCATAGCATCAAATGAAGCAGGGTTTAAAAGCGTGCCTTGCTGATGTATTTTTTTGTAATAGACTGCATATTTCTTAACAGGTGCTGAGGAATCGATTTCTTGTTTTTAACCCCTAAAATGAGAACTTATTTTAATGACAATAAGATAGAGCCTTTTATTAAATTGTAGCAGAGTTTGAATCTCAAATTTCTGTTTCATTTTCATAGTACTGGTTAATTGAGCTCTGCGTAACATAGATATTTTTTTCCGAATAAGTTTACTTCTATTGAGTAAAAATATGATACATAGTGTGATTACAAACAAGAGAAGCAAGAAGTGGGCCATCTGGGAATAATAAACTATCAACCTCGGTCCTGAAGAGAGAAGCAGAAACAAGCAAAACGCTGAGAAGCATGAAGAGAGAGCTTGAAGAAAAAGCCGGATTCTACCCTGACTTGGCAAAGGCATCCAAGCGAAGTTTTTTTCCTTTCTTTTTGTTGACTTTAACCCATTCTGCTTGGTGTGGATGAGTCAAAACCACTTGTAGACTGGTATTGACTAAGGGAGGAGTCTCCTTATCAGTGTCGGAAGAGGAAGACTCATGAGTGCGTTTCTGAGAGATCATCGTGTTTGGAGGATCCTCAGGTCCGGCGACAGACAAGTTATTCATCTATTGAGTATGTTCCATTTCTGCATCACTCTCTTCATCCTCTGAGCTTGAGGATTCAGATTATTTTGTAGGCGACATACCACAAGGTATCCATCTTTTGGATTTGGACTTTTTTGAGATGTTTTTTTTTTTTTTTTTTTAGCAAGGAAGGTGGCGCAGGAATTTTGAAGATGCCTAGTTTTGTGACAATGGTGGCAGCGGAAGGTAGCATTCTCATAATCTAGGAGTTGTGTCCAAACAAATTCACCTATTTTGAGATTAATTTTTTTGGGCAGGCCTTTGCTGATGTCCACTTCCACGCATACTCTGGCATGTGTATAGTCCTTGGCATTCCCGTGAGTAATCTGTCGTCAAGAAGTGGCCCAGGGCATTTCCTATTCCTCGATATACTAAAAGGTGCCAAAGATGGGTTGGTAAATTGGGAATCCTGACCCAGACAAGAATCCTGGTCAAAATCTGGGAATGTGGGGGTGATGAATAAACCCGCTGCTCCCCAAAACCACGGGCCTTCTGTAAGAGTCTATTGATAATGCTTGTTTTGATCGAAAAGTACTATGAAGAAACCCTTTGAGCAGAAGCTGACCTTCCAGTTGTGGGTCCAGTTGGCAAAGACCCACTCATAGAGATCCTTGGTTCGAGGCCAGAGTCCATTGAATCTACAGATAATAGCTTTTTCTGTAAATTTTTGTTGTTGTTCTGCTGGATCTAGATGGGAAATATCTATGGAGGGAACATCCTCTAGTTTGTCAACCAGAAAAGGATTGGGGTCCTCAATGGTTTGGGTAGCTTTCTTGGGCTGTGCATGGACAACATCCTTGTAGGAGAAATTTGGAGCAGAGGAGGAATTTCCTGCGGCTCCTCCTCTCAAACGAAGGGATAAAAATAAAGTAGTGCCTTTTTCAATGTTGTAGAAGAAGAGGGGAAAAGAGGTATCAAGTTGTTTACCTGCATAGAGAAGTCGTTGAAGATCTATGCGGATTGCCAACTTGTGTTCAAGGGTGTGCATGAGATTCTGAACTCTGTCTGCTAGGCAAACCCAAAGCACCATGGATCTGTTCGATAGGAGAGAGATCTCGATTTGAAATGCAGGGGAGCGTTGTTCTAAGAAACCTCAACTTCCGATATTCAAATCTGAGTCCAGAGTGATGAGTTTTGCCTGTTCTTCAATGCGCGTAGCCCAATTTATGTTCTTGATGGGTAGGCACCAGGGATGTTTCTGGAGCATCTCGGTGCCGGATCCTTTTATATCATCGAATGCATGTCTTCGTGGGGGATGTTAGGGAGGAGATTCCTCCTTCAGTTTGTGATTGGTGGTTGAGAACATATCCGTTGCAGAATTCAGGGACGTAGAGCAGTTTTTGGGCAGAATATCTTCCATTTTCATCTGAAACCCTGCACTACTGCTTTCAGGATGAGTCCCGAGTGGGGACGAAGAATCATGGCTGTCCAGAGGATCAAGAGCGTGAAAAAAACCGTGAGTGGCTTCATCTGGAGTGGCAGGTGAACCAAGGGGGCCTCGAGAGGGTTGGATCTCCTCTTGGCCATCGTTGAGGAGCAGTGGCGGCTTCAGAGTAGCAAGGCAGAGCTACTACAGAGACACTGCATGCACTATTCTTAACTAACCCATGCGTAACAAAGATATTAATGTTATTTAAATATTAATAATATTAAAGACAACAATATATATTTGAAAGCAGGTGGGATATATGTAACCATAGTATGTATAGTCTGACTAGGTGCGGTAGCTTTATTTGATATAAAAGTATTAAGTGATTTAGACTGAATGAGACATAGAATATCCTGACAATATGCAGAAATACATTGGTTTCATATTAATAGAAATATGTTGGTTTTTAATATATAAAAAAATGAAACAAAAAAGAGTGAGTTGATATCTTAACGGCTACATCAAAAAAATGTTGCAATTTCGATGTTGAAGAAGAACATGAAAAACTTTATAGCAGGGTGCCATAAAATTAAAACAGAAAGAAAAAAAAAATTAAAGCATCAATAAAATTATTTCACAAAGAAAAAAAACAACACGAATTACTTGCAAGACTCTACCAAGACCCTGCAGACACAAACGTAGCAGACGTGATAAGCTCGAAACACAAACACAGCGGACGCATACACGATAAGCCTGAAACACAAACAGAGCAGACGCATATGCGATAAGCACGAAACACAATCAGAACAGATGCAGACGCTAATAAGCCTGAAAACCATTAACGGGTCTGGACTAGTGCTTTTATAAACTAAAGTTAGGCTGAATTATATTAAGATTTCCTTCAAACTAATAGCTCGACCGAACTTTTGTTGTTGGTATTCCCGTCTCCGGCCAAAAATCTGTTTTCCCACGCTGTCAGTATGTCGTCAATATAAACAAAAGAATGAGTTTGGCCGAACTAATTTCTAAAGTTCGGCTGAACTCTATAATAGTTCGACCGAACATTTATAAAAGTTTAGCCGAATTGTTGAGAAAAAGAGTTTTCCGCCCCTGATTCTCACAAAAGTGTAACCCAACTTCATGGCTTTACCCAACTCTCAAATATTCAGAAATATTTAGCTCAGATATATAAATACCAACATAGATCCATCTGAACGATGGATTTATCGTGACAAAGACAGATCAAATTCCTCATGATACGAATATGTTTTTTATTACAAAACATGGGGAAAGGTTTGCACCCCAAGTGATTTGATTCCCTCATATCTCGAATTGGAAAGAGCCCCTCTCTATTTCCATATATATATTAAAAATCCTTTTTTCAACATATATATTGAAATATTTGATTCATAACCCACATTAAACTCTTTTGTTATCAATATTTGATGTTAAAATATTTTGCTAAACATATATTGCAAAAATTGATTTATAACACACATTACAATATATCATTCAATATTGAGTATGGAAGAAATTACACAGGGGTATCATAATGAAAAATAAAAATATAAGATATTTTTTAACCTGAATTATTTTATTTTTGTATATATAAAATTGATATAAAATTATGTTGTTTAATATGGACGTTGAATTTTTTTACTTATTGCTAACATTAAAATATTTATTTGTTATTTATATATTTTCATTTTAAATATTATATGTCAATGAAACATAGAATGAATTATTCATCTTATAGTATCAATAAATTTATTTTTACATGTATATCTCTCAACTCCATAATAAATAATAGAAAATTACATATAAATTATTAATAATTTTTTATTTTATTGAAATTATTGATTTATTATTAGTATTACTATATTTTTAATTTGTAAACATAAATATTCTTTTTGTATTTTTAAATGTAACTTTGCACAATATCTCTTTTATTCTAGATTATAAAATGTTTTTAGATATAATTGCACATATCTCCTTAATATATATGTTTTCTTTAGTCCAATTCCCTCTCTTTTAATAATGTTGGTTATATATATATATATATATATATATATATTTTAAATATTTTCTATATAGGATAATTATATAATATTTTTATCACCTTTATAAAGTAAATATATAAACCATTATTACAATATAATATTTTGACCCAAGACAGTAAAATTTATTCCTAATATATAATAATAGATTTAATAAAAACAATGCTTCAATAAATAATTTTACATTTTAGAACCTCCACAGAGAGATTGTCTAAACAGTTAATATGATATAATATGATGTTATAATTTGACATAGAATGATCTATTGTATTTCTATAATAGTATATGTAATTCTTAAATAAGGATATATTAATAAAAAACAATTCTCTAATAAAAACAGTTACCATTACATTTAAAAACCATATTTTCAAATCCCTGCCCTTACACCATGGAAAAAATGTTTTATTTATTGTAATGCTTTTTTTAATTTAAGAAACCCTTTATAAACATCATGAATAATTCTAATTACCTTCTGTTGTAAATAATTTGTTGAAAATTTGATAAAAGTGGCATGCTTCAATACCATGTTGGAAATCTCTGAATATTTCGAACAAAACAGAGGAAACAAAGTTCCTAAACTAAACACAAAGATTTAATGATAGAGATGTGGACAGAGAGATGGAGTAAAGCTCTATTTCATTAACCATAAAAATGACTATTACAAAATACAAACTTTCATCAGAATTACAGTTCTGGAATAAACAAAATACTTCTTACTGTGTTTTTCAATTTATGCTTTTACACAGATTTCTGTTTCGGCAACACACAGTCAGTTGCTGAAACACCACACAGTCAGTTGCTGAAACACTTTGGAAAATGCTCTGCTGCTACAAAACACAACGATTCAGATTTCCTCTGTTTTCTACTCTCTGTCTTCTTCTCTGCCTCTGTCTCTGATTCTCTATTTCTCTAACATTAAAACTACTGCTGTCTATTACATATATATGTTGAAAACATATTTGACTTAAAACATTAAAATAATAAAAATATATTTTGATCTTATCAGCCTTTTAAATGCAGTAAGCGGTGGGAGATAACATCGTGCCATTTAGAAAAAACAAAGTCGGCTGTTGTAGGGACATTAACTTAGAAAATTTAATGCACAGTGGAGTGCAAAAGTAAAACACGACTTTGCGGCATCCGTCCTTCTGAAATATCCACAGAAATCAGATTTATGTCCACCTATTTCAGATTGTAGTTGGAATTAATTAGAAAATTTTTGTCCACCTATTTCTGTCCTTAGAAAATTTGTGATAGTATTTTTTTATGATATACTAATCTACAGCATTTCTTGGAAGGATCATGTTCAACATGTTGATAGGGTGCTCAGACTATTGGAGGAGAAACAATTATATGAAAAAACATCCAAATGTTTCTTTGGAGTACAAGAGGTGGAATATCTGGGTCATATTGTATCTCACAAGGGTGTTAAGGTAGACCCTAAAAAAATTAAATCTATTAAGTAATGGAAAGTCCCCACAACCATAAAGCAGTTGTGAGGACTTCTGAGGTTAACAGGGTATTGTCGCAAGTCTGTGAAGAATTATGGGATAATAGTAACTCCTATAACAACATTATTGAAGAACAATGCATTTTCATGGACTCCTGAAGCAACTAAGGCCTTTAAACATACTAAAGAATTATTGTGCCTAGCACCGCTCTTAGCTACACTAGACTTCACAAAAACCTTTATTGTGGAATGTGATGCCTCAGGAAATGGAATTGGTGTTGTTTTAATGCAGGAAGGAAAACCCATTTCTTTTGAAAGTCGTCCAATCAAAGGAAATTATTTACGGAAATCTATTTATGAGAAGGAAATGTTGGAAATACTAGGTGCACTAAAGAAATGGCGATCTTACCTAATGGGAAGACACGTCAAGGTAAAAACTCATCATGATAGTCTTAAAGACTTTTTGGATCAAATACTATCTTCAGAGGAGCAAAAAAAATGGCTCACAAATGTGTTGGGTTGTGACTTTGAAATCACCTACAAAAAAGGGAAGCTAAATATTGTTGCAGATGCACTCTCAAGAAAGAATGAAGAGGTGGAAGAATTTATTTATGCTATTTCTATTATCCAACCAGATTGGATAACCAAAGCAAGGTATGAATGGAAAAAGGATGAAGAAGTGTGGAAACTGATTCAAAATTTGTTGCAAGATCTTAGTACATCTAATATATTTAGTTGGAAAAATGATTCCTTATGGTACAAAGATTGCTTATATATTTTTAAGAATTTGCAACTAAAACAAAATACTCCTTTGGAATTGCACACTTCTCCTTTAGGAGGACACTCGGGATTTTTAAAAACTTACCACAGGGTTCAAGAATTTTTTTGGGATGGCCTTAAATATAATATTCAAAAATTTGTGGTGGAATGTTTTGTTTTCCAGCGAAATAAGGTTGAGACAATTAAGACGTCGGGTATTCTACAACCTTTATGCATTCCAATTCAATGTTGGGATGATATTTCAATGGATTTTATCACAGGTTTACCTAAGTCCGAAGGAGAGAGTTTCATCATGGTGGTAGTTGTTAGAATTAGCATGTATTTACATTTTTGTGCATTATCTCATCCATTTAAAGAAAGTACAGTTGCTACTGCATTTATGGAAACAATTCAAAGGCTACATCGAAACCAAAAGATTATTCTAAGTGATAGAGATCCCATTTTTACTGGAATTTTTTTGGACGAAATCATTTTCTTCTTTAGGTAATCAACTAGCTCATAGCTCATCTTCTCATCCTCAATCCGATGGTAAAAATAAGATAGTGATTAAATTTTTGGAAGGATATATTCGTTGTTTTGAATCTGATAGTAAAACACAATGGTCAAGTGGTTACCTCTCACTGAATGGTGGTATAACACTTCCTTCCATACTGCAACAAAAATTACCACATTTATGGCACTTTATGGATATCATCCAACGTCCATCACATCATCTTTAAGAGAAAATTCTAAGGTTCAAGCAGTGGAAGATCACATCTAACATCAACAAGAAGTTTTCCAAGTCTTAAAGGATAGCCTAAATTTGGCACAAAATAATGAAACAATGGGCAGATCAACATTGCAATGAAAGAAGTTTTGATGTAGGACACTTGGTATTTTTATGGCTACAACCATACAAACAAATGTTCCTCAATCAAGCTAAGAAGGATAATAAATTATCACCAAAGTACTATGGTCCTTAAAAGGTGTTGTGAATGATTGGTACTATGGCATAAAAATTGGAGCTTCCTGCATCTTCACGAGTGCATCTTGTTTTCCATGTTTCATGCTTAAAGAAGGTTACAAGTGACAAAATTCTAGTTAAAACAATATTTCTAAAACCTAATGAGGAAGGAAAAATAATATTGGAACCTGAAACAGTCACAAAAAAAAGAACTCGACAACTACGAAATCGATCAATTTTAGAGTATCTCATCAAGTGGAAGAACTTACCCACTGAAGATTATACATGGGAGGATGAGAATTTTATACAGAAGCATGCAGAGCTACTCAAGCGTTAAGGACAACACTTTTTTGAAGAAGAGGGGCATGTTAGGTCCATATATTACTAGTGTTGTCCCTTATTGTTGATATCGTAACCCCCTTATTGTTATTGTTGTGCCCCTGTAACCCCAGTATTGTTGTTATTATTCCCTTACATTATTATTGATAGGTCGACTAGGATTATATTGTGACCCCATGGACCCCTATATATAGAAGGAGGTTTTTTCATTTGCATCATCCAAGAATTTTTCATTTATGTAATGTAAAGGAGATTTCCCCCTCGAAGTGGCTGAATTCTAAGGCACTAATCTCTCTTTTATTATATTTTTGGAGTTGGTTTCATAAAAGTTAGGGGTTTAGGGGTATAGGGGGTTAAATGGGTTAGGGGTTGGGAATTAGGATTTAAGGGGTTAGGGGTTTAGGGCATTCAATGCGTTAAGGGTTAATGAGTTAGCAGTTTAGGGTTTAGGGTGTTAAATGGGTTAGGGTCAGTTTAGAGGTTTAGGGGGTTAGGGATTAGGGTTTAAGGGGTTAAATGGGTTAGGGTTTTAGGGGTTTAGCTTTTTAAATTAGTTAGGGTTTGGAAATTAGGGGTTAAGGGTTTAGAGGTTTAGGGTTTAGGGGGTTAAATGGGTTAGGTTAGGTGTTTAGAGGTTTAGGGGGTTAGGGGGTTAAGCAATTAAGGATTTTAGGGGTTAGGGGTTATTGGGGTTAGGGTTTAGGGGGTAAAATGAGTTAGAGATTTAGGGGTTTAGGGGGTAAAATGGGTTAGGGGTTGGGAATTACGGTTTAAGGGGTTAGAGGTTTATGGTTTAGGGGGTTAAATGGGTTAGGGGTTTAGAGGTTTCCCTGTCATATCCATATTTTTTTAATTTCATGATTATTTAGGCATTTTTAATGTCTCAATTCTCGGTTAATTAGGATTAATTAATGATGCAACTAAAGGATCAACTAAATATCTATTTATAATATCAGGTTTGTGAGTCACCTTTGAGTATAGAAACCCAGCTCCTATATCGTCAAGGCATGCGAGGAGTATGTCCATGTCATATTTTAGTGCATACAATAATAATTTGAAAAAAATTTAACGTTGGCCCCATTCACAGGTCACTCTTGACTTATAAATATAATGGTGTAGGGTAATATCATGTCATAAGTGATCTCCAAAAAGTCTTGGAAAATCATTCCAAGGTGTTTGAAAATCCCAAAGGACTCCCACCTATTCATGATCATGATCATGCTATTCATTTGATTCCATGAATTTTTCCTCCAAATATTAGGGCTTACAAATATCCTTATGTCCAAAAGAGCGAAATTGAACGTATGATTGAAGAAATGTTAGAGGATAGTATAATTCAACCTAGTCAATGTTTTATCTCTCCTCCAATATTATTGGTGCACAACAAGGATGGATCATGGTGCATGTGTCTGGATTATAGGGAGCTCAATAAGCTCACTATTAAAGAGAAATTTCCCATTCCTTTGATTAATGAATTATTGGATGAATTACATGGAACATTTTATATTACCAAATTGGATCTTCGTTGACAATATCATCAAATTAGAATGAAGACTAAATATATTCTGAAAACAACATTTCAAACTTATGAGGGTGGTTATGAATTTTTGGTCATGCCTTTTGGCCTTACCAATGCACCTTCTACATTTCAAGGGTTGATGAATTCCATTTTCAAACCCTTACATAGAAAATTTGTGCTAGTATTTTTTGATGATATATGAATCTACAATAGGTCTTGGAAGGATCATGTTCAACATGTTGACAGGGTGCTCAAACAATTGGAGGAGAAACAATTATATGGAAAAGCATCCAAATGTTTCTTTGGATTACAAGAGGCGGAATATCTGGGTCATATTGTATCTCACGAGGGTGTTAAGGTAGACCCTAACAAAATTAAATCCATTAAGGAATGGAAAGTCCCCACAACCTTAAAGCAGTTGCAAGGATTTCTCGGGTTAACAACATATTATCTCAAGTTTTTTAAGAATTATAGGAGAATTTCAACACCTCTAACAACATTATTGAAGAAAGATGCATTTTTATGGACTCTTGAAGCAACTAAGGCCTTTGAACATCTTAAAGAGGCAATGTGCCTATCACCCGTATTAGCTATGCCAGACTTCACAAAAACCTTTATTGTGGAATGTGATGCCTCAGGAGATGGAATTGGTGTTGTTTTAATGCAAGAAGGAAGACGTATTTCTTTTGAAACTCTTTGAATCAAAGGAAAGTAGTTACAGAAAGCTATTTATGAGAAGGAAATGTTTGCAATACGACATGCACTAAAGAAATGGCGACCTTACCTAATGGGAAGGCACTTCAAGGTAAAAATTGATCATGATAATCTTAAACACTTTTTGGATCAAAGACTATCTTTAGAAGAGCATCAAAAATGGACCACAAACATGTTGGGTTATGACTTTGAAATCATCTACAAGAAAGGGGAGCTAAATGTTGTTACAGATTCACTCTCAAGAAAGGATGAAGAGGTGGAAGAATTGCTTTATTCCACTTCTATTATACAACCATATTGGATAACTGAAGAAAGGGATGAATGGAAGAAGGCCAAAGAAGTGTGGACACTCGTTCAAAATTTGCAGCAATATCCTAGTACATCTGATACATTTAGTTGGAAAAATGATTCCTTATGGTACAAATATTGCTTATAGATTTGTAAGAATTCCCAAATAAAACAAAATAATATTTTGGAATTTCACACTTCTCCTTTAGGAGGACACACAGGATTTTTAAAAACTTACCACGGGGTGAAGAAAATTTTATTTTGGGATGGCCTTAAATCTTATATTCAAAATTTTGTGGCGGAATGTTTGGTTTTCTAGCAAAATAAATTTGAGACAATTAAGAGCATGGGTCTTCTATAGCCTTTATCCATTCCAATTCAACTTTGGGAGGATATTTCAATGGATTTTATCATATGTTTACCTAAGTCCGAAGAAATGAGTGTCATCATGGTGGTAGTTTACATACTTACCAATTATGCACACTTTTGTGCATTATTTCATCCATTTAAAGCGAGTACAATGGCTACTAAATTTATGGAAACAATTCAAAAGCTACATTGAAACCCAAAGATTATTGTAAGTGACAAAGATCCCATTTTTACTGGAAATTTTTTGACGCAATTATTTTCTTGTTTGGGTACTCAACTAGCTCATTTCTTATCTTATCATCCTCAATTCGATGGTCAAACTGATATTGTGAATAAATTCTTGGAAGGATATATTCGTTGTTTTATATATGATAAGAAAACACAATGGTTCAAGTGGTTAACTCTAACTAAATGGTGGTATACCATTTCCTTCCATACTGCAGCAAAAATGACTCGTTTATGATAATTTATGGATATCATCTACTGGTCATCACCTCATCTTTAAGAGAAAATTCTAAGGTTCAAGCAGTGGAAGATCACATCAAGAATCAACAAGAAGTTATCCAACTCTTAAAGGATAACCTAAATTGGCACAAAATCGAATGAAACAACATGCAGATCAACATCGCAGTGAGAGAAGTTTTGATTTAGGATACTGGGTATTTTTACAGCTACAACCATAAAAACAAATGTCCCTCAAGCAAGGTAAGAAGGATAATAAGTTATCGCCAAAGTACTATGGTCCTTACAAGGTGTTGCAAAAAATTAGTACTATGGCATAAAAATTGGAGCTTCGTGCTTCTATGCAAGTGCATCCAGTGTTCCATGTTTCATGCTTAAATAAGGTTATAAGTGAAAAACTTCCAGTTCAAACAATATTGGTAGAACTTGATGAGGAAGGAAAAATCATATTGGAACATGAAGTAGTCACAGAAAGAAGAACTCGACAAATACGAAATCGTTCAATTTCATAGTATCTCATTAAGTGGAAGAACTTACCCACTAAATATTCTACATGGGAGGATGAGAATTTTATACAAAAGCATTGAGAGCTACTCAAGCATTGATGAAATCACTTTTTTGAAGGAAAGGGGCATGTTAGGTCCCTATATTACTAGTGTAGTCCCATATTGTTGTTAGCATAACCTCCTTATTTTTATTTTTATACCCTTGTAACCCTAATATTGTTATTATTGTGCCCTTTAATTATTATTGTTAGGTCGGCTAGGATTATATTTCGACCCCATGGACTCCTATATAGAGAAGGAGGTTTTTTTATTTGTTTCATCCAAGAATTATTCATTTATGTAATGTAAAGGAGGTTTCCCCCTCGAAGTGGCTTATTTCTAAGGCGTTGATGTCTCTTTTCTTCTATTTTTGGAGTTGGTTTCATAACACATAATAGCTTCCACCTTCATGTGGTTGGCCCTGTTTAGTAGAGAATAATTTATTGGAGTGATTTAATCTTGGAGAAAACGTCGCTCAATCCAACGTAGTAGAAAAAAAGTCATTTTTGACTTAGTTTCAACTATTTCAGATTGTGGGAGGCTTGTTCAAAGTTTAGACGACTCCAATAAATTGTTTTTGAAACGAAGAGGAGCTTATTTAGGTATGTTTTGACATTGTCAATGTATGTTCGAACATTATTGTAAGAATGCATCTTAGAGTAAAAAATACTACAAATATTACTTGTATTTATTGTATAGATAATTATGGATGTTGAATGACTTGGCATCATAGGTACAAATGCTCTTGCATCATGAGAAATAACAACTAGCTACATATGTAGACAAACACCCTCCTATACTAACTGATTATTTTAAAGTAAAATAAACATATTTACTAAAGAATGAAATTTGTGCCATATTGATTTATATGATATTTCTAACATAGAAACCAAATAGTACTTATTAAGGCATCCCCTTGGATATGGTTTTCAACAAACACAATGAGCTATTTTTTAATTTATACATATGTTTAATGTCGTTTTCATGTAAAATTTCCAATGTAAAGAAATGCTACCCCTAATTTTTTCAATGGCATATGAAATATTTAAACTAAACATAATTGACAGAAAGGGTTATTAAAAGGTAGTTTTTTAAAATGAACATGCCCTTGATATTATAAAAAAGGTACCAAATTCTTATTGGAGATACGTCCGTAGGGGCAGAAGTAAGCCTGAGATGATCATCCACTTTAGGAAGGAACTCAAATTTATCTTATGGGATGATGCCAATAGTTGATAAATTAGAAACAAACATCGATGACCTCCAAAGCAAGCTAGGCTAGGATGCAAGATAGATGAGATAGTTCTCTTGCATCCTAGCTTGCTTGGGAGGTCGTACATATTACTTTCTCCTTTATCAACTACTGCCATTATGCCATAATTAAAATGCGAGTTCCTTCCTAAAGTGGATGATGATCTTAGGGTTATTTCTTCCCCGAAAAAAATTTCTAGGAGTAGCGTCGCAATTTTGACAATTGTTTCTGACGCTGGTATGATCCAAACGTCGCTAATATTAGTGTTGGACTAGCAATGGATAAGGTGGCACTACCGATGGTTGTTTCCATCGTTGGTATGTCCCAACCATTGAAAATGTTATGCCTAGTGTCGGAACAACGATGACTGTGGTGGTACTTCCAACGATTATTTCTGTCATTGATATGGCCCAACCATCGCAACAATGTTATGCCAAGTGTCAGACTAGCGACGACTGTGGTGTCACTTCCGATGGTTTTTTGCATCATTGGTATGGCCCAATCGTCGCAACAATGTTATGCCAAGTGTGAGATTAGCGATGAATGTGGTGTCAATTTTGACGGTTTTTTCCATTGTTGGTATAGCCCAACCATCACAACAATTTTATCCCAAGTGTTAGAATAGCGACGACTATGGTGTCACTTCTGACGGTTGTTTCTGTCACTTGAAAAATAATAGACCCAGATGTGCGATGACAGGTCATCAGTATTGCGACACATTTTGGGAAGGCATTTGTGTCGTAATATCGACGTCTCCATGTGATTTTGGGATAGTGACAATAAACAGCATGATTCAAAGATTGAATAAATGAAGACACATGTCATGTCTAGTGTTGCTCTACCGAGAGTTATTAGAAGTGTCGTATATGGGATGGTACATGAAGCAATTTTTTTCCCAACCTTAAAGTGTCACTCTTGGGACACATATGTGTCACAATAGAGACATTTTGGGCATCGAAAATTTGACCAAATATGCTAGTGATGACATGGAGGAATTTCAATGTTGGAGGATGACTATCAACTTACCTCGGTCCTTTGCTATTTCGAGAACCAATCCACCCACAAGAAACTTTGTGCTACCCTCTAAGCTCTCGCTAGTGTGTTGCTAAAGTTTCTTGTAGAAAAACACTATTTCATATAGCGCGATGGTGCATTCAAGCCAAAAATTTGATGATGCTCTTCTCATGGCTCCCAATGATCTCTTGAACTTGCTGCTCTTCGAAATTATCAACGCAATGGTTGAAATGAGACAAATCTTACCTTTTTTGGACTCATACTCAACTCAAGTTTCCTCATAGAGGCCGTTGGCCGCCACTTTTTGTAATCATTGTTGACCTCATGATCACTCCCCGTCGTACTCATCCATCCTAACTTGAGTCGATTTGACTTGCCCAGGTGGCATGCACTATGACTTTTACTCCAGATTTACTTTACAAAGGTGACCAAGATAACTGACCACCTTTTTGCCTTTTAAACTTCTAAATCTTGACATTTGACTATTTTGGCCGTTGTGGGTAACAACGAGGGGTTAGAGGACATACCTTATCTTACTTGGGGTTGGTGAGGTGCTGCAGGAGCTAGTGAAATGAGCTGGAGGTGGTGGTGGCAGCCTAAGCATTTTATTTTTTGTGTCTTCATTTTTTCTCTGAGTCAACAAATTTTTCTAAGTGAGTTGCTTATCTTTTTTGAGTGAGCTTCTTACCTTTTTCTTATTTTCTTTATTTTGGAGGTACTACATGGAGGGCTTCTGATGGCATGGCTAGTGTTCTTGTCCCTATGGATTCTGCTAGTGGTCCCCTGGAGTCATATACATCATATTTTCTTCATCTTTTGGCCTTGTTGTGTCACATGCAGATTTGTTACAGGAAACTCTTTCATACCTGTAGCAGTTCGTTCCTTGCCTCTTCTTACTTCCGTTTGTTCAGGAATAGATGGATATGGGTTATGGAGGCTATGGAGGAAGTCATGGAAGGAATGGAGTGGAGGATAGGAAGGATAAATGATTCTTATGCCAGGTTTACAATGATTTAGTTGCCCGAGGTGAAAAAAAGGGTTTACATAGTGACACCTTGCACATGGAGTGAAATAGGGTGTTGGGAATTGTAGCCATAGGCAAAACACATATTATAATGCCCTAAATAGACTTCATAAACCTGTTAGACAACATTTTTCTTTATAAATAACTTTCCTGTAGAATTTATAGGAGTTTGCTGTAGTGCTACAGGAATCCTGTAGCTGCCTGTTTTCCCTGTAGCAATTCCAGGTTAGGGGAAAAAAATGAACTTGTTGCCTATCTGGTGGGTGAAATGGATGAAGGGATCGATGATGGAGTGGATTATGGAGTTTGAAAGTAGAGAATAATAAAGGATGAAGATAAATCACTCCTATGGATCCTAAAGACCATCTTCAATTGTGAACCTGCAAAACATAAAAAAACATAATGCAGAGGTATTTATTTTTCTTTCTCTTTTTTTTTTTTTTTCTTCAAGGCAGGTGGCCTACCTCCACAGAGGTTTTCAACCCAAAGGCCTGCCTTGGCTGCCCCAAATAGGTTTTCACCAAAGGATCCTTATTCGATGTTTTTGTCTTTTTTTTTTTTCTTTTTACCAGAGGACTGCCTCATGGAGGTTTTCAACCCTGGAGTTGGCCTAGGGCACCTCAGAGACGTTTTCACCCATGCCTCTTTATTATTTTTTCCTTTTTTTCTTTAGGAGCCATTGAAAACTATGGAGTTCCCCATGAAATACACTTCCCTGATTATGGAATTTTTAAATTATGCCCTAGATAGGGGATTCTTGTAAACCTTGAGTCTGTAACCATTGACAAGTAGGGGAATTCCTTCCTCATCTATGGTTCTGATATGAACTGTGCCATTATCATATAAATTTTCCTCTTTTTAGGGTCCCAACCATATTTTCATTAGTTTGCTTTTCAAGTACTTAATCCTTGAGTCATACAACAATGCCAAATCTCCTTTTTGAAAGGTATTTTCCTTAATATTCTTGTCATGCCAGACCTTCCTTTGCAATTGAATTACCTCTGTGTGGATGATTTCTTGCATCCTAAGCTAATCCAATCCATTTAATTTCAAAAACCTCTCTTTCTTGGCATTTGAAATGTCTAGGTCTAGCTCAGCTGCCATCCTTAAGGTGTTGAATTCAAATTCAACTGAAAGAAAAGCTTTCTTGCCATAGACTAGGTCATAAGGAGTGAATCATGTTGTTGTTTTCTAGGTAGTGTTGTAGTGCGAAGTACCTTCTACCAATATGTCTATTGAATCACTCCTACTACAGCTCATAACCTTGGTGAGGATACTCTCTGAGGCTTTGTTAGTCACTTCCACTTGGCCATTTTCCTGAGTGTGGTAGGCAGTAGAAGTCTTATGCTTAATATTGTTCCTCCTTAGCATATTCTCAAGTATATGAGAAACGAATTGTGCCCCCTGATCAATGAATACTTCTCTGGGGTACCCAAACTTTCAAAGCACATTCTATCTTAGAAATTCTACTACTTTCTCTTTGGTTTATACCTTAACATCTTTTTTTTCAACCCACTTTGTCAGGTAGTCAGTGCAGACTATGATATACTTTTTCTGTCCATATGGTGGATCAATAGGTCCAATGAAGTCCATGACCCATTTATGAAATTGTTCAAGGGTCACTAAGGGTAAAAAGGGATCTCAAACATTTGTGTAGGTTTCCCCATCCTTTGGTATTGGTCGCACCTGCTAGTGTATCTTCTAGATTCCTGGTGAAGGGTAGGCCAATAGTATCCTTCCTGCAAATATTTTAAATCATTATTTTTTGTAGAAAAGTGGCCTCGACAAGGGATATTGTGAAATGAAGAGAGGATATCAAAAACTTCTTCCTCCCTTACACATCCCCGGAGGATTTTTTCAGGACCTTGCTTGAAAATATTTCTCCCAATTCACGTGAAAGGGGCATTTTTTCTGAACATCTTGTTTTTCTCCCTGAATGAGAGATTAGGATGGAAATTTCCGGCAACCAAGTAGTTAGCTATGTCAGCAAATTGTGGTGATAGTGTTGATATAGAAAAGAAATGTTCATCTGGTAGTTGGTCATCCACCACTCCTTCACCTGCAAATAGAGCTAACCTAGATAAAAAAAATCTGCAAAAACATTCTCCTTTCGATGTTTATCAATAATGGTTAGGTCAAACTACTGTAAAAGTAACAACCATAAAATTATCCTAACATTAATGTCTACTATCTTCACTAAACATTTGATGGATGCATGGTCAATTTGAAAAAAGGTCTGATACCCAGCTAAATAATGTCTAAATTTTTTTAAATCATGGACATTGGCTGACATCTCTTTCTACGTGACAATATAGTTTAGTTCGGCCTTAGACAAGTTCTATTTATGAAATAAATTGCATAAGTTAATTTGTATTCTAACTATCCTAACGATACCCCTACACCTTTGTCGGATGCATCTGTGTGGATGTCAAAAGTCAGAGTCCAATTTGGACCTCAGAGAATGGGGGCAGTAATCAACATTCCCTTAATGAGCTCAAAATCCTCTTAACAAGGACCAGACCAAATAAACTCATAATATTTGGCCAATAAACAAAATAGTGTTGAAGCCATCTTACTGAAATCTTTGATGAATCTTCTATAATAACCATCTAACCCAAAGAATATCCTCACATCTCTCTGCTTTTGAGGAGTAGGTACGCTTTTGATAAAAGTAATTTTGCTCGGGTCCACCTATATTCTTGCTTGGGAGATTGATTGTCCTAATACAACTCCTACTCTCTTTAGGAATTCACACTTTTCTGGGCTCAGGGAGAGATGCATCTCAATGCACCTTCTCATTAATTTACCCAAATTAGAGAGAGCTTCCTGAAATTCATCCCCATATGGTGTGAAATAATCCGTGTATATTTCAAAATAGTCATGGACTAGATTAGAAAAAATGCTCAGGATAACGCTTTGCAAGGTATTTGGAGAATTGTAAAACCCAAAGGGTAGGAATATGTAAGCAAAGGTACCCGAAGGGCAGGTGAAAGTATTGTTATCCTGGTCTTCAGGGTTGATTTGAATCTGATTGTACCAATTGAACCCATCTAAGAATGAAAAGAACTTCTTCCCTACAAGGCCATCTAGGACTTGGTCTATAAAGGGAAAATGGAAATGGTCCTTCTTTGTGGCTTTGTTAAGTTCTCGATAATAAACACAAAATTTCCATTTTATATTATTCTTTGGGACTAGGACAAGAGGAGATACCCACTCACTCTCTGATATAGGATAAATGAAACCTACATCCAACAGTTTCTGCATTTGTTCCTTGACTATTTCCTTTAGATCTAGTTTCATCCTTCTTTGGGGTTTTCGCACTGGCTTTCATCATTCTTTGATGTAAATATGATTTCTACATACTGAAGGATGCAGCCATTTCATGTTGTTGTAATTCCAAGCAAATGCATCTAGGTTTCTTTTAAAAGATGGCATAACTTCTTTTCTTCTTCATCTGAGAGGTTTAAGTTGATTTTCAGAGATGTGGATGAGCCAAAATCAATTACCTTGGTGATTTCAGAGGTTGGATCGAATGAGTGAACATCCATCCAAGGATGGATTCCAGACTCTTTGACTAGGTTTTCAAGAGGATTGTTAGTGGGGGACTTGTTTTGAAAGGCATGGTCGATGAGTTTGTCTTCATCAAGTTGTCCCCCTCTTAAGAACATCATCTATGGTACAAATAGGGGTAGTTTTATATACCTCATCTTCCTCATCCTCCAACCATATACGTAGATTATGATCAATGGATGGTTTGGTTGAATGGTATAATATCAGTTGTTTAAACAAGGACCCATTTTTAATAATCATGCTTCTGGTTCGACAACTAATATAAGCATCTGCAGTGGCTAACCATTGTCTCCCTAATATGAGAGGGTATCCATTGAACTTCGTTTTCGGTTGTAGAACCAGGAAATATATAGGATTCTCCAAAGAGTTAATTGTAGCCATAACATCCTCAAAAATTCCTTCCAGAGTTACTGTGGACTGATATGCAAGTTGCAGAACTGTTGTGGTTTTCCTCAAAGTCACTTAGAGATTAAGTTTCAACATATTTTCCTTGGTCATGAAATTGATGGAAGCCCCTATATCAATCAAGTATTCAAGAATATGACACCATCTATGTGCACATCTACAACTGGACTGCCAAGGTCCAGGTACGTTGGAAAGATCACCCTTCCCAACATTAAGTTAGACTTCTGTCCTACCACATTGATGGTGGGGTATCTTTCTTCTTTCTCCCAGGTTTCTTGAAGAACTTTTCCTTGATAAGCCTATTGAAAATAGGGACATTCTTAATGGCCTGGAGAAGTGGTATCTTTATAGAAAATTTTTTCAATTCTCCCAGAAGTTCAGTCTCCTCTAGGGTGTGTTGGCTAGGACGGATCAAGTGCTCAAGAAAAGGAGGTTGTTGGTTTTGAGTGTTACCTTCTTCCTTTTCCTCCTCAAACTCCATAGGTGGATATGGAGGGTTTTTGTATGGGATTACTCTTTGTGACTTGATATTAATCTCCTATATCTCCGTAGCATAAGTTGGATAAGATGTCTCTCCACTATAAATATGTCGTGCCTGTCTATTGTTCAGGTTTAGATTTAGTTTTTTAGGAATTTGAGATAGCTTGGGTGGAGTAGCATGAATAAGTTGAGGTTGAGGTTGGCGTGGAGGCAATAGAGAAGGATATTGATTGTGTTAAGGCCTCCACCCTTGGGATTGATTGATCCACTCAGGTTGTTATGGAATACTGCTAAAATGGTTGGTTCACATGATGAGGGTGATATGGAGCGTTGTAAAGCTAAGTAGGGGGTGTAGGCCAGGATGGAGGAGTGGGGGTGTACTAAGGTTGCATCGGTGCACTCTGATTATTATTATAGTAAGATTAAGGTGCACATTTCATACCCTATTGATATGACCCAAGGCCTAGAGGCCTTCTCTAGTTGATGAAATAAAGTTTTTCTAGCTCCAATTCCCCACCTTGATATACATATTTATTAGATATAAATCTTCCGGATAATCACATGAGAGTTTTAGGAACGACGCGTTTCGAACTACCAACTGTAGTTCATCATCAGGATAATGAAGATTGGCTGATCTGACAAACCCAATTTATACCAGAAAGAGAGAAGCAACGGTCAAAACCCAAATTTAACGGTCAAAAATAGAAATAAAAACAGAAAACATAACAAACCCAACCCTAAAAACGCTAGTCAAAACTAAAATGATATAAAATCAAACCTAAAAACTGAAATGACACCAAAAAAATAAAAATAAATAAATAAATAATAATAATAATAATAAATAAATATATAAACAAAAATAAAATATATAAATATAAAGAAATAAATAATAAATAATAAACAATAAATAAATATAAATAAATAAATAAATATAAATATAAATATAAAAATAAATATAAATCAAATAAAATAAAAAGTAAAATAATAATCAAAGTCAAAATAAATACATTAATAACTAAAATTTTTTTAATTAGGATTAAAATAAAACTAAAAATAAAGGATTTAATCAATAACTAAATAAATTAATAAATAAATACATTAATAATTTTATTTATTTAATTATTTATTTAAATTTTTAACAAATAAAATTAAAAATAAAGAATTATCATTTATAAAAATAAATGTTTTAACCAATTAATAAATGTTTTAACCAATTAATAAATAAGTAAATTGATAAATAAAAGTATTAATAAAAACATAAAATAAAAATAAAGGATATAATCAATGAATAAATTAAGCAATAGGTAAAAACATTAATAAATAAAATTAAAGCTAGAGTAAAAATAAATTATTTTTATAAATATAAAATCAAAGAATAATAATAATAAAACAAAAAACAAAAGAATAAAAATACCAAAGAAAAACCTTATAAGGAGTGAAGAGATGGAATCCAGCAACTGCTAACCTTCCATCCATCATCCCTATTCAACGTACAAGGCCTCTTCTCAATCTCTAACGCCTCCCTAAATTTCCGGTGATGGAAATGATCCACCCTAGCAAGGACGCTAGCGTCTTCCAAACAAATATGATGCTTCGTCTTCTCCGTATGCTCAGCTAGCACTGAGGACTTGGTTCTACCATATCTAATATCAACAGGATGCTCCTGGATCCTCTTATTAATCGATCGACCAGTTTCGCCATTGTAGGGAGTCCCACAAGAGCAGGGGATCAAATAAACACCTTTCATGCTTTTTGGGTCCAGGCGGTCCTTAACCGATTTAAAGGGAGCACAAGAAGATAATGGATATAGTAGAAATCAGTGTTTGAAGGCTTTCATGAATGCAAGCAAAGGTCCTAGACAAAAAATGATGGTGGATTGTGGTATTGGTAAAGTTCATTTACCTTTTATTCAAGGTACTACTGACAAGATTGCTCGGATTTTAAGGAAGCATAAGATCTTGTCTTCTTTTAAGCCTTTAAACACCATTCGGAGCTCCCTTAAATCGGTTAAGGACCAGTTGGACCCAAAAAGCATGAAAGGTGTTTATTTGATCCCTTGCTCTTGTGGGACTCCCTACATTGGCGAAACTGGTCGATCGATTAATAAGAGGATCCAGGAGCATTCTGCTGATATTAGGCATGGTAGAACCAAGTCCTCAGCGCTAGCTGAGCATGCAGAGAAGACGAAGCATCATATTTGTTTGGAAGATGCTAGAGTCCTTGCTAGGGTTGATCATTTCCATCATCGGAAATTTAGGGAGGCGATAGAGATTGAAAAGAGGCCTTGTACTTTGAATAGGGATGATGGATGGAAGGTTAGCAGTTGCTGGATTCCATCTCTTCACTCCTTATAAGGTTCTTTCCTTTCTTTTTCTTTGGTATTTTTATTCTTTTGTTTTTGGTTTTATTATTATTATTCTATAATTTTATATTTATAAAAATAATTTATTTTTACTCTAGCTTTAATTTTATTTATTTATTAATGTTTTTACTTATTGCTTAATTTATTCATTTGATTATATCCTTTATTTTTATTTTATGTTTTTATTAATACTTTTATTTATCAATTTACTTATTTATTTATTAATTGGTTAAAACATTTATTTTTATTTTTATAAATGATAATTCTTTATTTTTAATTTTATTTGTTAAAAATTTAAATAAATAATTAAATAAATAAAATTATTAATGTATTTATTTATTAATTTATTTAGTTATTGATTAAATCCTTTATTTTTAGTTTTATTTTAATCCTAATTAAAAAAATTTTAGTTATTAATGTATTTATTTTGACTTTGATTATTATTTTACTTTTTATTTTATTTGATTTATATTTATTTTTATATTTATATTTATATTTATTTATTTATTTATATTTATTTATTGTTTATTATTTATTATTTATTTCTTTATATTTATATATTTTATTTTTGTTTATATATTTATTTATTATTATTATTATTATTTATTTATTTATTTTTATTTTTTTGGTGTCATTTCAGTTTTTAGGTTTGATTTTATATCATTTTAGTTTTGACTAGCGTTTTTAGGGTTGGGTTTGTTATGTTTTCTGTTTTTATTTCTATTTTTATTTTTGACCGTTAAATTTGGGTTTTGACCGTTGCTTCTCTCTTTCTGGTATAAATTGGGTTTGTCAGATCTGCCAATCTTCATTATCCTGATGATGAACTACAGTTGGTAGTTCGAAACGCGTCGTTCCTAAAACTCTCATGTGATTATCCGGAAGATTTATATCTAATATGTTATGGATCACAGGTTGCACTCAAATACATATTTATGTCGAGGTAAGGAGGGACACTTGTCTGTGGCATGATTTTCCTCATAGAATAATAAAACCTTTATGAAAGTTAGTGGACATTCATATCTCGGGTGTTTTCTAGTACATCTAGGGAAAAATATAGACAATGCTCTTTGAACTTCCTCTTACTCCCTTTTGACCTGCATTGTGTCCATTTGCAAAGAAAAGGTGTGCAACATGTCACTGTTTAATTCATTCAGCATGTTTCCAATCTCATGTTTGATGGAGGTGTAAGTGGAAGGGGTATTGGATATACTTTGGCCAACTCCGCCTTTCTTCCTAACTGCCCTAGAATGGTTCTGGAAGACAGTTTTGATTGCTTCATAAGGAAATTGGTAGACATCTCCTCTTGATAACATATTTAAGGTTTCTATCACCTCCTCTCTCAACCCTTGGAGAAGTATAGTTGAAGTGATCCAGGATCAAAAGTACAGTTGGCTTTCTTATAGTTTAACTCAAAACTCTCTTCTTAGTATTCTAGGGATTTATCACACCCTCGAGTCTACCTAAATATCTCATCCTTAATTTCCTTGGACCTATAATAGTGTTTATATTTGGTGTTGAAGGCCTCTTGCATCTATGCCCACATAGTGATGTCGTTCCCAGGTATACCCATGAACTAGCGCAAGGCTTCATCCTTAAGGGTGGATGCGAATAGCTTCAATTTCTGATCATCTAAGGCATTGTCATAGGTCTTATAGACAACATAAAATTCAAACATCAATGTGTTAGGGTCTTCTGACGTAAGTCCATCAAAGTGTGGAAGAGATGAGGGGTTAATGTTTTTCATCTTAGTTGCCCCAACTACCTCTATAATGGGAAAGGATTCTATGTTTCCATGTCAGCGATGGTTAATATAGGTTAAGTGGGTCCCTTGGTTGAAACACAATCTTCTTCTTCCCCAGTAGGTTCTTCAAAATTTTCATAAGGCTCACCTATGTTGTGTTCAATCTCACAGTCACTCAAGAAGAGTGAAAGGTGACTATGACGTGATGTGGGGTTTTAGGTAAAAAATTTCCTTGATTTTTCCTATTCCTACGAGGCATGAAAATCAGAATTTTTTGGTAATTTTTTTTTTTTTTTTATATTTCTAAAACAACATGAAAAGGGAAAGCATAAAAAGATTCTAAAACAAGATCAACGCATCTACTAGAAAATTCACAAGCAATGACACCGAAAAGTGGTGAGCCCTATTATTGCACCAAAAATGATGCAACTCCCATAGGCTTCCATATTTTACTTTATTAACTCGAGGTTCATACAAAATTTGAGGTGAGAGTGCTATATACACATCAGATCCACTGTACTCATGTCATCCTCTTCTGAGCTCTATAAAAGGGTGTTATTTCTAGGGTTTCTAGGTGAAGTATGTCACACTTTTGGAACTAGGCCTATGGATAAAAATTATTCAAATCCATGTCATTATGAGTAAGTACAAAATTATACCATAGTAACCAAGTTCATATAACTATTTTACAATGGAATAAATCTACTTATTAAACTATGATAAGAATTGTAAAAGAAACTTAGCTCCCTTACATGAAGTAAATTGCTAAATTGAAATGGAATGAAGGAAACTAATCTAATCAAAATTATCTTGGACAATTAGTTTAACAAACTCTAATTACCCTATGATTTTTCTATCATGATTTTATTCAGGCAACTATTCATGACCTAGTGATGCTTGAAAATTTGTTGTTTTGCAGCTAGGAGAAGAAAGTGCTAAGGTGGTTGATGGAAGGCTTGAAAATATGGGGGCAAGGCTGGAGGCATATGAGTGGTTCTTGCAGGTTTAGAAGGTGGTCATGGTGGTTTTTGGGCCTAAGGAGGGGCCCACAAGTGCCGTTCCAAGTGCTGCTATAGGTTTCCTATAGTGCTACATGTAAGTCCTGAATTGCTACAAGAAACATGCTGAGGGCAATGTGACGTCAAAAAGAGGTGGAAAAAGGGTAGAAAAGGTGGTGTGAAGGTGGGTGAGGATGATTTTTGGATGGACCACCCCTTTTCCAAGCTCATGGCCTCTTCAAAGGAAAATATTTCACCACTATGGTTTTCTCACGGTGTAGGGATAGGAAATCCGAAAATAGGGTTGATGGTGATTTTGATGAAAAAGGGTTGAAGGGAGATAAGAGATGAAGATGGAGGTGTTGGATAAATTCTCCTTGAATGTGCTACCTGTACCTGCAATCAAACTACTTATTGATGCAATAAATATGGACAAGTTCATGGTAAAGACAGTGGAAAAGATATCTTGAATTTTTAAATAAAATATGTAAAAATCTAGAAACAGAGATCTAACATAGCATACTGAACATGTTCGTGGAATTATATAAAATAAAAATCATTTTTGGTTTTTGGGGAAGTTCTAACCTCCTCAAGATCTATTGACATAGGTGAGAGGAGGAGGCTTGACTCACATATTTATGGATTTTATCACCTATTCTACCACTCATGTAGGTATAGTAAATCTACAACGAAAGAAAAATGGAAGAAAACTAAAAAAGTAAATGAAAATACCAACAAACTAGCTAACTATTCGTAAGAAAAACTAGTTGAATGATATGAGAGGAAAGAATGATTACACAAGAGGGGTTGAGGCATATGGATTGGGACCTAACCCACAATCCTAGCTCTCTGGGACTAAATCAGTAAGGCAAAGTCTGAATACTCATTTCATTTCAAAAGATAGTCCCATTACATCAATATAAAAGTCTTGAAAAACATATTAACAAAGCAAAGAGCCTAATGGACTTCTCCAAAATCCCAATCCTAATGAGCTCTTTCTCAACTCTATTTAACCTAAATGGTAGCTACCGACAACTCCCTGGAAAATAGGTGATGTGTCCACTTCACTCGAAGTGAAGTATGGCTTGAGTGCACTTGGTCTTGAGTTTGTTTGGATGCCTTTGATTTCGAGTTGTTGGAGTGAATCTCGAGGATCACTTGGCTGCCTTTTGGAGTTAGGGAGTGTGTATAACCATGCATAATCTCTCCTTGTTGTCTACTCCAAGTATTTATGACAAAATCTCCACAAAAGTGAAATATCTTCATGATTTTCCTACATTTAATCTAAGGTTAGGTACTTGAAGTATGTTAAGCCTCAATCACCACCTACACTAGAATTAGAAGACTATAATATAATTAAAATGAAAGAAACATAGACTTAATAAGGAAAAAAGGTGACCATTAACCCCTCCAAATGTACCTAATGATGCAACTCAACATGGTTTGTTGTACCTTGGGAGACAATCTCTGGTTGAAGGAGATCAATGCCCAAGACATTTATCAATAAACATGATGAGAATATTTTAGTGTTCCAATTTTATTAGAACCCTAGAGATTTAATCCTTATCAGTGTCCAGTGTGAGAAAAATCTTCCAAGTGGCCTCTTAGTGATGAGTAAAAATGGAAAAGATAAGACATTAAGAAGTGATAATGGAAAGGCTTTGACAATAGGTTGCCTATGCAGAATCTCTTGTTTCAATATTTAGAAGAAAAATGACAGAATTAGGAGGTGAAAAATACAATAGAGGAGTGCATCATTAATGATTTTAAATTTAGCTTACAAAACTATAAAATTAATGACCAACATCTTCGTTACTCAATTCTAAATAAGAAATACATGAAAAATATGATGCAACATGGAAAGACAAATCATTTTCAACAAATTCTAGAATCACTGTGAAAGGTTTATTCATAAACATATGGAGATCTGAGGTACAAAATTTCTTCCTCTCAAGCCAAAAACTTGGAACTTCTACATTGCCTTGATTTTCCATTTTTATTTCCCCCGTGAGCCTAACTAGCTAATTTCCCTAGAATTGGTTATGGAACTTACTCACGGACAATTTCCTAACTATCTCTATTCACTAATAATAACTCCTTCTTTCAAATACATGATTTGTTGTTTTGGAATACTTTTATAATATATATATATATATATATATATTAATTTATATCCTCTATGTGTTAAAAATACAAAACAAAATCTCCCCTTTTATCATTTTGTACATTATAATTTAAACATATATGGGAGTTTCAAATAATATGAAATGATATTTGGATAATAACGAATGATGTTTGGATCATATAGAAAACCACAAATGGTTTTCAGAAGGCTCAAACTGCCTACGGGATCACCCCTTAGAGGTTTCTGGAAATGAGAATAGTGATGTCGCAAAATAATATCCGTTGATCTTAGAAAAAGAAGTTTTGAAGAATGTAACACCCCCAATTTGTGTGTTGAATTTCTAAAAGTTAGACATTTGAACTTAAATCCTAAGGGGGTGGACCCCAAGGGATAAGTGTGGTGTGAATGTAATTGCATATTTTATTTGAGGAAATAAATAAAATGATTGTGCATTTTGACCAAGATGAGAATTAGAGATCACTTGCCAAATCCATGAGGATGGATAAGGCAATAAATCCCCAAAAATCTTTCAAAAATTTTTGAAAGAAATTAATTTAGATTTGAGGAGGAATCTAAATTTCCCCAATGAAGAGGAGTAGTTGGGAAGATGTGAGAAAAAGCTGGAAAAGCTGAGGAAAAGCTTAAAGCAGCTTTAAAGAGTCTCAAAATGGGAAGCCTAGGCTAAACAGGAAAGAAAGCATCCTGCTATTCTGGACGCAGAATTAGAAACATGCTTTGGGGAAATATGAGCTTAAATAAGCTGCTCCTGGGCAGATCAGAGGTTGGTCTGTCTTGGGAGGTGATCTCGGCTCGGGGGTGAATCCTGGGAGACAAAGAGGATTCTAAGGTTGGGAGGTTGGTCATCTGCAATAGTGGTATGGTTCTGAAATTCTTGTTTACTTTGATTCTGTGGTATGAATTGGCTACATATAAAAACAAAAGGGAAAAGTAAGGAAATGATATAATTGATGTAGTACTACATTGACCAGAATCTGTCTTGAGGAATTTACCTCGCAGACTCGGTTTAGTTGTAGACCAGAAATCCATAGAATAGAATCCTGCAGAAACTCTAAACCCAAAAAGGTCTAAATCTGCAGGAACTTAGTTTCTATAGATAATTAATTATTAAATGGTTTCATCTATATACATGCCAAGGTGAGATTATATGCCTATGTATGCTAGATAACATAGTGGAACTAAATTTACCCGGGTACAAATCCCAAAAGGAACGAAGTAAAACATTATAATATAAACCTCGAAATTAATGCTAGAGAAAGAAAATTTCTAGTATATATAGGTTTTCTTGTATATATAACCTTTATATGTTTATGTATTTCATTTCTAAATTTATATGTTCCTATAATTTATCCTTGAAATAAGTAGCATAGCCAAAGTCCTATTGAATACATATACATGAGCATCAAGAAAAAAAAAATCGAAATTTGAATACAAATGCCGTGAGCTAAAATAAGAACAAGGTATATTTCTGCGTGTATCAACCAAGAATAGGATATAAACGCCGTGAATAAAACCATAAATAATTGTGACAACAATTATAAATGAATTTATGAGCAGTGTAAGAATCCAAGCGAACCATGTAGCCACTACAGTTCATATTAAATCATCATTGTTAGTTAACGTGCTGGGTAGCGCGCTTATGTCAAATGAAATCCGCAAACAAAACCCCCTCTGACTAGCATGCTTGTATAAAATACTATTTCTACTTTCTGAAATTATGGATATAGGTTCAACATCAACATATGGTTTATAATACCAACCATAACCACAAAAACTATTGGTGTATAAAGGGTGCGTGTTAGCAAGGCGGTTATAACAATCTGGTACTAATGGTAAGCAAAGTCGACGCAAACACTTGAAGCGGATGTGTCATCTTGCCATCCCTGCCAAAACCCAGATCTCATAGAAATATACGTATACAAAAACGAACTAAATAAATAGTAAGGCGTAACCTGTGACATTCAGTGAAGACTCGCGCCGAAGCGAGCTGGGAAAAATCAACAGAGAATGTGGAGTTTCACGAAAAAGGCCATGCAGTATTCCAATGAGATTTGTACCAGTCAGCGAAAATTTTGCGTATGTAAATGCATAAATAGCATGTTACTACTTACCAGGGTTAACTTAAAAATGAAACTGACATCAAAATTTTATAAAACCAGACGTGACAATATTACAACTAATATGATTACAGAGTACCTCATATATGGAAACCGCGGACCAGCGAAACAAAGGGGCCATATCTCTATAACTGAATATGGCTAAATAAAATACTTAGCTCCATATGCATCGAGTTCAAAAGTGAAATGACGAGTTGAGAATAACTCTATAAAACAGAAAGAGAAGGGTAATATAAGAAAACAGTTAACAATACGTGGGGTAGGCTGCCATGGAAATGCCTGTAGCAGAGATGTGTGGAGTAAATATCAAAACCCGTTGAAAAACAAATAGGACACATAGCTGCGGAAAGATTGTAAGATGACGAACAAAGGTGTCGCCATTAGCAGATAATACATAAACTCTGAATGCATGACGTAGGTGGTTAACGAAAAATACAAGGTATATCCAAGATAGAACCGTGATAAAAGAAAAAAAAAAATATGAATAGCTCAGAAATCATTCACGACTGAGTCGAGTTGACTCGCTCACGCCGAAGACCTGTGTAAGGAGTCTAGCGCCATCACTACACTCCATTGTCGAATTCCTTCTTGGCTCCTGTAGGAGAAATGGGATGATTACCAAGAGCTACTCTTCCTCAGTCCGAAGAAAAAAAAACGAAACGAGCAGAGGAACTAGAACCCCTTACCTCGCCACCTCCGACCATGAGAAACTCTGCGCATAGGACTCCAGGTCAGATGAGTAGGGTCCGCTAATCTCGTTGGCTTCCAGACCCTCTATCATTGTAGTTCTAAAAAAAAAATATAACCAGAAGAAATATACAGAGAGCGAGCCATACTTCCAAAACTAATATAGAATAAACCAAAAAAAAAAGGAATAAAAGGACTCTGTTAAGAATGGAATACGCTTACCTTCTGCGTTCTTCCTAGGTTGATGGCCGTCCGGGGAGTTAGGCAAACAGAAGCCCAGCATAACGCCTCTGACATACACAGAGTTAAGTTCAGCTATTTGATTTACTAGTTCGAATCAACATCTACTCAACTGGAACCCAAAACACATCCACAGAAATTAGAACTGATGCCAGAACAATGAAGGATTACAAATCCTGGGTCATCATAATGCCAGCGTTGGTTTACCTGACCGGGAGGGAATGAGAAATCCAACGCAAAACCAATAGAACCGTATCTCTCGACGCTCGAATTTAGCAGAGCTTGGAATGAACAAGGCTTATGTAAAGCCTTCCGGGTAGAGTTATCAGAACACTCCATGCCTTGTTCAACCATCTGTCGACCCGGTAGTGGAAGGAATCCCTAAGAGATTTGAAACCTCTGCAGAAAGCACATCAGTACCCGTGATCTGTAAACATCAAATTCATCGCCACACTATTCGCAAGAGTATGTACAATTAGGGCTTCAGCAAATCAAGTCGAGAAATTAAATTTCGCAGAGGAGCTGGTAGAAGCGTTGTGTTCGAGGGACGGGAAATTAAAGATTTCGGCGCGAGTACCGGAGGAGGTACCTTTGTGTCATTCGGAGTACTGTGGAGTTGAGCCATTCGGCTACGCTCGAGCCAGGCTTTCTTCCCATAGACGGCGGAGAGTAACACGCAAACCCTAACATTAAAATGTGTCCGGTTAAAAATCGTCCTAGGGATTTGGTTGACACAGTCGACCGTCAGGGGAACTATCACCGTAAACGTGTATCCCTTTTATGCCTTGCGGGGTGTATCAAATTCCAAACCTGAACATTGAGAATATACATAAACCAGATCAGAGCATGATAAGAGGTAGATTGCCGTCTATTCATAATCCACTCAACGTATTATTCATATCGCTTGACTTTAATGAATAAAGCAAAACAATTATAGGTACTATTGAATGGTTAACATATATATGTATACCTTCGGTTTATATCCTTAAAGGTTAAGGTATATCAAAAAGTAGCTACGTGCTATATATCTATAGGATATATATATATACTATATATATATATGTGGATTAGTGATATATGTATGTATATGTAGTATATATATGTAGATTTAACAGTGTTGTGATAATTATAGCGGGGTTATATATGTGAAGTCAAAATAGGTGATATAAATGTGTTACATATATATGCATTAGGTGCAGCACTAAAAAAAAAAAACAGGAATGACCATATTATATTTAGGGGGAACACCCTAGGTTAATATCAAGAATTCTGGAGGTTATTTATATAGCTAAAATGTATACCAAGAGGAAAATTCCCTGCTGCTAAAAGGGGATAGTGGGGTAATAACTATTTAATGAGTGGAGGAAATTTTAACAAGATGAAATGGGAAATTAAATTGCGGAACACCCTATGCAACCATCCAGGTGGGAAAAAAAAAAAATAAATAAAAAAAATAAAAAAAATAAAAATTTCTGAAGCTGGAGGTGTTACAAATGGTATCGGAGCCCCGGTTACAAAAATTGGGCTGTCAATTTTGTGCTCACTACTTATTACATATTTTGTTTTTTTTGAAGTTTTATAAACTTTTGCTAATCTGTGTTGTAAGTGTGTACAGTTGAAATGGCTGAAGGTGAAGGGATTTATGTGGATCTGCGGGATGAGTTTGCTACTCCAGATCCCAATGCCCCGGTAATGGCTATGTTGCACAGGCTGCAACGAGAATTGGCTGAACTAAGAAGCCAAAATGACATGTTGTCATCAGCCAGTAAGGAGCAGGAAAAGCTCATCAGGGAGCTAACTTCCCGGAACAGCCAGGAAGGCGAAGGTTCTGGAAAAAGAAAGATGGATGAGTCTGAGGATGAGGATGCAGCTAGAAATCAACATAAGCAGAAAAGAGAATTGCAGGGAGAATTTAGAAAGATCAAACCTCCCTCCTATGATGGGGAAAAGGAAGAAGATGCTGAAGCTTGGTTGCTGAACATGATTAAGTATTTCCATGTATATGAATATGAGAGCAATCTGAAGGCCAGATTAGCTGTGTATCAGCTGCAAGGAAAGGCTACACTGTGGTGGGAAGAGACAAAAATAGTGCATGCCATTGATGAAAAGACAGTTTTGGGAAGATTTTCAGACTAAGTTTAAAATTCGTTATTTGAATGAACGTTATTATGATGATAAAGCAAAAGAATTCCATGAACTTAGACTAGGACAGCTCACTATTGATGAATTTATCACTAAGTTTACCAATTTACTGAGATATGTTCCTTACATTAGGGAAGAAAAAGCAAAGGTTCAAAGGTTTTTAAATTGTTTGCCTACTGTGTACAAGGAGAAAATAGAGTTTGACAACCCAAAGACCATGGATGAAGCTGTTAGAAAAGCAAGATTATGCTATCAGCAGTTTAAAGGTAAAGCTGAACAAGGGAAGAGCTGGCTAAACAAGGGTGAGTTCAAAGGTAAAAGACCAAAACCAGCATATCTAAGAAATTTTGGTAGAGATCATCAGCGGAAAAAATTCAATAAACCAAGAGAAAGTCAAACTGCTCAGTCCCAAGTGGCTTCAAAACCAGTAGAAGGGAACAATAGAAAGGAAGGAACAGTCAGAATGAAGGAAGCTCTGAAATGTTGGGGCTGTGGAGAACCCCATATGATGAGGGACTGCCCCCATCGAAATATACACATGATCAGCAAAGAACGAGAGGCAACAACAGTAAATGACATAGCCAGAAATATACCAACTATCAGTGCAGCCTTGGAAAATCGGCAAGCAGAACATCAAGCAACAATGGTGGAAATGGAGGGTAGGATTTCTGACCTACCTGTTACTGTTTTGATTGATCCAGGTGCTTCTCTAAGTTACATTAGTCCTGGAATTGTAGAAAAATGTAAAATTAAACCTGAAAAGTTTCAGCAGTCATGTTTGGTACAGCTAGCCACTGGAACTAAGAGAAAAGTCACACATAAATTGCCCAAAACAGCAATACAATTGAATGACTTTACAACAGAAGTAAATTTGAACATATTTCCATTAGGATCCTATGATCTGCTGATAGGAATGGACTGGCTGGAAAAGAAGAAAGCCCTGATGAACTGCTGGGATAAAACCCTGCATTGTGTGGATGAAGAAGGGAAACCTTTTACACTAAAAGGGAAACCAAAATCCATTTCTGTAAGACAAATATCAGCTTTACAATTGAAAAGAACAACTCGAAAAGGATATCAAGTCTATGCAGTGCATGTAGAAGAAATAGAACAGAAAACTGAGGAAGAGTTACTGGATGCTATACCAGTCATCAGAGAATTTAAGGAAGTCTTTCCCAAGGAAATCCCTCATCTTCCCCCCAAAAGAGAGATTGATTTTTCAATCGATCTAGTACCAGGAGCAACACCTGTTTCCCGAGCACCTTATCGAATGAGCCCTCCTGAACTAATGGAACTGAAAATGCAGTTACAGGAATTGTTAGATAAAGGGTATATCAGACCCAGTGTGTCTCCTTGGGGAGCCCCGGTTTTATTTGTGAAAAAGAAGGATGGAACTTTTAGGATGTGTATTGACTATCGTCAACTGAACAAATTGACCATTAAGAATAGATATCCACTTCCTAGAATTGATGATCTTTTTGATCAAGTGAGAGGAGCTTCAGTCTTTTCCAAGATAGACCTAAGAACTGGTTATCATCAGCTTAGAATTAAAGAAGAAGACATCAGCAAAACAACATTTCGAACCAGGTATGGGCATTACGAATTTGTAGTCCTACCTTTTGGTTTGACGAATGCCCCTGCCACATTTATGTGCCTGATGAACAGTGTGTTGAATAAGTATTTGGACAAATTTGTTCTTGTGTTCATAGATGATATCTTAGTTTACTCCAAAAATGAGGATGAACATAAGGAACATCTAAGAATAGTGTTGCAGACTTTAAAAGAAAACCAGTTATATGCCAAGTTCAGCAAATGTGAATTTTATAAAGATAAAATTCAATATATGGGTCATATTATTTCTGAAAAAGGGTTGGCAGTTGACCCTGAAAAGATAAAAGCCATTAAAGAATGGCCAGTCCCCACTGATGTCTCAGCAGTAAGATCATTTATGGGAATTTCAGGCTATTATCGCAGATTTGTGGAGAGATTTTCTGCTATAGCAAATCCCATAACCTCATTATAAAGGAAGGGTGTCAAGTTTGTGTGGACTGAAAAATGTCAACACAGTTTCGAACAGTTAAAACAAAAACTTATTTCCGCCCCTATATTAAAAATTGCTGATCCTGATAAAGAGTTTGTTGTATGTACAGATGCTTGCAGAGAAGGGCTGGGAGGAGTCCTGTTGCAGGAAAATTCAGTCATTGCCTATGAATCTAGGAAACTGAAAATACATGAACATAATTATAGTGCATATGATTTGGAATTTGCAGCTGTTATGCATGCTTTAAAAATGTGGAGGCATTATCTTCTGGGGAAGAAGTTCACATTGATGACTGATCATATTAGTCTTAAATATTTCTTTTCGCAAACTGACCTAAATGCAAGACAAGCCAGATGGTTGTCCTTTCTAAGTGAATTTGATATGGACATAAAGCATATCAAGGGGAAGGAGAATAAAGTGGCCGATGCATTGAGTAGAAATGCTTCTCAACATCTAAACAACATGGGGAGTAGTGCCCAGATGGAGATAGAGGAATTGGTGGGAAAAGCAGCAAATGAAGATCCCAACTATGAAGCACTCTTGGTGAAACTGCAGAAAAGGGATAAAACTGATTTCACTAAAAATCAAAAAGGACTGCTCTATTACAAAAACAGGTTGTATATTCCCGATATAGAGTCATTGAAAAGAGAAATTCTGGATGAATATCACAAACAGCCTTATGCAGGACATCCAGGATACCAAAAGATGTTAACAGCCTTGAAGAAGAAATTGTTCTGGCCAGGAATGAAAAGAGATGTGGCAGAGTATCTAAGTAAGTGTATGGAATGTCAACTTGTCAAGGTTGAGCATCAACATCCAGCAGGGCTTTTAAACCCTTTGCCAATTGCAGAATGGAAATGGGACACAGTTTCCATGGATTTTATAACAGGATTACCCAAGACTAAATATCAGCATGATTCTGTAATGGTAGTAGTAGACACTCTCACAAAAGCTGCCCACTTTATACCAGTGAAATCTACTTTCGGAACAGCTCAAGTAGCAAATGTTTTCCTGAAGGAGATAGTAAGGCTTCATGGAGTTCCCAAAGTAATTATTTCAGATCGGGATGCTAAGTTTACAGCAGCATTTTGGAAAGGATTGTTTGGAGGGATGGGTACTAAGCTGAATTTTAGTACTGCCTATCACCCTCAAACCGATGGGCAGACAGAAAGGACGAATCAAATTTTGGAGGATATGTTGCGAATGTATGTGATGGATAGACCATCAAAGTGGGAAGAGTATCTGCATCTAGCTGAGTTTGCCTATAATAACAGCTACCAATCTTCTATTAAGATGAGTCCGTTTGAGGCACTCTGTGGGAGAAAGTGTCGTACTCCCTTGAGCTGGAGTCAACCAGAAGATAAACTGGTGTTGGGACCAGATGCACTCCAAGAGATGGAGAGAATTGTCAAACAAATACAAAGAAATATCAAAACAGCACAAGACTGCCAGAAAAGCTATGCTGATAAGAAAAGAGCGCATCGAGAATTTAAAGAAGGGGATCATGTGTATTTGCGCATCAAACCCAAAAAGAGCACACTTTATGCTGGAAGTTGTGCAAAACTTGCTCCTAGATATTGTGGGCCTTTTGAAATTTTAGAAAGGGTGGGACCAGTGGCTTACAAGCTGGCCTTACCACCCCATGTTAGAGTGCATAATGTGTTTCATATTTCATTATTAAAAAGATATGTGCATGATTCTTCTCACATAGTTGATTGGAATGTTGTACAGGTGGAACCAGAAGGGGAGTTTCTGCCAGAACCGCTTCAAATATTGGAGCGGGAAGAAATTGAATTGAGAAACAGAACAGTGGCCAGAGTAAAAATGCAGTGGAAGCACTTTACTGCTGAAGAAGCCACCTGGGAAAGGGAAGCTGAAATGATGGAGAAATATCCATTTTTATTTAAATGAACTCTAGTAGTTGAATAATAACACCGAGAACGGTGTTTATTTTCAGAGGGGGAATATGTAACACCCCCAATTTGTGTGTTGAATTTTTAAAAGTTAGACATTTGAACTTAAATCCTAAGGGGGTGGACCCCAAGGGATAAGTGTGGTGTGAATGTAATTGCATATTTTATTTGAGGAAATAAATAAAATAATTGTGCATTTTGACCAAGATGAGAATTAGAGATCACTTGCCAAATCCATGAGGATGGATAAGGCAATAAATCCCCAAAAATCTTTCAAAAATCCTTGAAAGAAATTAATTTAGATTTGAGGAGGAATCTAAATTTCCCCAATGAAGAGGAGTAGTTGGGAAGAGGTGAAAAAAGCTGGAAAAGCTGAGGAAAAGCTTAAAGCAGCTTTAAAGAGTCCCAAAATGGGAAGCCTAGGCTAAACAGGAAAGAAAGCATCCTGCTATTCTGGACGCAGAATTAGAAACATGCTTTGGGGAAATATGAGCTTAAATAAGCTGCTCCTAGGCAGATCAGAGGTTGGTCTGTCTTGGGAGGTGATCTCGGCTCGGGGGTGAATCCTGGGAGACAAAGAGGATTCTAAGGTTGGGAGGTTGGTCATTTGCAATAGTGGTATGGTTCTGAAATTCTTGTTTACTTTGATTCTGTGGTATGAATTGGCTACATATAAAAACAAAAGGGAAAAGTAAGGAAATGATATAATTGATGTAGTACTACATTGACCAGAATCTGTCTTGAGGCATTTACCTCTCAGACTCGGTTTAGTTGTAGACCAGAAATCCATAGAATAGAATCCTGCAGAAACTCTAAACCCAAAAAGGTCTAAATCTGCAGGAACTTAGTTTCTATAGATAATTAATTATTAAATGGTTTCATCTATATACATGCCAAGGTGAGATTTTATGCTTATGTATGCTAGATAAATATGGTAGTGGAACTAAATTTACCTGGTACAAATCCCAAAAGGAACGAAGTAAAACATTATAATATAAACCTCGAAATTAATGCTAGAGAAAGAACATTTCTAGTATATATAGGTTTTCTTGTATATATAACCTTTATATGTTTATGTATTTCATTTCTAAATTTATATGTTCCTATAATTTATCCTTGAAATAAGTAGCATAGCCAAAGTCCTATTGAATGCATATACATGAGCATCAAGTAAAAATCGAAATTGAATACAAGCGCCGTGAGCTAAAATAAGAACAAGGTATATATCTGCGTGTATCAACCAAGAATAGGATATAAAAGCCGTGAATAAAACAATAAATAATTGTAACAACAATTTTAAATGAATATATGAGTAGGGTAAGAATCCAAGCGAACCATGTAGCCACTACGATTCAGATTAAATCATCGTTGTTAGTTAACGTGCTGGGTAGCGCGCGTATGTCAAATGAAATTGTAAAAACCCCCTCTGACTAGCATGCTTGTATAAAATATTAATTCTACCTTCTGTAATTAGGGATTTTAAGTTCAATATCAATCTATGTTTTATAATACCAACCGTAACCACAGAAACTATTGGTGTATAAAGGTGCGTGTTAGCATGCAAGCAGGTTATAACAACCTAGTTCTAATGGTAAGTAAAGTCGACATAAACACTTGAAGCGGATGTGTCATCTTGCCATCCCTGCAAAAAACCCAGATCTCATAGAAATATATATGTATACAAACACGAACCAAATAAATTGTAAGGCGTAACCTGTGACATTCAGTGAAGACTCGCGCCGAAGCGAGCTGGGAAAAATCAACAGAGAATGTGGAGTTGCACGAAAAAGGCCATGCGGTATTCCAACGAGATTTGTACCAGTCAGCGAAAATTTTGCGTATGTAAATGCATAAATAGCATGTTACTACTTACCAGGGTTAACTTAAAAATGAAACTGACATCAAAATTTTATAAAACCAGACGTGACAATATTACAACTAATATGATTACAGAGTACCTCATATATGGAAACCGCGGACCAGCGAAACAAAGGGGCCATATCTCTATAACTGAATATGGCTAAATAAAATACTTAGCTCCATATGCATCGAGTTCAAAAGTGAAATGACGAGTTGAGAATAACTCTATAAAACAGAAAGAGAAGGGTAATATAAGAAAACAGTTAACAATACGTGGGGTAGGCTGCCATGGAAATTCCTGTAGCAGAGATGTGTGGAGTAAATCTCAAAACCCGTTGAAAAAAAAATAGGACACATAGCTGCGGAAAGATTGTAAGATGATGAACGAAGGTGTCGCCATTAGCAGATAATACATAAACTCTGAATGCATGACGTAGGTGGTTAACGAAAAATACAAGGTATATCCAAGATAGAACCGTGATAAAAGAAAATAAATAAATAAATCTAAATAGCTCAGAAATCATTCACGGCTGAGTCGAGTTGACTCGCTCACGCCGAAGACCTGTGTAAGGAGTCCAGCGCCATCACTACACTCCACTGTCGAATTCCTTCTTGGCTCCTGTAGGAGAAATGGGATAATTACCAAGAGCTACTCTTCCTCAGTCCGAAGAAAAAAAAAACGAAACGGGCAGAGGAACAAGAACCCCTTACCTCGCCACCTCCGACCACGAGCAACTCTGCGCATAGGACTCCAGGTCAGATGAGTAGGGTCCGCTAATCTCGTTGGCTTCCAGACCCTCTATCATTGTAGTTCTGAAAAGAAAATATAACCAGAAGAAATATACAGAGAGCGAGCCATACTTCCAAAACTAATATAGAATAAACCAAAAAAAAAAAGGAATAAAAGGACTCTGTTAAGAATGGAATACGCTTACCTTCTGCGTTCTTCCTAGGTTGATGGTCATCTGGGGAGTTAGGCAAACAGAAGCCCAGCATAACGCCTCTGACATACACAGAGTTAAGTTCAGCTATTTGATTTACTAGTTCGAATCAACATCTACGCAACTGGAACCCAAAACACATCCACAGAAATTAGAACTGATGCCAGAAAAATGGAGGATTACAAATCCTGGGTCATCATAATGGCAGCGTTGGTTTACCTGACCGGGAGGGAATGAGAAATCCAACGCAAAACCAACAGAACCGTATCTCTCGACGCTCGAATTTAGCAGAGCTCGGAATGAACAGGGCTTATGTAAAGCCTTCCGGGTAGAGTTATCGGAACACTCCACGCCTTGTTCAACCATCTGTCGACCCGGTAGTGGAAGGAATCCCTAAGAGATTTGAAACCTCTGCAGAAAGCACATCAGTACCCGTGATCTGTAAACTTCAAATACATCGCCACACTATTCGCAAGAGTATGTACAATTAGGGCTTCAGCAAATCATGTCGAGAAATTAAATTTCGCAGAGGAGCTGGTAGAAGCGTCGTGTTCGTGGGACGGGAAATTAAAGATTTCGGCGCGAGTACCAGAGGAGGTACCTTCGTGTCATTCGGAGTACTGTGGAGTTGAGCCATTCGGCTACGCTCGAGCCAGGCTTTCTTCCCATAGACGGCGGAGAGTAACACGCAAACCCTAACATTAAAATGTGTCCGGTTAAAAATCGTCCTAGGGATTTGGTTGACACAGTCGACCGTCAGGCGAACTATCACCGTAAACGTGTATCCCTTTTATGCCTTGCGGGGTGTATCAAATTCCAAACCTGAACATTGAGAATATACATAAACCGGATCAGAGCATGATAAGAGGTAGATTGTCGTCTATTCATAATCCACTCAACGTATTATTCATATCGCTTGACTTTAATGAATAAAGCAAAACAATTATAGGTACTATTGAATGGTTAACATATATATGTATACCTTCGGTTTATATCCTTAAAGGTTAAGGTATATCAAAAAGTAGCTACGTGCTATATATCTATAGGATATATATATATATACTATATATATATATATATGTGGATTAGTGATATATGTATGTATATGTAGTATATATATGTAGATTTAACAATGTTGTGATAATTATAGCGGGGTTATATATGTGAAGTCAAAATAGGTGATATAAATGTGTTACATATATATGCATTAGGTGCAGCACTAAAAAAAAAAAAACAGGAATGACCATATTATATTTAGGGGGAACACCCTAGGTTAATATCAAGAATTCTGGAGGTTATTTATATAGCTAAAATGTATACCAAGAGGAAAATTCCCTGCTGCTAAAAGGGGATAGTGGGGTAATAACTATTTAATGAGTGGAGGAAATTTTAACAAGATGAAATGGGAAATTAAATTGCGGAACACCCTATGCAACCATCCAGGTGGAAAACAAAAAAAAAAAAAAAAAAAAATTTCTGAAGCTCGAGTTGTTACAAAGAATCCACTTGCGGGACCACTTATTGGCATAGGTTTTGTGTACTTTGTGACCCCATCACTCTATTAGATCTCAGTGTGAATGATCTGGATCGTCGATTTATTTCATACCTGCAAGCTCTCTACTAAAAACATATTTTCCATCATCCCATATGGCATATAAATCACACCCTCCTTGGCAATAAAATTAAGTACACTACAACACATTATTCATTGTGTTATTTGAATCTTTGCCTCTGTAAGAAGAATATTCTCATAAGGATTATGGAACATCCAATAGATTTTGCGCTGGAATTTTGGGTTATCTTCCCCATGTGCATAATTAGAATGCATAGAATCCACATTGCCAACCTTCAACTGTTCATGTGCTCCAGAGATTTGATTAAATGCTACTGATGACCCTAAAGTACAGTAATAATGCTACTCAGTAGAAATTGGATCAACAAAAGTTTCTTGTTTATCTAGAATCACTCTTGTATATTCAAGCATCTTCAATGCTAGATCGAACTCATAATGCTCCTCATCTCACCTTCTAGATCAAAATCCTCATTAACATATTTGTCATCACTTTCTTCTCTTTCAACACGTTCCTCTCTGTTCATTTTCCTTTCATCAAAGGAGCGAGTCCAAGAAAATTATCTGCAGCTTCAAACCCAAAAATTTTAATACTGTGCTAAAATAAAATTTTCTTTAAGATTTTTAATATTTTAGTTGTGCTAGATTGAGCTCCAATAGGGTCTATTCTCTTTTTTTTTATTATTCTATGTTTTCATTTTAATATTCATTTTTAATTTCCTAAGGAAATTTTCCCTTTGTAACCAATTCAATAGAAAAATGATGAAGGAAAATATGGAAAAAGGTCAAAAGCAGAAGAATTTCAAAACCTAGCACTGGAAAAAGGAACAAATGTGAAACAAATCAATGTGGGAATGAGGAATTTTGGAGACTCCTCGCACTTGAAAAGGGTACAATTGAAAAAACAATGTTACTAGAAAATAGTGTAATTGCAAATCCTACTACTAGAAAGAAGTCTAATTGAAAAACTCAAGACTACAATAAAGAGGAATTAGGAAGCCTAGCACTACAAAAGGGCACATTTATAATTCCTAGCACTAGAAAAGGAAACAAGGAGGAATATTAGCACTATAAAACAAGGTATAGGAGAAACAATATAACACTATAAAGTTTAAGAAGTGAAAACGCTAGTGTTATGAAAAGGAAAATTTAAAAATCTAGTGCTAGGAATGAAAGAAAATGAAAAAACTAGTGCTACAAGGGAGGGAAAAAAAGAAATCCTAGTAGTTGAATCTTGAACAAATGAGAAACATAGCGCACCAATGATGAGAGGAGGTTATTTTTGGAGAGAGAGAGAGAGAGAGAGAGAGAGAGATCGCCGATGAATGCCAAATCTACCTAGCATAAATATTAATTACAAACTACCATAAATATTAATTCCAAACTACCTAGAATAAATATTAATTTCAAACTACCTAGCATAAATACTTAGGAACAAATGTAAATATTAATTTCAAATTAACTACCTAGAACTCATCATGATATTTTTTCTCAATGCATAAAATACAAAATGAATATTTTGCAAGATTGTCAGTTATGCAATTGACTACATATTTGAACTAAGTAAAGACCAAGTCTCTTATGGAATGTATAAGAAATATAAAGAACAAGTTTCTTATGGTATAGTGGATAATAATGAATAAGTACTTAATAATGGATGATATTCATCTCTGCCTTCAGCATGTCCATAAAATATCTTTTAGAGATGATTATAAATCAATCTTAACCTCAAAATAGGCCTATATAATTTCAAAAGCATATTATAACAAGAATGTGGAACTTGTAAATAGGTATTCAGCCCTACATATATATAAATCAATTTCCCGTTGGATATTCAACGCTAGTTCATCGGATCATCATTTCACAATGGTAAAATTCCATTAATGTTGAAATTTGGCTAGAAATATTCCATTAGTGCCGATCGTTGAATATGTGACTCTATGTAATTAGCATCGCATAGTCGACGATCATCAACATTTTTATAAGAAAACAAAAAAATGCATTAAACGTTTGACAAAAGTTCTGATTTTATCCATTTGCCTGCTTCTGCCATCGGATTTTAACCCCAAAATTTGGTAGTTAGGGCCTTGACCTCGAAGATGCTAACTATGTAGCTTGGCATCATTACCATATCAAACTTGCACTTGCACATATGCAAAACAATTTTCAAGAGGGGAGAGACATCTAAAGTATTATTCAATGTGTGTAATTTGTCCATATATAATGATATATATGTGAGAGAGACATGTATAGCAGAGAATAAACACGACATAATCTATACATGAATAAATGGCACGTTGCTTTATGATATGTTGAAATCACTTTATTTATTTAAATGCTCACAATACAAACACACTAAGTATATTCCAGCGCAATTTTGCTCGATCCTGTTGGAAGATTGTGTAGGACTGATATTATGTGTTGTTTCAAGGACAACTTCATTCACATGCAAACCTTCTTGGTGACTTGGGGTCCATGGTTTTCTCCCACTGCTTGGGAATTTGGGGCTGTCTTTGGATTTCAAATTTACTTTCAATCTGGTGTGGGATGTGTTTCCCCCTAACAAAAGAGCAAAGTACAAAGTATAATGCACAACATGACCTTCAAAACATTAAATCTCATTTAAGGGTTGAATAGGAAATATTGTAAACAATGGCTTATTTTAGAACATTTTCTCACCTTCCTAGCTCTATTTTTGGTTGAATAAGGAACATTTCCTTGATTGAGGAAAATTATAAAATGAAAGAAATATGGAGTAAAAGAGTTTTAATCTATTCATAGTTGAGAAAAATAAGCTCCTTTGGTCCTCAATACTAAGTATAAGACATTATATGCCCACTAAAGCATAAACTATTTAGTTTAGTGGTCGAGACAACAATATCACTAAAAAATGTATTTGACCTTTGTAGGAATATTTTATCACCTTTGAAACTCCATTTTTGGTTAAATGAGGAAGATATCCTCCATCAAGGAAAACTAGACGTTGGAATAGTTATGAAGTAAAAGATTAGAATCCATTCATAGTTGAGAAAAATAAGCTCTTTTGATTATTTTATATCTCATTTCTATGAATTGTTGTTGTATGCCACTTAGCTTGAAATGAAATTTGAGTTTCTAATAATTTTTTTCTAATTACTATTTTTCATCATTATTTTGTACTAGTACTTTAGAGAAATTTAAGGCTAATTTTTTCACATTGCTACTAACGTTTTAATTTTATTTTAAGGCGATCCCTAAAAAAATATTTCTTTACCCCGTGGTAAGTTTTTAAAAATCCTGAGTGTCCTCCTACGGGACAAGTGTGAAAATAAAAAAGGATACTTTGTTTTAGTTGCGAATTATTACAAATATATAAGCAATCTTTGTACCATAAGGAATCATTTTTCCAACTAAATGTATCAGATGTACTGTGATATTTTTGCAATTTTTGAATGAGTGTCCACACTTCTTCTTCATTCTTTCATTCCTCACTTTCTTCGGTTATCCAACCTGGTTGGATAATATAAATGGCACAAAGAAATGCTTCCACCTCCTCGTCCTTTCGTGAGATCACATCTAAAACAACATTTAGCTTCCCTTTTTTGTAGATGATTTCAAAGTCATAACCAAACATATTTGTGACCCATTTTTGATACTCTTCTTAAGATAGTATTTATTCCAAAAGGTATTTAATATTATCATGATTAGTTTTTATGTTGAAGTGTCTTCCCATTAGGTAAGGTCACCATTTCTTTAGTGCATGTAGTATTTCTAACATTTCATTCTCATAATATATTTCTGTAAATAATTTACTTTAATTGTATGACTTTCAAAAGCAATGGGTCTTCCTTCTTGCATTAAAACAATAATAATTCCATTTCTCAAGGCATCACAGTCCACAATAAAGGTTTTTGTGAATTCTGGCGTAGCTAATACTGATGCTAGGCACATTTCCTATTTAAGATGCTGAAAGGCCTTATTTTCTTCTGCATTCCATGAAAATGCATGTTTCTTCAATAATCTTGTTAGAGGTGCTGCTATTCTCCCACAACTCTTAAAAAACTTGTGATAATACCCTATTAACCCGAAAAATACTTTCAACTACTTTATGGTTGTGGGGAATTTCCTTTCCTTAATGGATTTAATTTTTTAGGGTCTACCTTAACACCCTACTGAGATACAATATGACCCATATATTCTACCTCTTGCACTCCAAAGAAACATCTAGATATTTTTTCATATAATTGTTTCTCCTCCAATAGTTTGAGCACCCTGCCAACATGTTGAACATGATCCTTCCATGACCTGCTATAGATTAGTATATCATAAAAAAATACTATCACAAATTTTCTAAGGAAGGGTTTAAAAATGGAATTCATCAACCCTTGAAATGTAGAAGGTGCATTGGTAAGGCCAAAAGGCATGGCAAAAAATTCATAATGATCCTCATGAGTTCCAAATGCTATTTTCATAATATATTCTGTCTTCATTCTAATTTGATGATATCCTAAATGAAAATCCAACTTGGTAAAATAAATTTCTCCATGTAATTTATCCATTAATTCATCAATCACAGTAATGGGAAATTTATCTCTAATAGTGACCTTATTGAGCTCCCTATAATACGAACACATGCGCCATGATCCATCCTTCTTGTGCACCAATACTACTAGAGCAGAGAAAGAAATTTGACAAGGTTGAATTATACCAGCCTCTAATATTTTTGCAATCATATGTTCAATTTTGCTCTTTTCTACATAAGGATATATGTAAGGCTTGATTTTTGGCGGAACACTTCCTGGAACCAAATGGATAGCATGATCATGATCACGAATAGGCGGGATTCCTTTGGGAGTTTTAAACACATTGGAATGATTGTCCAAGGTTATTTGTAAATTTGGAGAAATAGATGATTTTGATGTTGGAAATTCTAGTGATCATAATTGTGCAATTACGCCTCGTTTTTATTTCTTCAGAATCTTTATCATGCCATTAGAGCCTATTATATTTCTCAGCTTCCCTATGATACCCCGTAATTCAACTTGTCTTTCGAAAAGTTTCAAGAAAAGTTCTTGAAAATTAAAATCCACCATCCTCAAATATTGTAACCATTCTACTCCTAGTACAACATCAACACCTCCCATTTGAAGGGAAAGAATTATACTATTCAATAAATATTCCCCCATGGTTAGCTTGATATTATGGAATTTTCTAGAGAAATTTATAGTCCCTCCATTTACAGCTGTCATTGACACTCTGGTGCTAGGTATAGGAAGCAATTAAATTCTTTGTCTAAGTTACAATGAATCAAATTATGGGTAATACGTGAATAAATCAACACTATTAAATTTTTATTCTTGATATTTCCTTCTATCTTGAGAGTTTTAGGAGTGGTAATTCCTTCCAATGCATTACAGGATATGGTTGGACTCATTTCTTCTTTCTCTACGGCTAGTTCCTAGTGTATATCCTCTTCTTTTGAAGTTTCTTGTTCATTTTCTTCTTCCTCTTCACAATCTATGTAAAGTAATTTCTTCTCAGAACATTTATAAAATTTAGTGTATTTCCTATCACAAGTGTAAAAAATCCCCTTTTCTCTTTCTTCTTCAAATTCTTGTGGTGTCAACCTCGTAGGTTGTGGAAGTTTAGGAGTAGCAACACTTCCATATTTATAGATGTGAGTGGTAGGCTTCCTTGCCACCATAATTTTACTTTCAATTTTTCCTTCCAACCTGAATGCCTTCTCTAATGAATCAGGTTCTCAAAAGAGAACCTCATGTTGGATGTTATCCTTTCAATTCCTTATGAATATACCAATCATGTGGTCATCTAGAATATCAGTTACCCTTATATTCAATTTTTGGAATTCTTCAATGTGCTCTGCCATTGAACCCTTTTATTTTAGATTTATCAATTGGCTAAAGAACATGTTCCTATTTGTATCCTCATAATGTACTTTCATTTCCTCTGTAAAAATTGACCAAGTCACAATTGTTTTATGAGATAAACCCACCGATACCATTCAGATGTATTTTGTTCTAAATGTAAAGTTGCAAGGCGTACCTTTCGTGTGTTTTTCACATTATGGAGACTAAAATATTGCTCAATCTGTAGTATCCATGTTACACGATCCTTTCCATCAAAATTACTCATATCGATATTTTGAATATAGTGGGTCTTCAATCCAACATTAGAGATTATGAAATCACGATTAACATTTATTTTTTTCGCACATGACTTTCCTGTACTACCTTTTAGCCACTAAGAATAATTTCTTGTATCAAATTTGTCAAACGTTCATTCAAAACTTCCATGTTTTAGATCATTCTTCACGTCTTCCATGTTGTCTTTCATTTTTTCATCTATCTTAGCTTCCATGTCATCCATCTTAGCTTCAATGGCATCCATCTTATCTTAGCTTTCGTTCCATTCTTCAAACCATCAATCTTAGCTTACATGCCTTTCTTCAAACCATCCATGCTAGCTTCCATGCCTTTTTTTAAACCATCAATATTAGCTTCTATGCCTTTATTCAAAACTTCCATTTCATTTTTTGTTTCTTTTTGCGAGAGAAAAATTTTGTGCACTTGGTCTTTTAATTTTGATATATGGTGATGCACTTCTTACTCTTAATGAGCCATAGTAGATCCTTTTGAGGGCTTAATGGGTGTTGAAATATTTTTAGGGGCCATATTAGAACCCAATACTGATATATATATGCTTCAATATTCCCTTGGAATCACTTCAAATTGATTTTTCAAACACAATTTATGCAACTTGAAAAAAAAATACACACCTTTTTCTTTCTTTTGAGGAGCTCCATATTGAAACTAATGTATCTCTTGAATCTTCTTTCTAATTTCACATGTTTGACGTAATTTGCATTCTTCAAGTCAAAGTTATGCCTAATCTCTCGCAATGACCTAATTATTGACTGGTTCCATAGAGCGAAATTGTACGATGTGCCACGTATCACTCCTTCATCATTCAGATATGAAATTGATACATGCTAAACTAAATTCTGTGTAATTTTGGCCAATTTTTAGATAATTCCAATTCTATGCTCACATAGAGAGTTATAAAAATTTTCCCAAGGTCACCTCCTTGATATGAAATTCGAGAGACTGCAAAAACCCTAACTTCCACAGACCATATATCTGAAACTATTGTGAACCAAGATCTGAAATTTCTATATGGCATTCATCTGGATTTCATAGCAAATAGTTTTTTGTTTATCTTTTGAAACTTTGTAGAAACAAATTTATAGTGAATATTACACGATGACCTGTTTGAAGGAGCGAAACCCTAGAATCCAAAGCTCCGATACCAAATGTTATGAAACCAACTCCAAAAATGGAAGAAAAGAGAGATGAGTGCCTTAGAAATTAGCCACTTCGAGAGGTAAAACTTTTTTGCATTACATTCATGAACAATTCTTGGATGATTCAAAAGACAAAACCTCCTTTCTATATATAGGAGTCCATGGGGTCACAATATAATCCTAGCCGACCGAACAATAATAATGTAAAGGCACAAAAATAACAATAGTGGGGTTTTATGGGGGACAATAACAAAAATATGGGGACTATAGGGGTACAAAAATAATAATAAGGGGCCTACACTAACAACAATAATGGACTACACTAGTAATATAGGGACCTAACATTATCACTTGAGGAGAGGTGATAATATAGCATAATTTATTACATAATATATGATAGCATACTTGGAATTCTATCTTATTATCTTTTCAAATCACCATTTATACGACTTATGCTTGTTCGTAGGCCTATCTGATAGGAGTTGTTGGTTGAGCGTAGGTAGTTTCTAGTGCCTTGGAAACTATAGGGACTATTTTGTACATTTTCTCAATGTATCTTTATTCATGGGTAACCTTCCAACTACTCATGGACTTTCAAAGGACGTGGAATCAAATAAAATGTGGATAGAGGATAATTTTTAGGCTAGATATATTTATTTATGTGTGTCTCATTGTTCAAAGCTCACAATCTAGTTCTAATTTGTTGTAATTTCTTTATTTTGTGGCAATCATGAGCTCTAATGCTCTTAATTTATCTTAATATTACCTTATACCTAGGAGAAATCTTTTAATTGTGTGAATTTCTATTCCATATATTTTTCCAAGATGGTTACCTCATCCCTCTATGGATCTAAGGAGTCATTTATGATTTAAGACATAACCCATTTGACATGAGATAACTTGAACAAATATGGACTAGATCATGCCCCACTAGAACTACATTTTCCAATCTCATGGTTACCTAATTGAGCAAATTCCTATTACACCAATTCATATTTTCAATAATGAAAGGAAATAATTCGTACATTGATACTTTACCTAACTAGACCACGAGAGATTGTAATAGGGAGGTTGTTTGGGTGTGAACTCGTTGAGAAGAGGGAATGAAAGAAGACATAACACTACCGCATTGAAAGAAAACATATTGGGGGATGGTCAAGGAATTCAAATAATCTCTAATACAACCTTCCTTTTTATATTGTGGCATCTCTGACAATCCTTCAATCCTATTCTAAGCTTTACTTCAGAAAAGATGTTAGGACCTTAGAAAATTATCAGTTATTTATGTTCAATTTGGTCTACTATGTATATAGAAACGTATTTTGTTAATTCTCTTTAATGATAGTACAATGTATAGTCATGATTATGTTTTAGAGATAAAGTGGTATTAGTTTTCATATGCGATTAGATATTAATGACATTTATCTATGGATTAACACTCAATTGATGAACAAACTCTAGTAAAGAATCACAAGATTTAATGGTTAATACTAAAATATGAACAATTCTAATGTCAATAATTTTCTTTTTTGTGCTAATATTTCGTAAAGTGAATTCTTTGGATACTAGGACAGACTTTTACCCTCATTGAGGTTTTTAACAATGTAAAGAATAGTATATTGATGTTTAATTTCTCTATGTGAGTGATTTATTTAAGAAATTCAACTTGTGTGGATAAACAAAATCCATTAAAGAAACCTCATATTTGTAAACACTATAATGTGGGAAAATTTTAATTTCATTCTAAATCATGGAGAGTGCACGCTAGATTGTGACACGATGAATACCTTGTAAAATAACATTAGGAAATAAATGTAAACGTTATATATAGCATATGAAAAAATTGCTTAATGACATGGTAAATTGAGTACATATTTATATTTGACAAGATTATGGAAAGACCATTTTAATCATGTTGTTAATCAAAAAAATCCATGGACAAATCATTTACAATAAATATACCTCTATTATAAAAATAAGAGGTGAAAATAAAGTGTGAAAAGATATATATCTCTACATAATTTTTTAATATAATTGGATAATTATGAAGAAAATAAAATTATTATTAATATTTTAGTTATGTTGTGTTTGAAAACAAATTATTAAATATCTTCAAAAAAATCATAATTAATTTTGAAAAAAGTTTTTCTGGGAAATCACATCAAAGATCAAAGTGTCGACGCTTTTCGAACTACCAAGTGGAAGATTTTTTTCAAAATGAATTTGGATCACAAAAGTTTACACTCTCAGTCATAATTATTTGTTAACATAATGTAATATACCTACTCAACCTTACATATTTAAACATGGTAAATGAATCTTACTCTAACTTTTTAATCAAGAATCGGTTGGAATAAAGAACCAGTTATTGGTAACTTGCTATTTTCCACCCACTCTCGACAGAGGGAACGATGTAATTTGTGATTTGGAGAAGAGACATTTATTAGAAAAGAAAGATTTTTGATCAAGAGGAGACGTACATTAGATGTTAGGTGGGGGATATTTGCAATATGCACAACAATTTTATATTCCTTTATAGAAGGTGGGTTTGCACAAGTTATATGGCCACATTATGCAAGGGTTTTGTTTTATTTTATTTGGTTCCACCACCCATTTGCACCATTTCCCTATGAGAATCTGAATTGGATCGGATAATATTTCAAATTTACCTTGGATCATTACAGCGAAATCCTTGGATCGGAAGACCTAGATCGTAAGCCTTAGATCTGATAGACGCTGGTAAAGCTTCTTTGATACCAGAATTCATGATCCTCAAGATGTTTGATTGTTGAGCAGAAGCAACATGGAGTGATAAGGAGCAGAACTAGGATGACTGAGGTATCACAAAAGTTATTTAAGAACGTATGGGTGCTGAGCGCAGAACGTCAACAGATTGGATAAAAGGTTGGATAAAAGACAAGTATTTTGGAAAGAAAATTATTTTTATATTAGTAATTTATCATGTTCTTGAAAGAAAATAAAAGAGTATTAAATATTTTGCATATTAATCTTTTACCTATGTTTTTGAAAGAAAATAAAAGATTGCATAGTAAAAGACTTTTGTTGTTAGAGAGATACCATGGTAAAAGACAAACTTACTATGTTAGTTTTTCGGAAAAGAATTCAAGTAAGTTATTGAAAATATTGCTATTATTGTTAATCTTTTAGAAATACATACCATGGTAAAAGACATAATCTATGTATTTCTTGAAAATATTGGTATTATATCAATCTTTTAGAAAGATACGTTATTAGAGATACACCATGGTAAAAAGGAAAAACTTATTGTGCTAGTTTTTCTGAAAAGAATCCATGTTGTCTCTTCTTGAAAAGATTGATATTATGTTATTCTTTTCTATTATGTCAATATTTTACATGAAAATAATAGTTAAGAATGGTAGAATTCTAAGAAGGTTTTTTTAAAAACAATCCATGTTGTCTCTTTTCGAAAAGATTTCTATTATGTTAAATATTGCTATTATGTTAATATTTTACATGAAAATAGTATTTCATGATGATAAAATTCTAAGAAGGGAATATGTGTTTCCTACATTAAAGGAAGAGCTATCTCTCTTGTATGCACAAAGAGGGAGAGTTATCTCTCTTGCATGCACAAAGAATAACCAATGTGTTATAGAGGTTTGTTCTTTGCATGGATAAAAGAAATATTGAGCTATCTTAATATTTAGGAAAAATATGTGAGTACCTTTATGATATCAAAACTGTTATGTTAGTTCTTTTGGAATAATATGAGTATATTCATGCAATATTTGTATTAGCTTTCATTGGAAAGAATAAACATTTGTATGTGGGAAATGATAACAAGTTTTGTTATTCTACATTGGAAAATATTCTTTGGCAAAGAAGATGAATTACATGTAAAAAAACTAAATTAATGTTTTGGTTCCTTGAAATATATATATGGGTAATGTTGGTATAATATTTGAAATGAAGACATGTATTTGTATGCTTTAGTGTTTGGAAACTCTGTTTTGTTAAGCATTCCTTTGGGAAGACTCTTTTGGAAATTATATACATTGGCTTTCTTTATATGCACCAAAAGTAATAGATTAAGGGTTAGTTATTTTGATTAACTTTATGTAATTTGCATGTACAAATATTGTAACTGATATATTACACTTGTATAAATTTTCTTTGCAAGAATGTGTGTTTATGCAAAGGAAATATTAGTTAATATTTTATAGAGATCTTTTTATGGTTCCATGCTTATACCTAGCACATGCACAATGATGTTAGAAGAAAGCTTGTTGTGATATTGTATTCACATTTCAGGTATGCACATGAATGTGTTAAAGGATCGCTTAAAGATTGATAATTGATTAATTGAGGCTTTACCCAATCATGCTATAAAATCTTGTTGATATCATCAATAAGATGAATCAATGATGACTTATGAAAATGAAGTATTATGCTTAACATGGTGGCAGGTAAATGATTAATGGTTCATGTAGATGAGTGCGATGGTTCACATAGATGAGTGTGAGATACAAGATGTCCATTGTGCGATGGAAGTTGTAGGTACATCCATGACATCAAGATATGAAGATATGAAGATTACTGGGTAAATGCTATCATATTTATTGTATTGGCTTTAAGCTAGATATTTGTATATTTCCTTGTAAGATTTATAACGATGGTTAAGGGATGGTATCCCTTATAAGCCATTGAGTGAGGGCTGAACACCCTCATGAGCGTTTAATAATAAAATTAAACGTTTGTTGGTTTTCACCCTACGGGGTCTCCGGGGTATATTGGTGTTCAATGATATGATTGATTATTGTGTCAAGTTGATGATGTCGATTCCTTTCTTGTTGTGATGTTCATAATGTCAAGTATGTGATGACTACACGAATGATGAAATGAATGCAAGGATTACATGATACAGTTTTATGTTAATGTACTGCAATAGAGGTGCTTAATGGTTAAGAAAATTACTATTCTTATATTAAGGTTTCACTATGAACTGGTGAACATTCTATGTAATGACGAGTAAGGAATATTCAATAGTGATTTGGATAGTTACCCGTGGGTAGATTGTATAAAAAAAATTAACTCCTTGCATTTCCGTGAGAGGTTATCAGTGTATGTTACAAGTGGTATCAGAGCTAAAGGTTGCAGCACTGGCGCCTTTGGGATTTGTTAAGAAAAAATAAATTGAGGTATGCTACTAATGGACATTAGTTAAGGTATGATTCTAGAAATCTACATATTGATTGATATATGATTCTAGCAATCTATATATTGATTGATAGATGCAGTAGTATACTTACTTTTGACATGAGATATGTGATTCATGTTTATAACTACATTGAAGACTAATAAGTAATAAATGCTACTGGAAAACATTTTTCATAACATTGGATTTTGTTGAGGATAAAAGACAATAAAAACTTTGTTGTAATTATGAAAGATAATAAAACCTTTGTTGTATTTATGAACAACCTGAGTACTCAATAGTGAAAGTGAGAGTTGACTATTAACATTTGGGTGTATGAAAAATTGCTCATACATTTAATAAACATAATTAAAGCTAGCATGCACTACTTGAAAAAAATGAAATTGTATAGTGATGGTGTGTGAAAATAATTTATGAATGCAAAAGACGGGGAAAGTCCTTGAAGAGGATGTGAGTGTTTTAAAATGAAATTAAATGAAGCCTTTCAGATGTTAAAAATACATAATGGGTCAAGTAGTGAGACTTGACTATAATGACTAGTTGTCGAATGACTAGTTTTTAAATGAGTCATGTCATGGATGCATTAAGATTATTAGTAGCATGGATTAGTTAGTGTTGTATTACTAGCTAATAAAACCTATATGCATGAATGGGTTTTTAGTAAAGATTATTGCAACTTGTGAACAAGTAGTTACTTCATGTGTCAGACTATTTGTAACAGTACACTATCGGAATTGGAAATGTTGGACTATTACTCGTGCGACTATTACCCCAATCGTTATTGACACATACGCATTAATGAATACTTATATATACTTGTATGCATGACAACATTTTATGCAGGAAATTAAAATTATTGCGTAAGATAATACGTGCTTAAGAAATGCATATTTACGATTAGCATTATTGCTTATAGTAAGCATGGGTAGCTTAATGGCAACATAAAACCTGTGGAAGTAAAACATCGCAAAAATTGCAATGCGAATTGCAACAATAAATGTTAAAGTATCGCGTGATAATGTGCATGATTGTGTTATTTGGTAAATAATAATGTATAGCACATGTATGTTATATCATTGGACCCGTGTTAAGGCCAAGTATGATGTAAGATGTACATAAAGTTTCTTTTTCTTTATGTATAATGTGTACATAGTTCATTATGTAATTTACTATAGGAAACAATGCTAAAAGAAAAATTTAACATGCCAAATAGTTGTCAACAATTTTGAAAGGCTAGAAGGCCTTGGGTTGACGGTGATTTCCTTCCTGGAGGGGTTGATGGCACTTACCTGCCCGTATTTCCTCTCCCTAGAGATATATGATCTCAGTAGGGAAGAGAGCTAGCCAAGATGGTGAAGGGGAAAAACTTGAGGCAACTCTATTGATTTTGGAGCTTGTTTGAGGTGGCCCAAAATTCCTCATAGACGGGACACTGTCAGAGGAATAGGCATGATATTTCCAAGAGGAATCCATATTGGACCTGGAATGGTCTTTATAAAATGACTGTCTGGATGTGAAAATGACTCGATTTGGTTATGGAAACCAACTCCCATGGGTTGGGAGGAGCATTTTGTTTACCATTGTGGTTCTCATAGTGGAACAAGTTAAGTAATCAGTTATGTGTTAAATTAAAAATGAATTTTTATATGATTGTGTAAATATCTTATGTAGATATTAAGAGGAAAGGAGATTAACGCTCAGAAAATGAATTACTGAATGTATAAGGTCATTTATTTTATTAATAATTTGTTTGAATGTCTTAGCAGAGGCTAGGATATTCCCATGTTGCATTGATTGACCATTGGTACGATTAGAGAGCTAGGTGCTCTCTAAGTACTTTTTGAACTACTGTGTGGATGTCTTTAGCAGGAGCTAAGACAGTGTGCACATGATGCATTGATTAGAGGGTTGGTGCTCTCTGAGTACTTGTGGAAGTACTCTGATTAAAACATCTCTTGATATTTCATGAATGTTTGATAGTTGCAAGCATTTCATTTGATTGAAACTATGTGACTAATATGATTGAATTTGTTAGTAATACATTATAGGCTCTTGCCATGGAGTGTTGATGGGTTGTTCAACCATTCTCAGAGAGCTTGTGTAAAATCCATCATTACTTCCAATAGTAATTAGTAAGTAATGGTAAGTTGGTATAGTGTTTTTCTATATATTTGTGAATTTGAATAATGGATAAGTGGTTAAAAATGGAAATCAAATATTTTTTTCTGAGCTATACATGCTTATGACTATGGAAAAAAACATTATTGTTTCAATAAATGAAATTTAAGGAAAATAAGGTGTTTCATTGCGAAGGGGAAGGACCCCCTTTGGGTTGTTTTTATTATTGTATCATGAGTATAAGTTTAAGTTTCAGTGAGAGAAGCACACCGAGAATGGTGTTCTCTTGAAGGGGGGAGTACGTAACATACCTACTCAAACTTACATATTTACACATGGTAAATCAATCTTACTCTAACTGTTTAATCAAGAATTGGTTGGAATCAAGAACCAGTTATTGGTAACTTGATATTTTCCACTCACTCTCGATAGAGGGAAGGAGGTAATTTATGATTTGGGGAAGAGACATTTATGAGAAAAACAAAAATTGTGGATCAAGAGGAGATGCACATCAGAGGTGGGGGATATTTTCAATATGCACAACAATTTTATATTCGTTTATAGTAAGAGGTTTTGCAAAAGTTATATAGCCACATTATGCGAGGGTTTTGTTTTATTTTATGTGGTTCCACCACCCATTTTCACCATTTCTCTATGAGAATCAGAATTGGATCGGATCATATTTCATCAATTTACCTTGGATGGTTACAGCGGAAGCCTTGGATCAGAAGACCTAGATCGTAAGCCTTAGATCTGATAGATGCTTATAAAGCTTCTTCGCTATCAGAATTCATGATCTCTCAAGATGTTTGATTACTGAGCGGAAGCAGCATGGAGTGATAAGGAGTAGAACTAGGATGACTGAGGCATCACAAGAATTATTGGAGAACGCATGGGTGCTGAGCGCAGAAGGTCAACATGTTGGATAAAAGGTTGGATAAAAGATAATTATTTTGGAAAGAAAATTATTTTTATATTAGTATTTTATCATGTTCTTGAAAGAAAATAAAAGAGTATTAAATATTTTTCATATTAATATTTTACCTATGCTTTTGAAAGAAAACAAAAGATTGCATAGTAAAAGACTTTTGTTGTTAGAGAGATACCATGGTAAAAGATAAACTTACTGTGTTAGGTTTTTGAAAAAGAATTCAAGTAAGTTCTTGAAAATATTTCTATTATGTTAATCTTTTAGAAACATATACCATTGTAAGAGACATAATCCGTGTATTTCTTGAAAATATTAGTATTATCTCAATCTTTTAGAAAGATAACGTTACTAGATATATACCATGGTTAAAAGGAAAAACTTATTGTGCTGGTTTTTCTAAAAAGAATCCATGTTGTCTCTTCTTGAAAAGATTGCTATAATGTTATTCTTTACTATTATGTTAATCTTTTACATGAAAATAATAGTTAAGAATGGTAGAATTCTAAGAAGGTTTTTCTAAAAAGAATCCATGTTTTCTCTTTTGGAAAATATTTCTATTATGTTAAATATTGCTATTATGTTAATATTTTACATGAAAATAGCATTTCATGATGATAAAATTCTAAGAAGGGAATATGTGTTTCCTACATTAAAGGAAGAGCTATCTCTTTTGTATGAACAAAGAGGGAGAGTTATCTCTCTTGCATGCATAAAGAACAACCAATGCGTTATAGAGGTATGTCCTTTGCATGGATAAAAGAAATATTGAGTTATATTAATATTTAGGAAACATATGTGAGTACTTTTATGATATCAAAACTATTATGTTAGTTAATGTTGGCTCTTTTGGAATAAGATCAGGTACATTCATGAAATATTTGTATTAGATTTCATTGGAAAGAATAAACATTTGTATGTGGGAAATGATAACAAGTTTTGTTATCCTACATTGGAAAAGATTCTTTGGCAAAGAAGATGAATTACGTGTACAAAAACTAAAGTAATGTTTTGGTTTCTTGAAATATATATATGGGTAATGTTGGTATAATATTTGAAATGAAGACATTTATTTGTATAATGTTTGGATAATATGTTCTGTTAAGTACTCCTTTGGGAAGACTCTTTTGGAAAATATATACATTTTTTTTCTTTTCTAAATAAGACTAAATTCTATTACTGTGATAAAATATGGTACATACAGAGCTGCGTTTTCAGCAGTAGGACGAGTTTCAGCAAAATGACAGAAAAAGCGCTGCCCTCATAGGGAAACCAGCGCAAGGAGAGATTAGTTGCTGCTTCAAGAGAGGAAACCAGCATTACACAGTAAGTCTTAAAACTGTAGCAGTATGAACAATAACTATAACAGAGATTGGACAAGCCCGCAGGCCAAAAATTCAGAAGACTCCAACCATACAAGAACTCTAACCTGGAAAATGCAGTAAAACTGGAAAATTTAGAGACCATAATCATCAGAGGGGGATTCTTCCACGATTCGGCATCCATAGCCGCATTCTTCATCATCCTGCATGGGAATTGCTGCCTCGCCTGCGTCGTTCTGCTTCGGGAGCGCGCCTGAGAGATTGATGCTGTCACTCCCGAGCGCACCTCTCTCCGTGGTGCGTGGGCAGTTTAGCTGAACTGTGCGAAGATCCGGAACAGACTCGGGCGCTTGTGGACAAATCCCTGGAGGCACCGGAGGAGGGGGCCCCGAACTGAATTGAGGGAGCTCCTTGAATTGCACTGAGATGGTCGCCACTACCATGGGCTGGTTCATGACACAAGGGAAGTGGAAAAGAGCTGTGGACGGGTTGGCCAAAAGAGCAGACTCAGGATTGTGAGGTTCAGTAGGAGGCGGAAGGGGAGAGACGCCACGCGGAGAAGAGGGAGGGTGGTGGACCGGCGGAGCTCTACTTCTGCGCGAGGCTCGAGTGGAAGGGCGACGAAGGCATTCAGAATCCGGAGAGCTCGAGGGGCTAGAGGATGAGCGACGCCTGGAGGCAGGTCTGGCTCGGGTGCTGCCTCTGCGGCATCTGAGCCTGTGCCGAAGCCGAGGCATGATCTTGCTAGGAGAGTGCAGGCGTCGAGGGAAGAAGAGAGACGAAGCAGGCTGAGGGGACGGCGACAGACCAGGAGAGAAAATCTGGGGCTGATCAGCAAGAAGCCAGGGGCGCAGATTGCCTTGACAGTGATGAAAACCGGGGTCGAATTCCACGCAACAGTATAGGGTGCACCTCCGGCCAAGAGCCGTTCTGGAGCTGGCGAGCTTGGCTTCCGGTGGGCACACAGAGCCGAGAGGAACAATGAGCTGAGACATGGTGACCATCCAAATGATATGCAGAGCGTAGCGAGGAAGCATCGAGAAGGCGGGAGAGCAAATGCGAATGGAGGACGGCGTCAAGTTATGGAAATGGCCTCGTCCTCCCCACCGGCTTGAATGCCGAGTAGTGTGAAGGGCCAGAGAGTTAATGCGATCAGGGCGGAGTGAATGCAGTCGGCCGGCTGCCTTGTGGCCTTGCCACGCACCAACCAAGCCTCCGCGCATCCCTATGTCATCTGTGATCACCCGCATCCGGGGTGGAAAATATATACATTGGCTTTCTTTACATGCACCAAAAGAAATAGATTAAGGGTTAGTTATTTTGATTAAATTTATGTAATTTGCATGTACGAAGATTGTACTGATATATTACAGTTGTATCAATTTTCCTTGCAGGAATGTGTGTTTATGCAAAGGAAATATTAGTTAATATTTTATAGACATCCTTTGATGGTTCCACGCTTATAGCTAGCACATGCACAATGATGATAGAAGAAAGCATGTTGTGATATTGTATTCACATTTCGGGGATGCACATTAATGTGTTAAAGGATCGCTTAAAGATTGATTATTGATTGATTGAGGCTTTATCTAATCATGCTATAAAAGCTTGTTGATGTCATCAATAATAAGAATCGATGATGACTTATGAGAAGGAATTATTATGCTTAACATGGTGGTAGGTAAATGATTAATGGTTCATGCAAATGAGTGTAGTGGTTCACACATATGAGTGTGAGCTACAGGATGGTCCATTGTGAGATGGAAGTTGTAGATACATCCATGCCATTAAGATATGAAGATATGAAGATTAGTAGGTAAATGCTATGATATTTATTGTAATTTCTTTATGCTAGATATTTATATATATCCTTGCAAGATTTCTAACGATGGTTAAGGGATGGTATCCCTTATAAGCCATTGAGTGAGGGCTGAACACCCTCACAAGCGTTTAATAATAAAATTAAACGTCTGCTGGTTTTCACCCTAAAGGGTTTCTAGGGTATATTGGTGTTCAATGATGTGATTGATTATTGTTTCAAGTTGATGATGTTGATTCCGTTCTGTTTGTGATGTTCATAATGTGAAGTATGTGATGACTACATGAATGATGAAATGAATGCAAGGATTACATCATACAGTTTTATGTTAATGTACTACAATAGAGGTGCTTAATAGTTAAGCAACTTAATATTCTTATACTAAGGTTTCACTATGAACTGGTGAACATTCTATGTAATATGAGTAAGGAATATTTAATAGTGATTTGGATAGTTACCCGTGGGTAACTTGTATAAAAAAAAAAATTAACTCCTTGCATTTCTGTGAGAGGTTATTGGTGTATGTTATACATAAACTATAAAAAAATGCCAAAAAATCATTAATATTTGGTCACATAAGTACATTATCTAATATTGAAAAAGCAATGAATCAATAGTTTGAAATCCTATATCTAGCCAATCTGTCCACAAAAACGGCCGCAGGTATATCCATCGAAGGGAGAAGTCTCACCAGCTCATTTCAAAGCATAACCTCGAGGGTGTTGAGCATAATTGATCCTATGACCACTCAATAGAGAGGTATTTTACCGATACGAACTAGCTAATCCTTAGGGTTGACAACAAAGTATTAATAAATTACTAGTAGTCATGTTAGAAGAAACTATTAAGAAAACAAAGGCATGGCATCCATAATCTCAAATTATTTGACCTAGAAAGATTTTACACATAGAAAAGTTATGCCATATTATTTTTAAAACAAAGGTTAGTTATGGATAGAAAAATCTAGCATATTTTTTACCTCAAAGTCTCAAAAGAACATTGGTGGTAAGAATATGTTTATCCCTCTCAATAAATGTTAGTCTATATAACATCTAGAAATCTCCTTTTTTTTAACGAGTTGAACCAAGTAAAAAATGATCTCTATCTAAAGAGGCACTAATCTTTTCAAAAAAATGCTAGTATATTATAGAGGCCAAAGTTAGTTTGGTATTTAAATTTCAACTCTCTTCATCTTTATATTTGCATCCTTACTTTTTTAATGTTTTTCATGTATTGTAGTAACTTACATCCATCTTTAACTATGAATCTACAAAGCCCCAAGAGGGATTAAATATCTTAAGATGTAAACCTAATTTTAGATATAAGATGGATCTAGGATGGTTTAATTCTCCACTTTAAATTGGTTATATTTCACATGACTACCATGGGTCAATACCATGGAAACCACTGGTAACTTGACCAAGTCAAGTTTCCTTAATTACCAAAACAAATTGATAAAATAATAATATTAACATATATATTTTTTTTCTATTATTTTATTTTATAATGGGGTTTTTTATATTTTTCTTTTATTTTTACCTAGTCAAAATGTTTACAGAACATTATAACATCTCTACCATATTGTGTTGGAGAGCACCACTCTCTTCAATTACTAGCCTAGGTCCATCTTAACTTCAGATCTATCAAGTGCCAAAAAAGATCAAAATCCCTTTTCACTCTAAAAATATTTGCACCTCAAAAAATTTGACCTCTCTCCACTCTTAATAATTCTAAAATTAAAATAAATCTAAATTGATTCCATTATTAATTATATCTAATTATAAATATAAATTTTATTTTATTATTATATAATTTCTCTAAATTTTATTTTATTATTATGTTGCAAGGCAATGCATTGCAACATATCTTTATTATAATGGGGTAACCTCTCAATACAATGATGATGTGTTCATCTTGATGGGTTACATTAGATCTTTTGTTTTATTCCATGTGGTTTTGCTCTAATTAAATTCTAATGCGATACTATAATTCACCACCAATCGTTTTGGGACTGTGTCAAACTATGACGTATATATATGACAACTTGCTACCTATTCTTTTACATTTAGAAAGACAATCTTGTATTTTGATTCTTTTAAGCATTTAATTAGATGCAATCTTAATAATAATAAAAAAACTATATTATGAATTATTTTAAATATATGTTAAATGTAATTTTAAAGTAAAAATGATAAAATTATGATTTATTTTAACGGTAAAAAAAAGTTATTATGGTGATAGAAATAAATGTTTAACTCGAATTTAATGTTTTTTAATAATAAATATTTACAATAATTAACTTTACATCTCTCACACATTGATACAAATTTAAGGATTATCATAATTTATGTGGCTATTTGATAAACAATGAATATGTAATAAAGAAATACATATTTAAAATTCTCATATAATATATCGGATGATAATTTTCTCTTAAAATGTATTTTTTAATGATTTTTAATTTATGATTAGTATTATTTTTAAAAATTACGAAAAAATTGGAGATTTCACTCTTATTTGTCTTGTGCACATTGAATGAGATTTTTCATCATAAATGTAATTGTTATGTGATTTGGTTAATGTTTAATCAATTGGATTTAAGATATTTAGTCCAATTAAAATAGTTCCTAATTTAGTATTTTATTGAGAGATTTTCTCAGCTAAGTGATTTTGCTGTTAAGATAGAATTTATATCTTCAGCCAATAATTGATATATAATATGTCACGGAGTTTGTTACATTGCATTGAGTTTTAATAAATTTAAAAAATTAGATTCCTGTCAAGTGGCTCCCCACCTACCAATTTTTTGATAAGTTTCTCATTATTATTTATAACATTCATTCATATAGAAGAAAAAATTATTTAGAAAAATGGTCCATTACTTTTAATAAATTTAAAAAAATTAGATTCCTGTCAAGTGGCTCTCGGCTCACAAATTTCCTAGGGATTTGAGATTATTCCAATTCTAGTAAGTTCCTCAATCATAAGTTCCTCATTATTATTTATAAAATTTATTTTAATATAATCAAATTTTATTTAGCAAAATGATCCATTTTATAATAAAATGTGTATTTCCCTTTTTTCCTCAAATTAAAGTTCACCCATAACCTATTTATACATGATTAATGTAAATGTGTGCATTGATAAGGTATTCTTCGTATTGTAATAATTATTTTAATTATATTTATGAAATCTTTCACAATATCAACCCCATAAATATTTTTAATATGGTTATACTAATTATATTTAATATAATGTAAAATAGATTTTGGGTGTACAATTGGTTTTCTAACTTGGTAACTCGCTCTTCAGTGACTCCCTTGAGAAAAACATATAATATGTTATGGATGTAGATTGAATTGTTGTGATTTGTGTGTTTAGCTTGAGCGTATTGTGGTGTGTGTTTTCTAGCACTTTCGACCGAAACCCTGAATAGTGTGGCACCCTGTGTGCATTAGCTGTTTCGACATTTTGTGTTGAGCGCCTGGTTTGAGATATTTTGTGGCTACGCGGAGGAGTAAGGCAAGCGACTGGCGTATAAAAAATGTGGAGTTTCGGAGCTACGCGTGAGACGTAAGGATACTTGGTCATCGTTTAGCTTTGGATCTCTTGCAAGTGAAGGCTGAGTGATATGAATGGAAATTCTCTAATTCAACATCTCTCAATCGACTGTCAGTACACAATGTGCTCAATGAATTTGCAACATTAATCCTTGTGGCATGAGTCCACTCGTGTATCATGGGAGAGTGAATTAAGTAATGTATGGGGCAACCTGTCCTTGGTTTGTTTTGGTTGAATGTATTTCCGGTTTTGCTTCTAGTGCCATGTTAGTGGTTTCTTCCTCTTTCATTTTTTGGTCAATATTTCTGGAGACGGAGAAGATCGCTTCATCCTGAGAGATTCAATCTCTCACAGGCGGTTTCTTTTCTGAGATACCCTTACGGCTGGAGAAATGTGGAACACCTAATTACTGCTTCCAATGATGAGATCCAATGTTGTCGTTCAAAGTGTGACACTGCCATATTTTTTCATTCTCAGGAAAGAGATTTCTCATTGTAAATGAGTCTGTAGTTGCTCTGTTGTCAAAAGAGTCGAAAACGGTGACTGTGGGAATTAATATGTCAATCTAGAATGGTTCTGCGATATACCAGCGCACATTTTTCATCCAGCGAAGGAGAGAATCATCTTTAGTTTTCTTGATTAATTAAACTAGATTATTAATGTTGTGAGCACAAACAAGAATTTATATAGTATGATTATCCATAGTGTTAATGTAGTTATATTGTTTTTATTAGGAAAATGTTGTTATATTTATGTTTGCAAAATGATGATGAATTTCTAAAATGAGATTAAGGTCATGTTGTAATATATAGAAAAGATAGATTTCATATCTAGAAATGTAATTTAGATGATTGGTGAGTACAACGGTTAGCACCTATGTATCTTAGTGGATGGGAGTTGGTGTATAGAAACACTAATAATTTAGTTACTGCAAACGTCTAATTGATAGTGTCTGAAGAAATTATTTTAAGAGATCAAGTGGTGTAAAACTTAATATGGATTATTGTCTAGATAGTTTGGTAGTTATGGATCTAGGGAAGGATCCCTCATTTGTTGAATATGTGGCAGTGGTCTTCTCGTGAGGTTATTGCACAACTTTTCTTGAATATGTGGGAGTGGTCTTTTCTGGAAGTTATGCGACAACTTAGAACGGTTCAGTGATTGACTTTGGGAGATCGATGATTCTGAAGTTAGAGAGTGGAACTGAGAAATCTAGTTTTCTCATTACACCTTTATGAGGATTATGAGAGAAATTGAAAGATTTCACTCTGATACTTTGAAAATGTTTAAAGATGCTAATAAAGACCTTGGAGACAACAATATCAAAGATAATTACTCATTGAGGCATGCCGGACTTGAATATTTAACTCCAACTTTTCTTGTGTACATCAAATAAGATTATTCGTCATAAATTGATTTGTTATGTGAGTTGCTTATTTGTTAATTAGTCAGATCTAAGATATTTAGTCCAATTAAAAATAGTTCTTAGTTTAGTGTTTAATTGAGAGGTTTTCTCAACTAAGTGATTGTGCACTTAAGATAGAACTTCTATCTCATGTGGTTTTTACCAAAAGATTTTTGTACAAATAGAAATAAAATAAAAATTAATAATTAAAGTAAAATTGAGGTAAATTTGAAGTGTCTTTTAGTTGAGTATAGAAGAGATGTAATATTATATTATCTAAACAAAAATAATAAAATAATAAAATAAAATAAAAATAACATTATTTTAAAATAAAAATAACATCAAACTGAAATAGTAAAAATATTATTATTTTGTTGGTTTATGAGAACTCATGTTCATATGGAATATAACTTATTTAAAGGTAGAATTTAAACTAGCCTAAATCCACCTTAATTTTGGACCAAATCTCTTTTGCACCAAGTTTGCACTTTAAGACATTTTATCCCTCTTTGAAATTAATAAATCATGAACTAAAAAAAATATAACATTAATACTTAAAAAGACTTGTCCGTGGGGTCTTGGTTAAATGACAATGAGGAGGGTTGTTAAAAAAATACTTAGAAATACTTATTATTAAAAATACTTATCAGTTTGTCTTTGAACAAAAATTAATGTAGTTTATCCATAATTTAACTTTGGGAATTACTTTATTGTTATTTTTTTTAATTATTTAAATTGATTTATTTGTAAAGTGATTGGTTGAGGTCTTATTATGAACTATTTAGTAACTTCCATGTCAATTAGATACTAATTTTGTGTTTTTTGTTTTATTTTATTTTATTTTATTTTTAATTCTATTATTTTCATTTTCATGAGTTGTGATTTTTTCTTCATATTTTCAATTTGAGATGAATAATTATTATATTAAAAACCTATTTTAATAAATCTAATTATAAAACAAAAAATAAATATTAAAAAAAACTCACAAGCATAATATAAACATGCAAAAGATATATATATATATATATATATATATATTTCTTAATTTTTTGTGATCTAATTCAATAACACATTATTACTGTTTTGCTTTTGATTATGTATTAATTTGTCTTTGACCAAAAATTTCTTCCAATTATCCATAGTTTAACGCATTTCAATTTTATTATTATTATTGAAGTTATTTATTTGTAAGCTAATTGGTTGATGTCTTATTATGGGCTTTTTAGTAACTTCCATTTCTATTAGTTACTAATTTTTTATTTTTTATTTATTTTTTGATTTTTTTTCTAATTTCTATTATTTTGTTTTTTTTCTACTATTTCCATTTTCATGAATTATAGTTTTTTCTCAATATTTTCAATTTAAAATAACTTTTTATTATATTAAAAACATAAACATATATATATATATATATATATATATATATATATATATATATATATATATATATATATATGTTAACATAAAAAATATTAGTTAATCATATTTCTTAATTTTTGGCAATGACATTCAATAGTATAGTATTTTATTAGTTTTTTAGCTTTCATGATGAAAAAATTGTCTTTGTAGTTTTTTAGTTTAATTAAGGTAAGATGACATTCAACAATACAATATTTTATTGAGTGTTTTATTTTTGAATGAAATCTCTATTTATTATTTTTTTACTTTAATTAACCTATATATTAGTTAAGCATACTAGCTACTAAGTAGCCCTTGTCTTATTAGTTCTATTATTTTTGTCATGAAATTTCTATCTTTATTACTTTTTCGTTTAATTAATATATATTTAAGCTAAGCCCCTAGCACATTGGATTTTGTCTTTGACTAAGAATTATTTTTATTTTGAACAAAAAATTGAATAGTTTAACATTGTGAATTAAAATTTGTTATTTTTTATTATTATTAAATATATTTATCAACTTGATTGTTAAGGTCTTATTCTTTATCAAGAGTGTTTTTCTCTTTCCCTTTTCATGTTGGATTTATTGCTTCCTTTTTTTGGTAACCTAGAAGCATATTGGATTCTCCATTTTAGCATGTCAGTGCCTTTTCCATTTTTAGTGCAGTGATTTCTCAGTTCATTTTTTGGAAACACATACCTTTGTTGCATCTATAACTAATTGTTTCATGTTCTAAACCAGTCTTCATGGGAACCAACCTAGAAAAAATTTGCAACAAAGAAGAGTGAGTAATTTTTTTCATGTAACACTAATTAGATTCATATTGTTTGTAGAATTATATGTAGGTATCTGAAATTCAATTTAAATATAAGTCCTCCTAATTTTTTTTTTTAACTCTTTTGAATCTTAGCTATATTTGAAAGAGTTAATTTCCCATGTTTATTGGTAGTTTAAGTTGCAACAGTTAGAGATATGATGTCCATGTTGGTGAATTTGATTGAAGAAATCTTATGAGATAGATTGTGTATACCATTTGTAATATAGCATTTTGATTTGTTCATTGGATAAAATTAGATTCTCTTGTGTACGATTTTTTTCTGAGAAATAATTGAAGTACTCGGCTCATTGAATAAAAGAACATTCCATTACTATTTGTAAAATATCCCCATAGATCACTAAAGTATTCAATTTGGATTGGCTATTTATGGCTATCATGTTTTCTCTTGTTTGCAATTTTCTTTAATTATGGGGTGGCATTGTCATAGTATTCTCTGCAATTTTGTTACATGCGAGGGTCGTATCCTGGTTCATTTCAATAACTCATTTTTCTGTCAACTTGCTCATAAATGATATGGCAATGAGAGCTGGGTTAGCTGCGAAGGAACCTTATTTAGTTTTATTGCATTACGCTTCTGATTTACTCCTGGCCACGGGCTTTTTTTCAAGTTTCACCGATGCCAATATGGTTAAAGGGTAAACAGGGAAGGAAAATCGCCATAGATAGCCTAATCCAAAGGCTGGAAGGAGCCGGAGAGGTAGGAGATCAAATGAAAAGCGTTGCAAGACATTGCAAAGGTCTATGAATCATGAAATTTGGCTCAAATTAAGACAAAAATTCACGGATGGGAAAAACAAACAGACAATGATGATGAAGATATGGAAGATCAGATTTCCAAAATGGATTTTATAACAGATCTAGGGAGCACTTGGAGTCGGGTGTCCCTCTTTCAACAATCAGTGAAGACTTATTGGAAGATGAAATTCCTTCTTGCAAAGGCATTGGCATGCAAAGAGGAAAAGAGCATTAATTCTTCAATTCTATTTGAATTGCAACAAATGAAGTTGGACATGCATGAGATGTTCAAAGCTCAGATTCAGCTGAATGACAAGGTTGGTAAGATAGAAAAGTAGCTGCAAATGACACAATGCAGTGAACATGTGCTGGGTACTACTGCTAAGGCTCTAGCACCTGTCGATTCGTCTGAGCATCTTTCTGGTTAAATGTTTAGATTTCTATATAATTTTGGATTTTATTAGTTTAACTACTTTTTTTATTTGTAAATATTATGGAAATACTGAAGTTATTAAAGCTGTAAGTAGAAGGATAAGACAAATTTGTTTTTGGTCTACCTTTAACTTGTTACAGTGGCCAACAGACTTGGTTTGCTCCGGGTAGGTTGAGGTCACTGTATTTGTTTTATTTTGTATGAAAATTTTCCCTATATAAATATTAAAATAGAAAGGTACTACGAAGCTTACAAAAAAAAAATGAACACCTTTCATTCTAGTAAAAGGAGAACAATGTCTGGTATAAAATCCTTTTTATGGATGATTAGTTTCATAATATTGTTTGTTTTAATGTTTAGGTTTTCTTAGTGCTAATTGTGATGTTTTTTAGAGTGAAATCCACTTAGTTTTTTGTTTATTTATTAAATGTTGTTAAATTTTCCTTGAGTTACAATTTCATGAATTTCTGTGATAGAAAAAAATTGTTTTAAAGCTAATTGAAATGTTCATTTACATATGATTTTTATCACTTTTAAGTGTTTGGGCATCATTTATTTACTAAAATTTAGAAATTGGTATTTTTTTTTTGTAAGCTTGGAATTACTCCATTTTAATTCATTTTATAATTAGCATACAACCATATTTACCATTTTGGTGGCCTCAACCTGCCCAAAATGGGGAATTGGGTCTGTTGGCTACCTGATGGCATGTTATGCCATCCAAAAAGATAATGTCTTGAGTCTATCATGCAAATGAAACATAGCCTGGAGACTCCCACATACATAGTTATTTACATATTGAATGTCATATCTATTGAACACCTGAAATTTAAATGCTAGCCACATGCATCTATTAAGGAAAAAGACAGAAATAAACAATCATGAACTATTCAGCCTCATCTGGAACCAAGTTCGACTCCACAAGTTTTGGGTCTTGAACTAAAGTGCAAGCCTGCTCGAATGGTTTGGAAATACACAAGATGTGGTTCTCAATAAGCTCAAGGCGCCCATCCTATTTCCTCAACTGTAACTTAATATTATCAAACTCGATCTTATAATCTAGGAAAAATTAAGCTAATGTCACTAGTCTCATTGAAATCTGCTCCAAGGCTTTGCCAAGGATGCTCTTCATAGACCACTAAAGAAACAAACTATGTTTGAATTGTGTGAGTCTACCTTTAGTTTGGCCTGGGTCCAAAATTAGACCTATCCATTGCTCAGTATCAATCTTTGTCTCTGCTCGCTTATTTATATATGATTCCCACTTTTCAATGAGTTGTTGGATATCCTATGTTTTATTTTCATGGAAAGTTATTTTTTCTTTGTGAATCATTTCGATTGTCAGCCTCCAACCTCTTGGCTTGCTCTGGGGGGAGCTAGGCTGGAATTCTAATAACTTCCCTTTATCCTTCTAGCCATGGCCCTGGGAAGTAGGACTCTTGTAGCAGCCATGAGTTGCGGGACTCTTGGAGCAATCCATCCCTTGAGCCATCCCACAATCCTGCGACAACACGTCCAACCAATCATCCAGACACATAATTCCAAATAATTTAAGGGAGAAAAATTCCAAGCATTCTAGTTAACATAATAGAGGTGCCCCGTGGATCTTCTCACAAAAATTCTCCCCAATCCTTCCCTATGCAGACCCCTCTCTCTCATACCCTACTCACTATCAACGACCCACTGACCCTGATGGATGCTCGTACCCCAGGATTTATTCCAAACCCCTCATGAGCTCCTTCCACTACAAGGAAAATACCCTTTAGCGGAGGTTATAATGAAGGCTTTTAGTGTTATAAAATATCCCAAAATTGTCAAAAAAAAAATTCTACAACATTCATTTTCGGTAATGGAGGTTTTGGTGGAGCTTCTAGCAGAATTTCAACACAACTAAAAAGAAAATGGGCAGTTGGAGGTTGTTACGGATTTTTTTCTCATCAGTGTTAAAATTAGATGTCAATGCATTAATGCATTTTACAGTGAATGCAATGGTACTACAAACCTACCAAGCACCGTGACGGGAAAAAAATTCGGATGCTCCGGGGTGTTTAGCAACGTCTCGGTGTGTGTCATCCAGATAGTTGCACCGGGGCAATCGCAATTGCATGCATTGGGTCGTTAAGGTGTAAAGATGCACCAGGTACATTGTAGATGATACAAAACACTGGGTCGTTCTAATTTTTATTGCTATTTGTGTGGTGCCCATAGGTCGTATAAACACACTGGTGCAAATAATTATAAAAACACATCACATCAGTATCAAACACACGCACTAAGTGTTCTAATTGGTATTGGTATTTTTGCGGTGCCCATAGGCCATAGAAACACACCGATGCACATAATTATACAATGCATTGGTGGGAAGTATCATAGAAAGGCATCGAGCATTCAAATCGGTATTCGTATTTGGGCGGTGCCCATCGGTCGTAGGCCAAATTGAATGGGGTCCTCAATCTCGTGCCAAATATCCTTATATATACTGTCAAGATAAAATAAAATAATTTTTTCATGAAGGAATAAGGCGTAGCTATGTGCAGGAGGTCTACAGGCCATTACCTATTGTACTAGGGAGAACATGTTGTCCTTGTCTGATTGCAGCAGCTGCACTTGTTCTTCCAATTCTTATATTATGGCCTTCTGTTTAGCTTGCGTCATCCATGCCTTATCTATTTGGTCTATGTATCCTGTAACGATCCCGACAGCTTGTTCTCGAACCTGAATTTTCTCTTTCTTATGTCCATTCATAGTAGACTACCACCTTTGGATCTTAGCGGCCAAGAAAAATTCTCGATCTTCAAACAACTATTCAAACGAACCAGTCTGCACAGTTGCGGAGGAAACCTCAATTTTTGGCTTTATTGCCCTCCATTTGCATACTTTTACCTTGTTTTTCAACTAGGAAACTTGCATCTTCAACTCCCGAACCTCCCTCTTCAATCTCATGGTTTCACTAAACTACAATTGATGGCTTTTCTTGAGAGGTAACCTTCTCTTCTCACATTGTTCAATCCATTCCTATTTGACAAGAAATTCATTTTATGGGCCTATAACAGGCTCAAGAGGCGGTGGAATTCTGTCAATATTATCGGCTCATTCTTCTGTTAAGTCTTTCTGGCTGGGCTCCCTATTTTTAGGGGCCTTTTCCTCTACATTTACATCAGGGAATCCCACTGTTGTTTCAGCATTTCCTTCGACCAATATGTGTTCCGATATTTCCAAAGCAACCCCATCTTCCTTACGAGCCTCTGAGTGCTCCAACAAAGATTTATCAATGGCTGGGCTGATATTGGACATGTCATTTCCTAGGTTGAAAAACCTAAGCACCGTTGGGACAGCTACTTCCTTCGTTAATCGTTGGGGTGAGCGGAAACCCCTTGCCCCTCTAGGCACCATGGACTGGAACGGAGAGCATCATTCTTCATCATCCTTGTTTCCAGCTTGAGCCGGGGTTTCATGCATTATTGATTCAGTGAGAGTCAAGACTGTTTCTTGTGGCACAGCGTCGGTTCTGAGGGTTGTTTCCCTTCTGTCCTCTTGCCCTTTGTTCCTTATTTCGTCCTCCTCAGTTGGTACTAGTTCCTGTGGGATAATATTGACTCCATGGGTTATTTATCCTCTATCTTCCTCTTCTTCATGGGTTTCTGCCTCTTCTATGGTTGACTCTTCTCTCTTTCCCTATTCTAGTTGAATCGGGGGTTGTTCTTGTGTAGCACCCCCACTCGTTTCCATATCCATATCTTCTTAGGCTGGGGATGATGTTTCTTGCAAAACAAAATCACTTTCCATCCTTCCATCTGACGTTCCATTTTCCCATTCTTCATTGACAAAAGTTGACAACTGTATGATAGTATTGACTTCATGCACGATATCCATAATTCCCTCATCTGTGGGTTGCTCAAGCGAGGCTAGTTATTGTGTGGAAGCCTTGGCTGTGTCACCAATTATCTCCTCTATTCTCATTTCTTCATGTTCTTCCTGATCAACCTCCATTTCCACTTCTTCGGGTTCCTCTTGATCAACCTCCATTTCCATTTCTTTGGGTTCCTCTTAATCAATTCCCTCTAAATGTTTTTCTTCTGCTAAACCAGCCGGAGAGGCTGGTTCTTCTTCTATAGTAGCAATAATGGCTGATATCTCTTCTTCTGAGGATCCACAGAGTTCCACCCAGGAGACTCGAAATCTATATATTGCATGCATGACTAATAAATGCACCAAACCATGGTTGGAGAGCACTGTCGGCATCCGGTGTGAACACTGAGCAGACTGTGCCATGTGCTGCAGCTATTTTAATAGAAAGAAGGCCATGTTTAAGGATTGTACCTGGGCCTTTGGAAATCGAAGGTGAGTTAGAATTTTAAAATGGTATTTAAATAGAGTTTGGGCTGACCCTCGTAGGTTATGTATTTCATTACAAAACCTATGATTTTGTTCCATGGATACGTCACAAACTTGCACTCATATCCTCTGCCCATTTGAATGACGCTTTCTCCCACCTGCAAGAATAATTTGGGTAACTCTGGGAGAGGAAATATATGAGCAAACCATTGTTGCCCTTGTTGTCTTAGCCAACTAACTTCTACAATTACCTCTTCTGTGATAGGAATTTCCAGTCCTCTAACCCGCAAGTGATTCTCGTCCAAATTAAGTGCAAACTCTGTTGTGATGCCCCTATCAAACCCCTGCAATCTGTCGAAGTATGTATCCCATCCTGGGTTAACAAAACTTTTCCATACCTCAGGATATTACGGACCGCAGCTGCATTTTCAGGTTCATGCCACACAGCCAGTCTGCCCATACTGTGGGGACTGTAATAGCACTTCTAGAATAGCAGGCGATAGGACGGAGTGGTATGTACCAAATTTGGAAAAACAACATGGTGAAAGTGAATGGTGGTAATGGTAAATATGGATGGTAATTCTAAAAAACTGAGAAAAATAATAAAAAAATATGGTAAGTGCAATGAACAGAATGGTAATTATTTCATATGGAATGGAAAGGACGTGTTACGAATCCCAATACATATTAATGATTATACAGAGTATTGATAAGGATCGTAGGGTGTACCACACATGGTATTGTAATAATGACTCACAAAGTCATCATTACGCCATCATTAAATTGTGATGGCACTCCCCCCCAACTGTTGTCGTCCGTGACATTAATGTCATCACATGGGATATTTAATTAAATCAGTAAAAGTCACATGGAGGCGTACCTAGCGGCCTACATAGACGAAGTGACGGTTAGTAGGATGATGACATAGTAATGATGCAGATGGAGTGAGCAATATGAGTAGCAACATCTGGAGTAACAACAGTGCGAGTAGCATCATCCAAAGTAACAAAAATGTGAGTAGTAGCATCTGTAGTAACAACAGTGCGAGTAACAACATCCGGAGTAACAACGTCTGGAGTAACAACAGTGCGAGTAGCATCATCCAAAGTAACAAAAATGTGAGTAGTAGCATCTGTAGTAACAACAGTGCGAGTAACAACATCCGGAGTAACAACGTCTGGAGTAACAACAGTGCGAGTAGCAACATCCAGAGTAACAGCATCTGGAGTAACAACAGTGCGAGTAGTAGCATCCGGAGTAACACCATCTAGAGTAACAACAATGCAAGTAGCAACATCTGGAGTAATAGCATCTGGCTTGCACCCACCCAAGGAGTAACAACATCGAGTAGCAACAACCGAGTGACAACATCATGAGTCATAGTAACCGAGTAACAACACCATGAGTAGCAGCAACCGAGTAACAACACCATGAGTAGTAGCTTCTGAGTAACAACACCATGAGTAGCAGCAACGCAACCGAGTAACATCATCATGAGTAACATCAACGGAGTAACAACACCATGAATACCAGCAATCAAGTAACAACATCATGAGTATAAGCAACTGAGTGACAACACCATGAGTAGAAGCAACCGAGTAACAACATCATGAGTGGCAGCAATCGATACTTAGAGAAAATTTCATTTTTTAAAACATTACTCCTTAGTAGTAACTCCTGAAAAAAGACAAAAAAATAAATAGTAACAGTATAATTCTTTATTCTTTATTATTATTTTTTAAATTTTTTTTTTTTTTTTAAATTTTTAATTTTTCCTTTTTTTTTTAGAGCGAGGATGTAGAGGAAGAGTCCTCCGCACTAATAACCTTCAAACTAGATTTCTCAGAGAGGTGTTTGATGAAATCATCCTTAGAGGCTGGGTGGTGGTATAATCTCAGGCGATGTCCGTTTGCTATAAATGAAGCATGTGTATCATCAATTGTGACAAGCCTGACTGTTCAATTACCAAATACAACGCCCACCTCGTAAGGTCCCATCCAACGATTGCAAAGCTTTCCCTTAAAATCCTTAAAATGGGAGTCATAAAGTAATGCCCACCCTCCCTCGTGAAACACCTTGTTTTTTATGAAATTATTGTGCCATTTCACTCTCTGTTGCTGAATAGTAGCAGTCCTATGGACAACCGTTGAACGGATTTCATCTAGTTCATTGAGCTAGGCTAATCGGTGTTTCTGGGCATCTAATAGATCCAAACCAACTTCAAGAGCTATTCTAACCGTACTGATTTCAAATTCTATTGGAAACAGTGAGGATTTCCCATAAACCAACTCAAATGGTGAAAACCCAGTTGTGTTCCTCCATGTTGTTCTGTACGCCCAAAGAGCTTTAGGCAGCTTCTGAGCCCAATCCCGACGATGGTATTCTGCAATTTTTGTCAAGATACTTTCCAATGTTTTGTTTGTGCTTTCCACTTGTCCATTCGCTTGGGGGTGGTATGGAGATGTCATCCTGTGCTTGACCCCATATTTATATATAAGCTTTGCTATCTTTTTTGATGTAAATTGTGCTCCTCCATCTGAAACAATTTCTCTTGGAGTACCATAACGAGAAAAAATTTCTTCAAATAGAAATCTGAGACCACCTGCTCTGTTGATTTTGCAACAGCTTTGGCTTCTACCCACTTACTCATGTAATCTTTACATACAAAAATATGAACCTTTTCTTGGGAGGGTTGGTTGAATGGCCCAACGAAGTCGATAGCCCATTTATTAAAAGTTTCAAGGACTACCTATGCCTGCAAAGGAATTTCGTCGGCTTGACCGGGTTGCCCCATGCGCTGGCAACTATCACACCTCCTGACATAATTCTGTGCATCCCAAAATATAGAAGGCCAGTAATATCCCATTTGTAGCACCTTATGGCTTGTTATTTTGTCTGCAAAATTCCCTCCACAAGGGCCATCATGGGCAGCTTTCAGTACTTCATAAATATTATCCTCAGAGACGCAGCGCCAGATTTTCTTATTGCCTCCTGTATGAAAAAGGTACCCCGCCATCCAATAATATCGGGCAGTGTGATGAATAATTTTTCGTTCTTTGTATGAAAAATGATGAGGAACTTTCCCTGTCGCAGGATAGTTATCAATATCTTCATAAGACGGAGGTTTAGTAGAAACTGCAAAAAGATGCTCATCGGGAAAACTATCTTCTATAGGGGTGCATTCATCATTGTTATCCATTATAGATAGGAAAGCAACAACTACGTTACCTATGCCTAGTTTGTCTACTACTGTGATATCAAATTCTTGAAGCAATAGCAACCATCTTGTAATACGACCAGGAGTGATAAATTTATTCATCAAATACCTTATTGATGCATGATCAGTATGCACAAAAGTAGGATACCTGGTAATGTAGTGTCGGAACTTGTTGATAGCATAAATGACAACGAATAATTCTTTCTCCGTCACCGTGTAACTCAATTCAACAGGAATTTAATTATTTCTCACATAGTAAATTGCATGTGGTGCTTTATCTACCTATTTTTCTAAAACAAATCCTACTGTTGCCTGAGAAGCATCAGCATGTATGTGAAATGGTAATGCCCAATTAGGTCCTTGGAGGATTGGAGCCTTGCAAAATAGCCCCTTGATTTTCATGAAAGCTAATTCAGAGTCTTCTATCCACAAGAATTATGCATATTTCACTAGTAATTGAAAAAGTGGATGTGGTATTTTAGTAAAATTTTCTATAAAGCGTTTGTAATAACTAGCACAACCAATAAAGCTACTTACCTGTGTGGGTGTTTTCGGCACTAGGAAGTGTAATATTACCTCTACTTTACCCGGATCAACTCGAATTCTAGCAGCAGAGAGAAAATTTCCCAATACTATTCCTTCTTCCCTCATCATATGGCATTTGACTGTACTCAGAGATACATGGGTCTGCTTACATATTTTGAGTAATTTTTCCAGATTTGTCAATCCCTCTTCAAATGAATTTCCATATGGAGTAAAATTATCCATATAGATTTCATAACTATCATCAACCAAATCAGATAATATACCCAAAATTTCCCTCTGAAAGGTAGCAGAAGCATTACACAGGCCAAATGGGAGCACTCTATATGCAAAGGTTCCCCATGGGCATGTGAAAGTTATTTTATCCTGGTCTTCTAGGCCTATCTAGATCTGGTTATATCCAGTGAATCTGTCTAGGAAGGAAAAGAACTTCTTCCCAGCAAGGGTGTCCAGGACATGGTCAATGAATGGCAAAGGGAAATGGTCTTTTTTAGTTGCCTTATTTAGCTCCCTATAATCTATGCATATCTGCCACTTACCATTATTTTTAGGAACAATAACTAGTGGGGATACCCATTAGCTATCTGAAATGGGGTAAATGAAACCTACATCTAATAATTTTTGTAATTCTTCTTTGAAAATTTTCTTTAGAGCAAGATTCATTCTCCATTGGGGCTGTCTCACAAGGTGGCAGTATTCCTTAATGTAAATATGATGAGTACATAAGTTAGTAGGGATCCCCTTCATATCCGTATAATCCCAGGAAAAAGCTTCCTGATGGTCTTGAAGAACTTTTAATATATACTTTTTCTGGGATTCTGACAGATTCGGGTTAATATTGAGTGTTTTCCCTAGTTCAATTTTGATTGGAATACCATCATGGGATGAAGTTACATGAATGTATTCAATTTCATCTTTTGGTTCAAATTTTTCCTGTGTCTCACAGCTCATAATAGAATCTAAAATTTGACGAGTTGAATTGGAAACAGAACTAGGATCATTTATAAAAGTGTTGATGGCATTATCCTCAGTTTCTGTTTTGAATTTAAGGGTCTTCTCAATAGTAAGGACTGGTCTAAATTCTTCATTTTCAAGTTCACGATCTTCTATAGGCAGAGGTTTGTGACTGGTCGATATTTTTTCAAATGGGCTTGGTTCCACAGGAGGGTAGAGAGTGCGATACTTTGTAACCGTCCTATTTGATATAATCATGTGCCCAAATCGACATCCTATGTAAGAATCTGCAGTTACAAGCCAAGGTATTCCCAGGATCAATGGATGACCACCAACTAAAGATCGAGTTGGTAATACAAGGAGGTCCATAGGGTAAAACCTTGAATCCACCGAAATAGTCACATCTTCTAATTTCCCTACCAGTTTAATTGTAGATCTGTCTGCTAGTTTGAGGATAGTAGGGTTTCACTTAATGTTTCCGAGACCTAATGTATTCATTGTTTCAGAGGTGATAATGTTGATGGAAGCTCCCAAATCTACCAGTACGTTTGGGATTTCAACCCCATTGATTTATAGTATTATAATTTGGTTTCCTGGGTCTTCATATTTTACAGGCATGATCTTTCCTAACATGATATCGGACAATCTACCCATCACATGAATGGTTAATGGATCCATAGGTTTCTTCCCCAGTTTCTTAGAGAAGTACTCTTTGAGAGTTTTTTGATATATAGGTATGTCTCTCATTGCTTTTAATAGGGGAATTTTGACAGAAAGATTTTTCAATTCCCTCAGGAAGTCAAACTCTGCCTGAGGTTTTTGTTTGCTCAAGGTTAGTCTTTCAGGATATGGAGGAGAAGTCAAATGATCCTGATCAAGAACAGGTTGGGGAGGTGTCTGATTTGTTATGTTCTGTTCCGGTTTATCCCCAACTATCCCCTGTTCTGGTTCTGTAATCTCACTGTTAGTCTATTCTATAATAATAGGTGAAGTAGGAGCATTTACTACCCGCCTAGATTGTAAGTTTATCTCATTAAGTCCTACGGTAGAAATGCTATAAGATGGAAGGTTAAGAGTTTCTATTTGTTGGAACCCTTTATTATTAGGATTTGGATTGGGATGGATTAAAAGATGGGGTCTAAGGGTTGAGTTTCCTGGAGGTACATTGGAGGGCAACTGAAGTTGCTATTGAGGCATAGATTGAGGAAACTGACCTAAAGGAGAGGATCCAAGCCAGTTCTGATTCCAAAAGGGATTCGAACTGGTCTGGGGAACCCATTGTTTCCAAGGAGGGTACTGATATTGAGACCACATAGATGAAAAAGGTATAGATTGGAGACCCATATAAAAATGATTAAAATACTAGGATGGGTCTAGAAACATACCTGGATTCATAGATGGTGGTCAAGGTTGCCATGGCTTTTTAGGCCCCATAAAGTACAGCTAGTCTACCACATTTTCTTCACTTGCCAATTGAAAAACTGCTTTTAGTCTGGGCAGGGAAGGACATGAGCTGGTTGCATGATTTTGTTCGCAGATTGCGCAGGCTTCCAATGTGTTTAATGGGATTTCTTTCGAAGGATGCTTCTTTCTTCATTATGGGAATAATATAGCCATAGTCTTCTCCAAATCCATTTGTTTGTATTTTTCTTGCAGAGTGTCCATCTGGGTGGATGGTGTACTCAGAATATCAATCCTTAGGTTATTGAGTAGGTTTCCAATTTCTGCCTTTGTAACCCCTCCACCAGAAGTATTTGATGATCAAATTCCTTGTCCACTCCTTGCAGCCCCCCGTGAACACTGAATGAAATAGTCACGGATGGTGTCAAAGTATTATTTTGAAATGTCCCCCTTTCCTACTATGTTCAGAAATTGCAGGGAATCTTCCCTAAATGCCTCGAGAAGAATCATCTTCAGAATATACTTATCCAGGTCACTATGGCATGATATCTGCAATATATACTTGAATCGTTCCACACAGTCTTCCATGTTCTCATCCTCATTCTGTGAAAATTTAAAAATATCCTCCTTAATATCACGGGATTTACAGTAGCCTTGGTATTTTTCCAGAAAGGTTTCTTTCATCACATCCCATGAATAATAGTCCTTCCTCCTAAACCCATGAACCATCGCAAGGCTGTCCCTTTTAGGGTAGCAGGAAATATTTTTAGTTCCTGAGCTTTGGAGATGTAATCATACCCTCAACAGACAATGTCAAATTCAAAGAGGAATGTATCAGGCTCTTCCGAAGAAAGCATGTGGAAATTAGGCAGAGGCGTTAAATGAATGGGCTTCATTGGTGCATCACCTGTAATGTTTGCAATTGGAAAATCAATATAAGAATTTGCAGGTGCCATAAATATTCTCCAATACTCACTTGGGATTTCAACTAGTTTTGCGGCTGGTACTCGAGGTGATTCGACTGTAGGAGGTTTCACCGCACTCTGCTGGTCCCTTGGTGATGCAAAATCCTTCAAAAACTCTCTTTCCATGTTAGAATTTATTCATTAAACTGTAGGAGTATTTATAGCACTCCCCTGGTCTCATGGCAATGAAAAACCTCTTGGAGGCTCTCCTTCTCAATTAGAATTACTCAATTCTTCCGACCCTCTGCTTGCTACTTCTTCCCCTTCTGCTGACAACAGGGATTTATCCTCCACCAATATATTATTTATTGATTCTTCTAATGCCAAAAGAATCTCCTCTGGTATCATGGATGGCACTGGCTATTCAACCGACTGCCGTTTGGACCTCGTCTGAACCCTTACCTAGACATCAACATGAGAAGATGCTTTAGATTTAGCCTTTTCGATGATCTACTGGATATAGGTCTTCCTTCCCAAATCCTTTCCTTTCTTTGGGGGTCTTCCTTTGCCCCTCTTATTTATATCTTTTTTCATACAATTGGTGAGAGGGATTCATCAAAGTAACACAAAGTGCTTAGGAATTAGAGTAGGACAGATAGCTTCCTCCCCGAGATGAGAGAAAAGGTCAAAAATAGAAAATCAAATAAACAGAAAAGAACATTAAAGTTCAGGACCTGAAGTAGGGCAATTTAACACCCTCCTCGGGACGAGAAGTTGGCCCCTTTCATAAAATAATCATAAAGTAGAAAAAAAACTAAAAACTATGCCTAAGACTTAGAGCAGGGTAACAAATACCCTCCCTAAGGTGAGAGATCGGTCTTAACAAAAGAAAACAAAGAAAATAAAAAAAACAACATACTATGCTCAGGACTTGAAGGCAATAAATTCCTTCCCTAAGACGAGAGATTGACCCTTAGATCAGTTGCAGATCATGTTCTTTCACCTTGTTAGCCTTCCCTGGCAACGACGCCAAAATGTTGGCGCCCAAATGTGAACAGTATTCAAACCCTTTTCCCACACAAATTATCAACCCGAGGACATTAGTTATTTGAAGACTAACGACACAGTATATGTAAGAGAAATCACATAACTCGCTCTTAGATCACAAGATTTAATCAATAAGCACACATACCACTGTAACAACAATTAAAATACGTTGCAGATTTAAAAAGGCATTCACAACAATAGAAATATTATACTGTAACAACAGTAACAAAACCAAACTGAAATATAAAATCAAAAGAAAGAAAGATAACGCAGCACTTGATCAGAAGAGTGGGTCAAACTCTCCGATCAGGGCTGTGGAAAACTCACAAATTACAATTAAAATAGTAGAGCGTTGTGAATTCTATTAATTATAAAATATACTGTTACAAAATCTGTACGTAACTAGCTTAACCGCGATTCACAGCTTGCAGGCTCTTTTTATACAATTGTTCAGGAAATCGTAGATTTCCTCTAACAACTACATATCTACAATTATACAATTACAGCAACAACCTAGTTGCCAAAAGGAAACCATGAAAAATCCTGAAATATCATTGGGGTGAAACAGAGTTTGTTGTGCTATAGCAACAAGTAAAGGTAACACTGGAAATTAGGAGCTGTTCCATGACTCATGGCTGTAATATTCCTGCTTTTGTGAAATCTATAAAATATCAGAGTTAATGATAGAAAAAGGTAAAACCTCCGTGACTATTTACTTCATTAATCAAATATCCCATATAAGATAAAGGAAATGGATTTACCTTGTGTGTTTAAGAACAATAATGATACAAAGAGATAGAAAGCTGGGCGAATATGGGAGAGAAAATTATACAAATCCGGTACCCAACAACGGTCAAGGCTCTAATCTCAGAGTTCTGGTCACCACGTGTCATCTTCAAGTTACGACGAGTGGCATAATTCGGTTGGTTGATTTTGGACCAATATTGAAACCACATGTGGCCCTGTAAGAGGGAGACACGTGGCCTCATAAGACATGTCAAAATTTTGATTGGAAAAAGGTTCCAAGCTCACGGTTCCAGTCATCATGTGTCATATCCAAGTTGCGGCAAGTGGCATAATTCGGTTGGTTGATTTTGGACCAATCATGAAACGACCTGTGGCCCTATCAAAGGGAAACACATGGCCTCAGAAGGCAGGTCAAAATTTTGACTGGAAAATTGACAAACTAGACGGGTTTTGGTCCCATAACCTCTTGGCAAGAAATCTGACACTTTATAATTAGTCTACAGTAGTGGTTCTGGTTATGATTTTGGCGTTGCATTTATTTAAAGGGGAGAAGGTTTAATTCAATTAATTTTCCATCCAGATATATCCGTGGTGCTCACCCATATTCATCAGCACTCCAAAACTATCCAAACTCTACCAAAATTTGATGATCAACTCATTTAAAATTATATGATATTTATTAAATATGACGGGTGTTGTATTGGATATGGAGGAATAAGGTTTTTATACTCTTTTTTATGAGTGGTTGGAGTGATATGTGGAGACATGGTGATAAACCATAACCTTTGAAAATACAATATTTTCCAAATTTAGTTCAACCACCTCTACCCATTCTAAAAAATATCATGCTCAAAGAGGTTGATCATAGGACCTCCTCCATTATATCTAATGCGCCCTACTATTGAGCCACAAGCTCATGTATTCAGAATTAGTTAGTGCTATTTCATTTTACCTTGCAACAATGAGTGTTTTCGACTTATTTTAGCCATTCATAGACCATTTTGAGCACATAAAGAGTCGATATAGAGGTTTTGAAGCCCCTTTTTAATGCATTGGTGGAATCAGTTTGACGTGCTGGAGTTCATATTTTTATGTAAAATCATTTTGAGCATTGTTAATAAAGAGGCCTCCCCACTAAAGACCGAGCCCACAGAAATAGGGTTCAAGATAGCCGAACTCCGTTATCAACACATTGGTGTTATTGTTCCTTGTGTGGTTTCTTTATTTACTGCAATTTCCTTTCAAGTTTCTATGTCTATTAAATTAAGATTTTTTTAATGGTGATTTTATTACATGCAAACACTTGCTAATAAATTAATAAACCAGTATCAATTTTGATTGGTATTTTAGATTAATTTAGGAATGAACAACACTTGGAAGGGCTTGCTTTCTTGGGAAATTTGAGCTTGAAAATTTACCCACCTAATTTAAGGAATTTATGTTGGATGGGCATCTCACTCTTCATTTCATTGGAACTATAACCATAAATTATGAGGTATGGTGTAGGCACTTTAAGCATTTATATTACCCATATTACCTTTCTATGCCTACTATATTATATTTTTGTTTTATAGCTACCACCACCTAGCTGTGGGTGGGGTTTTTGTTCCCTCTTGCATTCAATACACTCGGAAGACTATTGAGAGAGATTGAAGAGGCTTGATTGGGCACTTAGAACATTTCTAATTGTCTTTACCAATAAATTGTAGGAAGAACTCACTATGACAGCTAAAAGTGTAGATAGAGGGGAGCATGATCCCTTTTGTTTTTTAGTGGATCCATGTTCCATCCATTCATTCAAGATGAAAGAAAATAAATATTGATAAAATGAGTTGACCAAAGAATTTGCTTCCATTATCTCCCTATATATGGGTGAATATATCCAATCTTCATTTGTCATTCACTAATCCTTGAACCCACTTATTGTCTCTATTCTTCCCACTAAATATTTATTTCTGTAAATCGGTCAATTAAATACCAACTAGAGGGATGTTATCTAGAGAACCACATATATCTGGAAAATGTACAATCCATCATTTACCTCCTTATGTAAATGAAAAGGCACCACCATCTTTTTATTTTTTATATGAGTTCACATTGTTAAAAGGGATTTATGCATGTCTTAATAAAATTCTGAAAAGGAACCGGAGTGTGGGAGTTTTTTTAGAATATTTTGGTGTGGTTGGTCATATATTCTATTATTGGTTATACATTAAGGATAAGTGGCTATGTTTCATAAACACCGATGACACACCCAAGAAAATTGATGGTTGGAATCTTATTGTACCTAATGGGATTTTATTGGAGGGATTGTGCCTTATTGTGTGGATATTTCACACATGTCTATTATTATTCTAGTTTAACCAGTAATGCTTTGAATTTGTTCAAAATTTTCATAGAAAAATATAGAGTTGTCACAAATTTCATGAGTGCCTACTACAAGAGAAAGAAGGGAAGAAAGGTTGAAAAGGATAGTGAAGAAATATTGAAAAGGATGTTCGAGAGGAAGAGGAAAATCAACTAGACCATGTACATGTCAAGTTGTACCATCCTATGATGGAGTAACTGTGAATTTTTTTCAAGATGCTTGATCAAGAAGACCTAGCCAATTTTATCTAGAAATTTAGTTCATTTTGAATTAAAATTATGATCTTTTCTTTCTCTTTGTGTGTGGGTAAAATAAGATTGGGAACAGGTAGTAGTACATAGTGAAAATTTAGTCTTCGGTCATATTTTGAAGGTTATTTTTGGCTGGTATAAAGCTTTTTCACAGCATAGGTTGCTCTAATTTTGAGAGACAGTTTATCATATTGCTGGCTTAGTATGTTGGCTTTTCAATTAACAATGTTTTAATAAATTTAAGATCTTATCCATTCTCATAGTAGGGAGAGTCATAGGGAAAATAATGAATGTTGGTATTCTAAAATAGGGAATCGACAAAGTATGGGAAGAAATCAATCATGTTTTCAGTATGCAAATTATGACATGTGTGAGATGCTCAATTGACAGTGATAAGTTTTTATAACATGGACTGGGTTTCCCTCTTTTAGGATGTTTTTTGTATTATTATCTTATGACACACGTCACTAATAATCAATTCGTTTGTTATGTGATATGAAACAAACAGCATGGATGTGGGGAATTTATGTGATAAATAATGATCATGTGAGTGTTTAGCATAATAGATCCAACTAATTACAAACAACAACGATTATAGTTTTCGATTACTAGGAAGAGATTATGATCATCCCTAAAAAAAATTGGTTTTATGTTCACGATGAGTTAATTCACCTGTTTTGTTCATACTTATAGGTGAATCTAGCGTTATCAAGGCAGTGGAGTGATTGGCCAAATTGGCCTTTTCTCTTTTCTCATTTTAATTTTCACTTTGCAATTATCATGAAGAATAGTCAAATCCCTAATCAAAATTTCTCAGACGCAAGAACATTATATGATTTTACAATGTTGTAGTGAGATTAATCACTATTTTTCCCCATGAATCATTAGATTTTGGTGTTAGATTGATTGGTAAATTGTATTATCGGTTTATTTGACTTAATATGCAATTATATTTTTGCAACCTTCAGTTGATTTCTTATAAGGGAATTTTATATTATTTTAAACATCTCATGTTATGATTTTTTTATGATTTTAAAAATGCAATGAGGATACATTTTGGCTTGTTGATTTTTATGTTTTCTTATCGACATAATAAATTTATTTAAAGGGTGCTAGCTCAAAGGAAGAGCACCTACATTATAAGCAAAAGGTTGGCGGTTCAATTCCATCGTGCCCTAACATGAATTAATCACTACAGGAACATACTAATTCACAGTCTATATTTTATTTTTAAGGAAAAAAAATATTTTCTCTAAAGACACACTATGTTTTTAATAGTAGCTATAGTCTCTTTAGAAACAAAAATGAATCATCTCTTAAGAGGAAATAATACTTGTATTCTATATTGACTTTAGAGGAACAAAATTTTAAGACCATAATTTGAGAGACTCACTTAAAGAAAATTTACAATATGTATTTTGGTCTAAGTTAAGACAATTTACTCAAATTTTGTTTTAAATATTGTCTTAAAACCCCTTAATGTAGTAGTGTGGTAACTCTTATGCCTTAAAAGCCCAATTTTCGTTTGGTTAACGATGATGGATGGTTCCTAAATACTAGAGATAATGAAACTTGTTGAGGAAACACTATCTATATTTTATTTACCAACTCTTTAGACTACTCTCTTCTATAAATACATACTACGTGAGAGTTCCAAGCACCTAAGAATGGTGAATGAACCTGAATATTAAATTTAATTCAAATTAATTGTACTATCAACCATCTAGAAAGTCACCATACGTAGATGACACGAGTATATATATATATATATATACTCGTGTCATTTATCGTAAATGACATGAGTATATATATATATATATATAGTTTAAAAGTAGTCATGACTCATGTAATTTCACATCCAAATAAACAAATAATAGGAAAATAAGATGGATGTTGGTACGACTCCCTCAACTTCTCTTACAGGAAACCAGAGACACTATTTGAATCTTCCTGTTACTGAATGTACTACCTTAAATCCATGAGTGTAGATTCTCTTCGAAGATAATGAGTTTATGACCGTAGCTGGTATGTCTGACACGATATCACTTCCTGTAGATACATAATGACCAATGCTGGAGTTTATGGTTATTCTGGAACAATTGAGAGGAAACAAAATTCCCATTGTAACAAAGAGAAGATAACAAAACAAAAATGGACAGAGAGATGGAGTAAAACTCTATTTCATTACAAACTATAAACTATTACAAAACGAAATTCTTCCTCCGAACTACAGTTCTGGATTTAGAAATAATGCACTTGGCTGCTACACACACGACTCTCTTTCTCTCTATCTATTACACAGTCTCGCTCACTATATATTTCTTCTCCCTGTGTTTTTTTTTTTTAACACATAGTCTACACTCCTCGGAATACAATCTTATCTTATTCACTTATTACCTTTAGGCATAGATGTATATCACTTCTGTCTATTACATTACACACACACACACACACACACACACACACATATTATAAACATTTCATTTATATATATATATATATATATATATATATATATATATATCTATATATATGTCAAAACATTTAAACCTAAGTTTTAAAACTTATGAAATAAAACATTTATCGTGGCACATAAACATTTAAACATTAAACCTAAGGTTTAAAAACCTTATTACATATTTCACGGACTTAAAGTTAAAATGCAAGACATTTCAATAAATTATCAGATCCATTTAAATGCTCCCTGACCAGGCATTGAACCAATGCGAAAGAGCGCTATTGGTTGACGATGGATGTGCTGGCTAAGGTGGGCTAGACCTTATCGCAAGGTTTCTGGGATGGGGTGACGTAGGCACCAACGTACGTAATATAAATGTGATTTGTCGACAGAGTTGAGGTGGAGCGATGGTGGGGATGAGGCTTATCGCGCGGGTAATGGAGGTGATGACGCAAGCCTCAGGGCTTGCGATAAATGTTGATTGGCTGCAGGCTATGCGACGTGGAGTCTTGGGGACCACATATATGAAGTGGTGTGTTTCAAATAAAAAATGAATGCGCAATAAATAGAACGGTTGGTGAATGGCTTATGGTGGGTAGGTGCAAGTTTAGGACCTCGGGGTTGCGTGTGGTTAAACCATGGATTTTAATGCAGAAAAGGGCTAGTGCCATATAACATAAATTTGGATTTGGAGGGGTGTTTAAACCAAAATTAGTTGCACAATGGAGTGAAAATTCAACCAAGACTTTGTTGCTGCCGCCCTTCAAAAAACTCACATCAAAAACTAAATTGTGTCTTCCTTCTTCTGAGCTGCAGTTGGAGTTAATTTCCAACACTCCCCCTTAATTACAACTGTTGTTATCTTGCATACCAAGACATTTTCTGAGATAGTTAAAACTTTTCTTCCCCAATTGTTTTGTTAGTATATCAGCAAACTGCTCTTTTGTTCTGCAATGTTGCGAAACAATTTCTCCATTGTTCACTAACTCTCTGATGCAGTGATACTTTGCATCAATGTGTTTCATTCTTTTATGAAACATTGAATTCTTGGATAAAGCTATAGCTAAGCTATAATCACAATAAACTGTTGTGACTTTTACTTGTCCATGACACAAACTTCTTAACATTCTCCTCATCCATAATGCTTAACATGTTGCTGTTGTACCTGCCTCTGCTGTTGATAAAGCCACAATTGGCTGTTTCTTAGAAGCCCATGATATGGCTCCTAATCCCATATGAAAAACATATCCAGAGGTGCTTTTCCTGTCATCTATACTTCCAGCCCAATCACTATCATTATATCTAATCAATTCAAAATTTTCTGAAGTGGTGTATAAGGTTCCATACCTCTTTTTTCTTTTTACATACCTCATAAATCTCTTTGTTTCTTGCCAATGTGCCTCCTTTCCATGAATCTGGAAATTAAACTTACATCATGCATAATATCTCGCCTAGTTGCAATCAAATACATGAGGCTGCCAACTATGCCCTTATACAAACTTGGATCAAAATCCTTGCTTTTGTCCTCTTTTCTTAACTTCAATCCCATCACTGTAGGAGTAATTGCTACTTTCCAATCCTGCATGTTAAATCTTTCCAAAACTTCTTTAACATACTTTTCTTGAGAAATAAAAATTTTATTTTCATTTTTCTCTACTTCTATTCCTAAGAAGTATCTCAACAATCCCATATCATTAATTTCAAATTCATCTTTCATGACTATTTTAAAATTTTCAATGAAGTAAACATCATTACCTGTGAATATCACATCATCAACATACAAAACAACAATGAGCATCTTACCATATTTATATTTGATGTATAATGTGGGTTCTCTTTCACATTTCTCAAACCCATTATCTAGTAGATATGCATCTATTCTACTATACCATGCTCTTGGTGCTTGTTTCAACCCATACAGAGCTTTCTTCAATTTTCATACCTTGTGCTCTTGGCCTTCTTTCTCATATCCCAGAGGTTGCTCAAAATATACCTCTTCCATCAATACTCCATTAAGCAATGTTGATTTCACATCCATTTTGTAAACTTTCCACTTGTGTTGTGCTGCTATGGACAACACTTCTCTTACTATTTCCATTTTTGCAACTGGTGCAAAAGTTTCCTCATAGTCTCTTCCTTGTTGTTGCTTGTAGCCTTTGAACACAAGTCTGGCCTTGTGTCTTTCAATCTTACCTTCAACATTTCTTTTGGTTTTATAAACCCATCTTACTCCAATTATTTCTTTGCCTTTTGGGAAATCAACTAATTTCCATGTCTTATGTCTCTCTATTACATTTATCTCTTCATCCATAGCATTTATCCATTTATTTTATTTTTACTACTTCTTCAAAATGAATAGGATATTATACATGAAAATACAATGCAAATAAATATTTCATACCTTCTTCTTGCTGATAAATTTCATTCAGACTTTTGAATATGGTTTCTCTTTCACTTTTTGAACTTGTGCTTGTAGAAGCACTCAAATCTTCTCCTTGTGATGTGCTTGGAGAAGCACTGTCATCACTTTTCAAGGGTGTTCTCATATCTTCTTGTGGTGTCCTTATTGTCCTTGTATTGGTGGAGGTGGTGTTGCTAATGAGGGATTTATTTCAGCCATTTCGTCCTTATCATCATCATGAGAAAAATAGTTTTTTACACTCACTGTTTTCTCAATGCTTCTATCCCAAGCTTCTTCTTCTATAAATTCTACATCTCTTCTTATCATAAATTTCATGGTATATGGGTTATACAATCTATATGCTTTGTATTCTTCACTGTATCAAAAAAATATTCACTTCTCCCCCTTACTATCCAACTTCTTCCTTAGATGATATAGAATGTGTGCATAAGACACACAACCAAATACTCTCATGTGGGTGACAAATTGTTTTATCCCACTCCATGCTTCTTCCGGAACTCTGTTCATTACACTCTATGTTGGGCATTTATTTAAAACATATGCTGCAGAATGTACAGTTTCAGCCCAATATTCATTTGGCAAATGCTTTGCCTTCAACATGCTTCTTACCATATCCATGATGGTTATATTTTTCCTTTCAGAAACTCCATTTTGCTGTTGTGTGTACCTCGCTGTAAATTGATTATGAATTCCATTTTCTCTGCAAAAACACATAAAATATTTCGAGATATATTCTCCTCCTCTATCTGTCCTAAGGAATTTGATATGCTGCCCACTTTTATTCTCTACAAGAGCTTTAAAGTGGAAAAACTTTTCAAACACTTCACTCTTCAACTTCAAGAAATATATCCATGTTTTTCTTGTGTAATCATCAATAAAGGTCAGCACATAGTGGCTTCTTGCTAGTGATAGTGTTTTCATTTGTCCACACAAATATGAATGGACTATTTCTAGGGGTGATTTTTCCCTTATGTTCTTTCCTGATGGAAAGCTTTGTCTATGTTGTTTTCCCAAAATTAATCCTTCACATAAGCTGTCTAGCTTCTCAATCAATGGTAATCCCTTTACCATTTATTTTCCGTGAAAAATGTTCAGACCTCCAAAGTTGAGATGTCCAAATTTCAAATTTCATAACTAGTTTTCATCTTTTGCTTCTCTTTGGTAAGTCTCTTGTGTCACTGTTGTCATTTTAGCTCCTTTCTTCAAATATGCTCTCATCTTGAGAGGAAACATTTTGTTTCTTGTCATCTTCACTTGTGAAATCCTCTGATTACTTGGTGGTATGTCCATGATGGTACATACATCATCCTCAAAGAGCACATTCTAGCCTTTTTGAATGAGTTTTCCAATGCTCAAAAGGTTACACTTCATACCAAGTACATAATATACATATGATATGGTTTTTATTTCTCCTTTCTTTGACAAAAAACTTACTCTGCCTTTTCCCATGACAAATACTTTACTATCTGTCCCCAATGTTAATTGAGACTTTACATTTTCATTTAACATGGAAAACATAGAAATGTTTCTAGTCATATGGTTGCTACATCCTACATCTAGAAACCATATATCTTCACTTTTCTCTTCAGTCAAATTACATGTTAAAAACTAATTCTCTTGAATGAGATTCTCTTTGGTGAAGTTAGCACTAGGTCTACTACCCATGTCACTATGTTTCTTCCTGCATTCATTGGCATAGTGCCCATACTTCTTACAGTAATGACATTGGACTTGGGATTTAGCATACATTTGTCCATGTGCTTGTTTTTGTCCACTTTGTTAGCTATTGGCTTGGATTTGATTCTAAATTTGATTGTTGCCCCTTCTAATATTACTTGTAGGGTTGTTTCTTCCTCTGTTTTGTCTTCTGCCTCTACCTTTTCCTCTGTAGTTTGATCTGCCTTGACCTCTTCCTCTTCTAAAGAACATTTGGGTCTTCAAGGCATGCTCCAAATATGAGTTTTTTTTTCTGCTCTGTCTTTTTTCATGTGTCATCAATGTTAAATGAAGCTCATCAACAGTAAACATTGAGAGATATTTTGTATATTCAATGGTTGTTACTATCACATCAAATCTTGAGGGTATGCTCCTCAACACTTTCTCCACTATTCTCTTTTCTTCTATTGTCTCTCCATGAGATATAATTTGGGTAACCAACCCAATAAACAATGTGAAGAATGAGTCTATTGTATCAGACTCTTTCATGCAAATGACTTCAAAATATCCTCTCATTAATTGAAGATTTGTTGTCTTTACCTTCTCCATTCTTTGATAGGTTATCTGGAGGGTATCTCATGCATCCATGGACCTCTTGGCTCCTTCAATCCTTGGAAATATGCTCTCATACACTGTCTAATAGAGATAGAAGAGGGCTTTTGAGTCCTTATTTATATTACTCTTCAAAAAATCTTTCTTTGCCTGTGTTAAGGCATTAAATGCTTGTTCATCTGCTGGTTCTTCTAAACCATATTCAACTAGCTCCCAGAAATCTTAAGAGGAAAACAAGGCTCTCATTGCTATTTCCAAAGAGTCATAGTTCTTCCCATTGAATTTTTGGAGTTGAGTATTTCCCATACTTGTGCTTGTGATGGCTCCTGCCATTGCTAGCTTTACTAAACTATGCTAAAAGCTTGACTGTGCTCCTTAAGAAAATATTTCTCGCACTTGGAGAGATAAACCATGTCTCTTAAAACTCATAAGAGTTCTCTTTTATAGTTCTCTAGACTGTAATATTAAGGAAAACAAAAAACTCTATTTTTGATATATACTTGACTTTGCTGAATCTTCACATTGTTGTTCAAAATCTTCAACAATCTTCTTCTTCCTTCAGCTTCTTCAGCAACTGCTAAGAGTCTGGACTAGCTCCGATACCATGTTAGGATTTTTGGTTATTCTGGAACAACTGAGAGGAAACAAAATTCCTCTTCTAACACCGAGAATATAAAAAAGAAAAAATGGATAGAGAGATGGAGTAAAACTCTATTTCATTACAAACTATAAACTGTTACAAAATGGAATTCTTGTTCAGAACTACAGTTCTAGATTTACAAAGAATGCACTTGGCTGCTACACATTCAACACTCTTGCTCTCTGTCGATTACACAATCTCACTCATTGTATATTTCTTCTCCATGTGTTTTTTTTTTAACACACAGTCTACACTCCTTGGCATACAGTCTTATCTTATTCTCTTACTGCCTTCCGGCATACATGTATATCACTGTTTTCTATTACATTATATATATATATATATATATATATATATATATATATATATTATAAAAATTTCATGTTTATAATATATATATGTCAAAACATTTAAACCTAAGTTTTAAAACTTATGAAAAAAAACATATATCGTTGCGCATAAAAATTTAAACATTAAACCTAAGGTTTAAAAACCTTATTACATATTTTGTGGACTTCAAATTAAAATGCAAGACATTTCAATAAATTATCACTTCCATTTAAACGCTTGCTAACTGGGCATCAAACCAATGCGAAAGAGCGTTATTGGTTAACGGTGTATGTGCTGGTGGAGGTGGGCCAGACCTTATCGCAAGGTTTTTCAAATGGCGTGAATTAGGCGCCAATAAATGTGATATGCATGTCATTGGTCGATAGAGTTGACATGGAGCGATGGTAGGGATGAGGCTTATCGCGCGGGTAATGGAGGTGATGATGCAAGCCTCAGGGCTTGCGATAAATGTTGATTGGCTATAGGCTATGTCACGTGGAGTCATGGGGACCATAGATATGACATGGTGTGTTTCAAATAAAAAATGAATGCGTGGTAAATATCACAGTTGGTGAATGGTTTATGGTGGGTAGGTACAATTTTAAGACCTCGGGGTTATGTGTGGTTAAACCACGGATTTTAACGCAGAAAAGGGCTACGACCATATAACAGAAATTTGGATATGTAGGGGTATTTAATCCATAATTCATTGCAAGGTGGTGTGCAAATTCAACCAAGACTGTGTTGCTACTATACTTAAAAAAATCACATCAAAAACTGAATTGCATCCTCCTTCTTCTCAGTTGCAGTTGGAATTAATTTCCAACAACCATTAGGATCTTCTTCGTAGTTTGTTACCCATAAACCCAAGGGTTTCAGTACTTGGAAACCCTAGTGTGAACTTAAAGGAGAGAAGACACTCGATATATAGAGATAATTTTGTGTGACTAAAAATAATGTAATATAAAAATTTTCAATGTATTTATTTGCAATGTTTCGCCAAGACTTCGGGATGGGAGAAGTGGGTGCAAGAAGATGCACAGGGACATGTGGGAGAACCCTCAAAATTTAGATAAATTTGTGGGGATGGAAAGACAATAGGGTGTATATATATATATATATATATATATATATATATATATATATTTAATTCAAAATTATAATCAATAGTGAAAGCATAAATATATTGATCCATACATAATTGAATTGTCTTTAAGTCACTGAAGTAAAATGATAATGCCAGTGCCCATGAAACTTAAAACCAATGTGCCTGTTCTTGTAATTTTGACTCTCGCACTCCTTATCACAACGTTATTGTTGCAAGAAGTCTCTGCCGCATGCAGGCAAAGGCAGGTGATGACAATAAAAGCATTAACGTTCACTCATGCAATGAAGTGGTGGCGGAAAAAGGAAGCTTAACATTCTGGCAATTACTTCGAAATAATCGACCCAACCCTAACGTCCTGAAACCACCACCTCCACAAAAGTTTGTAGCAGCGGCAGCAGGAGGATCTGTCGGACCTCCCTGCCTACGACAGTCATTTTCCGACATGTCCACGCAGTCACTAAGAAAAGGAGCAGCGGAATAAGTTATATGGCAAGGCAGGGTTAGTGGGGAGTTATGAGGCTTCCATTAAGGCTTGAAAGCATGCATCAGTATATTTACTGACGTGACATTTCATTTGGACGCCGCCGGTTTGATAGTTTCTGGCAATTTAATTCCCATCTAAAACCCAAAGTCTTGTCACAAGTATATATTTTTATGTTTCTCGCTTATTATTTTATGCTGGTATACTAATATGACAGGATTTGAATGAAAAATGAATACAAATAATACTTTGTCCCATTGAATGAAATAGAGCAGACCGTGCCTTGTTGATGTATTTCTCCGTAACAAACTGTATTTCTCCGTAAAAATAACTTATTCAGATATCAAGAATATCAATAGTTTTTTTATAGTGGTATATTGGAATATTAACAAGTGATTCTTTGCTTAGTAGCTAGTACTTAATACTTAGTTTAAATAAAAGGGGCTAGTTAATCAATTGAAGTCTTCATTAAAAAAATAATACAAGATTTAAAGTGTTGTTTTTTTTTAGTGTTTTGTTCAAATTGATATGGAGAAACTTAGTTTCAACTTAATGAGATGACAATTCCAAGAAACTTGTTTTGAAAAACTATTTGTCTCCTACAATGTTCATGGAAATTGTACATGATTGATATAGAGATGAATACAATTGTGTTTGTGAGAGTCAATGTAGGGGAATATGGAACAAAAATTATCTCTCAAATGGTGTCGTGCTTCAAACATTACTTATTTTTTAACGCAAAATGAACTTATGATGATCAATATCTTTCCATACATATCAATTCCTATCAAGATTAGCTAAGAATCCTTTCTTCTATGGCATGATGGTCCTCATTAAGGAAAATATTTAATGTTATTTTATATTAAATCCTTTGGATTGCTCTTGCTATTTTTGTTTCATTTCCTCAGAAGTTTGTTTCCCTTGATGAATAAGTTGTGTTTCATGACAAAAAGATCAATTATCTGACAACTAACAACATAGTGCAAATGATAATTGTAGCTTTGCCATATTTTGTTTTTACCATGGTAATTTTGATAAATATATATGTATAAAACACCGCAACAAGCACTTCATGGTAGTAAACTTCCATCACAACCACTAAAGTTTACCTATTATTAGGTCATTAACTCAAGCACAAAAATTATTGAAGTTGACTTGTAGCGGCATCTAACTTCATGGACTACATACATCCAATAAGAATGTTTTTTGGTTATTTTTGGTTCATTTCTTCAAAACTTTGATGCTCTTGATGAATAACTTGTGTGTCATGACAAGAAGTTCAATTATGTGAGAACTAACAACACAATATGAATGATATTGCTATATTCTCCATATTTATACCAAAATTTGATCTTACCATAGTAACTATGATAAACCTATGTAGAAAACATCATAACACATGGTAATAAACTTTCATTGGAATAATTAAAGTTTCGCTATTAATAGGTTATTCAACTAAGCACAAAAATATGACAAATAGCATGGAAACCAAGCATGAAGAAAACTAAAATGAAGTTTCCTATGAACAAATATCAACAATTCAAATTCTTATCATTTAAACAACTTAGATTAGTCTGCAAAAGTCAAAACAATATCTTTGAGAAAAAGGAACAATATAACTCTGAGTCGGGTACCATCATGTAGCAACATAATCTTACCAACCACAAATTTGTATATTAAAACACTTGTAGCACATTACCTCAAGTGAAATGTTAAATTGGAACAGGTCTGATCTGAAAAAAAATTCTTGAAAAAAATTATTGAGTTATGAGCTATCAATAAAAAAAAAAGTTTAGAAGTCTATATAATCCAGAAGATTGTTATAGGAGTGCCATTGAAGGCAAGTCTTGCTAAACTAAAGTCACAAAGTTTGAGCCTGCTATCCACATTGGCAAAGAGGTTCTTTGGCTTTAGCACATGATAAAACACATTAACAATATAGCTCCAAAAATCACAATAGAAGTGCTCAATATACAACATAATTTTTAGCATCAAACATGTATTAACTAGTGCTCAAATATTATGTGAAATAATATATATCTGGGGACAATAAATTAATGTTAAGACAATGTAAGAAGATATTCAATAATAAAAAGACATTAATTTATCCATAATGAAATATTGGAAATTCTAGTGCAGAGTTAAACTAAACTTCTCTACAAAACCCACAACACTTGCAAAAGTTCATGAATTATGATATTGTAAACATGTGACATTGTAATCAACCTTGTACCATACATTGGAGCTGACAAAAAATAAGCTCACCAAATAGAATGTGGAAATCATTATATATTAATTAAAACTAAAATAATTTCACAATCGTTTAATTCTTATTGTATTCTTAGAGGAGAATGTAGGTAACTAAAATTCTGACTGTTTACTACTTCCATAACAGACAATGGATTAGAATTAGTTACTTGAAATGATTGAAATTCACCTTTACATAACAAAAGAGGGCTTCATCATATTGTTTCCCTGCAAAACTAGTACTAAAATTTTCCTTAAAAAAAGGAATTGGGACAATTTTCTACAACTCAAATTGATATGAACCAAGGCTAGCTTGGCAATCACAAGTAATGAATCAATCATTAAAATAATATGAAATTGTGAATAGATATTTACCAACCTGGATCTTGATTGGGTGCATCAATGTCGTCACTGACCAACTACGCATAACAAAACCCTTGTCACCTCTTCTTGGACAGGATTAGAAAAAGTCTTGAAGTTAACGGGGAAGGCTTAATGTCAAAAAATTGTTGTATGAGAAAAGGGCTTTGTTACCCAAATTATATGCAATTCATTTCAGATATAAAAAAATATGGGTGGGGAAGTGGGTGTTTTTTTAATTGTGCGGGAACATTATGTTTTGTGAATTTTTTGTTTTTTCTTATTGTGAATTCCAACATCCCTGGAAATTTCTAACTGGATTTACACGGTGGTGAAAATGTCTTGTTTTGGTTGGAATTTGGTAAACATAATTTTCATTGTGATATGAATACATTGTGGTTTTGACATTTTATATATTTTGAATAATTCTTAAGAACATAAATTCCATATTTAAAAAATTGAAATTTCATTTTTGATTAATAAAATACCAGTTCCCCCCTGGTCGGGCTGTAACATGAAGGATTAGCCTTCCCATTAGAATTTATGATAGTGGCCTTGGAGTTTAAGCCCACAAACCTCCACATGAGTGGCAAGGGTGGCAGGAGGAACTGTTACATGCATATCAAGGTGAGGTGGTAGGATGGAGGCCCACATAAGGAAATTAAAACAGGGTGGAGGAAAGCGTGGGGGTCTTATTGTGAAGGAAAATTCTGGTGGAGGTGTGACTGCGGGACAAGAGAGCTCCATCGCTCGCTGTCCTCTCCGAATTTAGGGTATGCACCTCACTCTCTCTACTCTATTCACGACATTTTTATATATATTGAGTTGGGTCAGGCTCTGTGGGAGCCAAAGGGGAGCAAGAGGGACTCGTATAGTCTCCTACTAGATAGGAGAGAGTACAATCATTGTGTTGGTTGTTTAAGGTGACTATTATAGGCAACATCTAAGCTTCTCATTCAATTTTCAACCGAGGGTAAGTCTTATTATTTCAAGAGTGCGAGCACAGTATATGCGAGTGACATTAGAAATAGCTACTCTATATTGCTATTAAGAAGATCAATTAATTCTCGAAGTTCAATCAACTCAAAGGGAATGGAATTTGTAAATTACCATTAACTATCTTGTCTAAATAAGCTTAGTGAGAATAATCTATGATTGAACAGCACACTCAATGAATTGAACAACAGTCCTACTAAATGGAACAACAAAATCAATGAATTAAACAACAATTTCTTATTGTACTTTTGGAATGGAATTCTCTTGCGAACTAACTGACTAGCATACTTTTATATTAAGCACAAGAAGAAATCCTATAGTACCGATGGAAAGATCTAATTATTGGCGATATAAAGCATTGAACAGAGATCATGCTAAAGCTTATAAATAGATATAAAGGAATTGAGAAAACGAGGAAAATGTCCAGCCGTTTTAAAACTATTATCGTAAACCAGAAACATGAGCAATAAACTTCCCGAGTGGTAGAGGAAACTCCAAATCATAGGCGTATAAGTTTAACAAGTAGAAAGATATATTATAGAATAAATTAGATAACTGAACATAAATTTCGTAATTAACGTACAATATAGAGGTGAGCGCGGAAACTCCTAGGGTTGGGTCCAAACTGCCAAAAGTCCAACGTGATGGAAAACTGAGGAAATGCTTATTCAAAATACCAAAATTATTTATTAAAAGAGTCAACACACAAATACAACCGAATAGTTCTGTCCTTATACGCCTATTACAGAAAAATAATTCTTATTTCGCCTCCTCTCTTTCATCCATCCTTGGCCTTCTTAAAGGAAATTTCGCTTAGTAGAATGGTATTTCCCAAACAACAGCTTTTTGAGTGTGGCTGTCGTTTGAGTTCTTTGGATGTGGATCTGTCTTTCTGCCTTCTTCTTGTCCCTGTGGGTTACTGTGGATTCATGTTATCTGTCTGTCAGCTGTCTTTTGGTCTGCATTGATTTAGCTGCCTCATTTTCCTGCGAATAGAGATGAAATAATTCAAATCCTTGTTGTTTTGAACATGCTTCTTACCGTTAGTCTATTTTTCCTGATTTTGCATTAACCCTCCTTTACTTTACTATTAAGACGAGAGAAATTTTAAAAATGTATGATAATTCGAAGTAAACGTAGGGTGAAAACATACCTTAATTCCGGCTGAACACATTCTATCACATTTTGGGGGAAGGAGGGGTTATACTGCGTCTCTACCTCTGTGTAGCTCTAGGAATTGTGTATGGGTTCTGCATGCATCAGACCTTGAGTCAAACGGGTAAGGGCTTCCTCCAAGACAAATCGGTGAGGGTTTTGGAAACCCTATCTATGTATAGAATTAAGGAGTCTAGGGATGAGGTTATAACAGAGGTATCACAGACAAATTTCACCTCGAGCTATTTGGGTTCTATGGGCAGGGGATTGGGAGAGTAAGTTATACCCAGTCTCGATTAAAAGGCATTGACACCCCCTCTATCGTTTTAGAGGTCGATAATTTAAAATAAGGAGCACTACAAGGAAAAGACCCTCTAGCGGTTTTTTTTGAGAAACCCCTTATAAAAATAGCCCAGATATCTGTTTGTAGGAGAGGTCTCTAGAGGAGGTTGACGGGTGGAGGTTTTTGCGATTTTTTTGTTGTTATTTTTGTTCCCGGTGTGTTTCTTATCATAAACCACATTGTTTCATTTAACTCACAAAGCACCGATGTGTACTAAAAATTGGCACACCATGACACCATGCTCTCCGTACAAACCCACCTGATACATCTCATTACGGTAGCGCACTGCTGCGCTACTCAAAAACAGGCCCAATGCATCTTAAAAACCCACCTTCAAACAAAAATAGGCCCGATGCACTAGGAAAAAACTGTGCGGTGCGCCTCAAAAACCCGTGCACCAAAATAGCGTTAAATAAAAAAGTTACCAGTCGAAAATACACATTTTCATTTACTCAGTGATCCAGAGTTCTCAAGCACTGGTGCAGATTTCCCTTGTGTGAAGTTCCCTGCCATTAGTGCTCCCATTGCATGCACTACTACCGTTGACCATGTACTGACGTGAGCATGGTGGTGCACTAACTAAACTATCTGCCTCAGGGTGCATAGTTTGGGCAGTGCACTGCCCTCCCGACACTGGTACATAGTGAACAGTGCGGTCATTTAAACAACTGCACCATTGACCATGAATTATTGTTGGGCAGTGGGTTAACCTAGCTATCTACCCCGGGGTGGATAGTTTTGTCAATACAACGTAGAAGAAAGTAAATTTCATGTTTTGCGGTGCGCTGAAAATTTCCATGGGTAACTAGGACAATGCGCAATAGAAATGAATTTATCGGTACAACTGCATGACTTTTTTTTTCAAAAAAAATTATATATATATATATATATATATATACATGTCTCATTTAATTAAAAAAATGTATTTAATATGTAATCATTCAGAGACATCAAATGAGAGAACAAAGGGAACAACAAGAACATATGGAGGACCAGTATAGCATGGTTCACTTATGGGAGGCATAAGAGTGGTAGAGACTTTTGTACCCTTGCCTTATTACGGTAGCCACCCAGTTGCTCCTGAGGTAGGCCTCCTCAAGTTCTATGAGGAGGCTACATCCCTAAAGGGCCATAATGGGTTATTGGGACAACTCATCTTCAGGTGGGATGCCCACTGAAAAGCTTTTCGGGTCGGTCCTAACCTATGGTACACACTCACTGAGGAGGACATATATTTTATTACTAGCTGGTCTAGGATAGGGTAGGATTTTCCCCAGTTCCCAAAGGTCCCGGTCGACTATGCAGCAGGGAGTCAGCTGTACTACCAAAGACACATTAGCGAAGATATAATTTTCGTGCAGATTTTTAGGTGTACGGTGGTCAGTTACGTATTGCTTTGTTTGGTGCAAAGGATGTGAGGTGCGTCTCATTACTACTGACAACAATTTCACACCATATTAGTGATGGGCAACGCATTAGTTGTCCGCTTTTATTTTATGTTGATTATTTATTACAGGCACCACGACTTGTGAGGTGGTTTACGATTTTTTTGCGACAATTTTGTACAACATTAGATAGATGTCGTTCTCAGGCACGTAGGACGCCGACCTTCCCTTTTGCTTCAGATTTATTTTTTTTATTTCTTGAGAGGTTTCCAGAGACGAGGCCTATTTTTGTTCAGAAGTCTTGTAGGTCGATGTTGTTGGAAATACTAAGAGGGGGGGGTGAATCAGTATTTCTTACAATGAGATCATTAGTTAATCTTCAATTATTATCAGTGTTTGTACAATGATAGCAGAAAACAAGAGGAACACAAATGCACACAATTTTTAAGGTGGAAACCCACTCCAGGACAAAAACCACCTAAAGCTTTTCTAATAATTCTTTTCAACTCCAATTGAAAATAAAGCTCCAACTTCCTAGAATCTAGAAAAGCATTCTTCTCCAGCTCCCACTGGATGGACGCTCAAACGCCCGAGATTTTTCAGTAGTTAACTGAACGGATGCCCCAACACCCAATGAGCTACAACTCACCCTAGCACCACCCTACCACCCTATAGAAGAATAAAAGAAGAATGGACTTCTGTACCAGGGAAAATGGTCCACTTTACAATGATCTAGAATGATGTAGAAGAAGAAGATATACTAGACCATAACCCCAACATTGACACAACCACCTAATGATGATCCTAGACCTCCCAACACTACCTCTTCAACCCTTGGTAGATAGACACTAGTACAATTTGTACAATAATGTATTTACAATGACTAAGTACAATGATACCTTTACAATGTTTGTATGTAGTGCTGCCCACTTGAAGACTTCATATGATGAACTTCTTGCTGCTGTTATACACCTTGGATGCTGCTCTCTTCATGCTACCCTCTGCTGCACCTTGCTTTGCTTTCCTACCGTAGAAAGTCTAGTCCTTTGCAACCCTTGACAACACATGATCTAGCTTTTTATTGCCTTCTAGGAGCTCGATATTGAATCTGGTGTATCTCTGTCATTTCAGATCCTCAATATCTGATTTTTAGTCCTGTAGTAGTCCTCTGAGTAATCTTTCCAATGCCACAGGTCTAACCCAATTTGTATTATTGAAGAGATATTTATACCCAATCTCTCACAATGCCCTAATTATGGACTGTTTCAGAAGAGCGTATTTTTACGACATGCCACGTGTCACTGTTTCTTCATTTGTTTCTTAAATTTATAGAGAATAAAGTACAGGTTGTGCACTATCCGTCACTTTTTATGGCATTCCAATCCGATACTCAGAGAGAGAGTTATGATGATTTTACCAAGGTCACTTCTTTGAGATGAATTTCAGGAGCCTGCAAAAACCCTTACTTCCACAGATCATATCTCCAAAAATATTATGAATTAACGTAAAAATTTACTGTTACCTTCAGGATTTTGCTTCGGCTAAGTACAAAATTTCTCAGATTCTCGAGACTTCATAGAAAAAATTTTAGAGTGCCAATTCCATTGTTGACTGCTTTATATGAATCCTCAAGCCAAGGAGGAAATGAAGATCACAATATATATGAATGCTTATGTTGAGAGGGGCTTCAACAAGTGAACGTGGGAGGGATTTTAGGAGCTTAAAAAATATTAATTATGACTTTTCAATGACCCATGCCCCAACCCCATGGGGTTTTAGCCCACTAACTGGGGTACAAAATTCAAACATGAATATCTCTCAAACCGTGAAGAATTACATGGCGTGTCATATATCAACAGAAACATCTCGACACGTAGAAACCATCAAAAGAATTATTGACCCAGAATATATTAATTTGGTAGGTCAAAATTCCCATTCAATTTTGGGTTAGACCCTGGTGCTGCTTGGGTTGACATCAATGACAACCGTTGATCAAAAGATGTTGCATGTACAGATGGAGATGTGGGGCTAAAGGATGCCCAAGAGGGGCAAGTCTGACTTTTCCATGAGGAGAGGTCTTGATGCACTTACTATCCAGTGTTGATGATCACCACTTTGTTCTGTTTCCATGTCCGTATGTTGGTTTTTATTGGCGAGGGTGTGCCAACATCCTCTTCACACAGGATGAGCCGGGGGATGCAAGAGGTAATATTAATGTTTTCTTTAAATTTATTCTAACACGTTCTTTAACTTGTTTTATTAAATTGTTTAATGAAATTGTCTAATTATTTTTGCGTACTTATATATACTTTGTAAATATTGGGTTATTCGTTGGCGATGAGATTCCACCGCCACTAAATGATACAGGTGTAGATCCTGCAGACGAGGAGATGGCAGAGGCAGAGGTTTAGGAAAGTGACAGACCTAGTCTATATGAGGCACAAATACCGGCAGGTGTGAGGCATAGGCCTAACACCCGATTTAGAATGGAGTTGAGCGACCAACTCTATCAACTCCTAGTTTAGGAGGGAGTTAGGCCAATTACTATCGGAGAGATACAGGCTAGTGATAGGCTTACAAAGATATGGAGAGTCATGCCCCGTGATATGTTGACCCTCATGGGGCATATCGTTGGAGCTACCAGAGTACTGGCGCAGGCGAGGAGGGCTGGTAGTCATGGTGGAGATGCAGTACGACAGTTGAGCAATGCATCATCTGATGATCATGATCGTGAGGAGAGTGATTATCATTCTAGTACTCCACCTACTTCTCCACCTCACGTTGGAGATGATCATGATGATCAGCTTGCAACATCCAGTCATGATCACGAGCAGGCATCGTCTGAACAGTGTGCACAATCTTAGCAGACATGCCCTAGTCCTGAGCAGGCACCTGATCCTAAGGAAGTCGTAGGTCCATATGAGGAGGCAGGTCCATCTCCTGACCAAGCCACCGCACCATCCACTGAGAAGGCTAGACCATCCACAAGTCATCACAAGCTGGCAGTTCCTGATTAGCATGAGGCACCTCTACATCAGCAAGCACGTGATCATCATCTATTTGGACATGTCGAGGCTGCACCATCGACTGAGCATGCCTCAAATAGTACTACTATTGACGTACCACCAACTGATATTTGACATTTATATGCAGTGATATTACAATTGTATATTTTTGACATGATATATATATATATATATATAGCCCATGTATTTTATGTGCATGTTGCATATGCACTTAATTTACATGTTGGTGTTCCTCATGATGTGTATATTGTTAGGTCATGTTATATATGTTCATTTAATGTGTATCTTGCACATGTATGTGTATGTGATAACAATTATTTGACATGAAATGTATACTCTATCTTTGTGTTATGATGATGTTATACAATGCTTGTGTTTTGCTAGATGATCATGATCATGATGATTAGATGATGTTAGTGAATTTGAATGTGTTTTTTAGTCGAATATGATGTTTGTATGATGGTTATCACAATCGTGAGATTGTAATTGAAATTTTAATTTTAATTGTATGTAAAATTGTAAAATTGTAATTGTATTTCTATTTGTAATTTTGATTGTAATTGTATGTAAAATATTTCTAAAATTTTAATTCGAATTGTAATATTTAATTTATTGTGAAATGATTGTAATTATAATTGTATATATGTAAAATTTTAAAATTGTAATTGTATGTAAAGTTCTAAAATTGTAATTGTAATTTTAATTGTCATTATATATATATATGCAAAATTGTAAAATTGTAATTGTAATTGTATATATGCAAAATTGTAAAATTGTAATTGTAATTGTAATTGTATGTAAAAATCTAAAATTGTAATTGTAATTGTATGTGAAATTGTAAAATTGTAATTGTAATTGTAATTCCAATTGTAATTTTAATTGAATGTAAAATATTTGTAAAATTTTAATTGTATTAATGTGAAATGATTGTAGTTGTAATTGTATGTAAAATTTTAAAATTGCAATTGTAATTGTAATTATAATTTTAATTATAATTGTATGTGCAATTGTAAAATTGTAATTGTAATTGTAATTCTAATTTTAATTGTGATTGTATGCAAAATTCTAAAATTGTAATTGTATGTAAAATTCTAAAATTGTAATTGTATTGTGAAATTGTAAAATTGTAATTGTAATTCTATGTATTGTCATCATTCAATTTTATTAAATTTTGTAAATTAATTGTCAATTTTGAACCATAACTACCGTAAGTAAAATGTATACCGTAAATATTGTTAAATTACCATAATTCTAAAATTGTAAAATTGTAAATTTGTATGAGTATAAATAATTGTAAAATAATAAATCTAGAATAATATGGATTTTTGTAACATAATAAAGTTTAGAAAGTAATTCAAATAAATTCATGTACTTTAGGAATATCATTATTTTATTATGATCTTACATACCAAAAATAACAATATACATTTTTAATATATCATTCATACATAGTTAAAGAACTCAAGTAGTTGTATTATTATAGGAATTGACATTATAAAAAAAAAACTTTATACAATACGCCATTATTTTCTAGATTAACATAATTGCAAATTATCAAGTGAAATTGTTTTAACATTAACACAATTCATATTACCAATTAATTAAAAATACATATTATAATGCTTTGAAAAAAAAGTCTTAGATATAAGGTGATTAATTCCTCTTTTTTATAAAAAACTATCTTAAAAAGTATAAATGATAAAATAACACATGTACCATATCACTCTTCATTCTCATGATCACCCTCATTATATTCCAGCTTTCTTGGAATGATAACACTATTTTTCTCAAAAATATGTTTTGATATAGGGTCATGTCTACATACGAACCACCAATCCCTATCTAACACATCAGGGTAAAAAAAACACCTGGTTGCAGTGTTTGGGGAAAACATAGGGCTCCTTAGCTTCATCCCACATCTTTTTGGAGTTGATACATATGAGCCTACTATCGCGATCGTCCTTTACATTATTATGATCAAAGGTGTCCCACCACTTGCACCGAAAAATAACACATTGGAAAAAAGAGAAATCCACTTTAATGATCTCTTGTATCTTTCTAATGTAACCTAACATCCCTCGTACTAGGTTTTGATCAATGTGGCTAGATCAACTAGATTGATTGAACTCGACTTCCACCCCATAGTTTGGTGTCATGTGTCCATCATCGACATTTTCTGTACGAAAATGGTATCCATATGCTCACATAGATTGGAACAAATGCACTTATAAAAAAGTTAAAAAATCATAGTGGCATGTGTCTTATAATAACCCAATAGTTAAAATATGAAATATAGATGTAATTACATTTAAAAGGCGCATAATTAAGTTTAGAATGTACTTAAATATATTGTTACAAAGTGGGTGCACCGAATCCCTATGTTTACCGCATCTTCTTCAGCATGCGGGTAACGATCGGTTGCACCATATTTATCTCTGGCTTGGTAAAAAACCCAACAGTTGGGGCATATTTTTGGCATATTTTCTTTTAAATGATCGAGATAAGGCACAATTTTACCATTCAATAGTATAAAATGATGAAATTAGTGACTTGTGACTAAAAAAGTTAGTCACCACAACTATTTCAAGTGAATTACTACTAAATTTGAACAATTTTAAGTGACCCAACTAAATTTTTTTTACTTAAAAGACTAATTTAGTCTAGGGATAAAATAAACAACTAGATAATAAGTGACCCAAATAAAAACGACTAACTTAATGACTAATTTAGTATAGGGATAAAATAAACGACTAGATAATAAGTGAGGCAACTAAAAACGACTAACTTAAATGACTAATTTAGTCCATGATTAAAATTTATGACTAGATAATAAGTGAAAAGATTAAAAATGATTAATGTAAATGAACACTATAGTCTAAGAATAAGAATATGACCAACTAGCAAGTAAAAGAAGTATATGATTCAGCTATTTATGCTAGTCATTTTTAATTGTGTCACTCCAGAAATGGAACATTGCAATTTTGATATTAAACTGTTACATTTCACTAAAATTTGACACTATAGATGGATTCAGAGATAGAGGGGGTCTATGAATCCATCTCTAGTGTTAAAATTTAGAGACAAAGGGTTTGCTTCCCGACATTAATGGATGACACCCACAATAAAATTGTTAATGTGGAGTGACGCACTCTACTCGAGATTTGATCTAGGAATTTTATAGTGCAAAACTAGTCAAATACCCATCAACATTAATAACATTTTTTTTAGCTAACACTTATTTTCCATGCGAAAATACTCAAGTGATACTTTTCCACATTTGTGAATACATGTTAAAAAGAATTATAACCCATGTAATCACAAATTAATTATAAATATATTGCTATACGTTATCATGCTTTGATATAAAAGTGAATGTTTAAAAATATCTTCAATGAAATGAACGTTTAAAAATGTAATCATATTATTATTCATTTAAAATAAAGGTGAAAAACTTCTAGAAAATTTATACAAACCTTATAAACCTTAAAAGTAGCTTAAAGTATGAATTAATCTACTTTTCCATTTTATTATATATATATATATATATATATATATATATATATATATATATATATATATATATTTCATAAAAATAAAAAAAATTCTCTTCAAATTGACAACTTCATAAATATTTAAAAAATGAAAGACTATTAAATTACTAAACCCAAATTAAAACGGAAATCAAAGTGGCAGAGGGAAAAATCAAAATGGAGGGAAAAATAAAAGGAAAGCTTAAAAAAATGTAATATCAATGATATATTTCCATACAACATTTCCAAATTCCTTTTGCTATCGCCACCACACAATTCGATTATTGTAAACCAACACCAAGTCAGAAAGAAACCAAACAGAGAGAGAGGGGAAATATATCGGCGGATGCTTGACAACGACATTTTTCCAAGTATTGTAACATTTAATATGATGTTGGATGCTTTCTATAGAGAGGGGAATGTGCAAGAGGCTCTAGATTTGTTGGTCGAGATGGAGATGAAGGGATCTTTTCCTAATGATGTGACTTACAATGTGATTATAAGTGGTCTCTGGAAGGATGGGGAATTGGATAAAGCTAGGGAGCTGATGCAAAAAATTCAGAATACAGGCTTGAGTGTTTCAGATTTCACATACAATCCTTTAATCGATGGACATAGCAAGAAAGAAAACATGTTTGAAGCTTTTCACTTGAGGGATGAGATGGTAGAGAAGGGTATTTTGCCTATGGTTTTGACATATAATACGTTTATTCATGGATTGTGCAAAATGGGAAAGGTGAAGGAAGAAAAGGAACATTTTGATGAAATATGGAAGAGGGGTCTAGTCCTGGACGTTATTTCATACAATATAATGATTTATGGATGCTGCAAGGATGTAAATATGATCGAGGCTCTAACTTTGCGCAATGACATGGTTTCTGGCAGTCTTGTGCCCACTACGGTAACTTATAATACGCTCATTGATGGGTATTGTGGGAGGGGAAACATGGAAGAGTCTCATAAGCTCATGGTTGAAATTATTGATAAGGGTTTGTTTTTGGTTGATAAAGGTTTGTTTCTAGATTTTTTTACCTACACTATTATCATTAATGGAGAGTGTAAGTCAAGAAATGTCGAGGAGGCTTTCAAGGTGCATACTAAAATGGTAGGCAAAGGAACTGCACCAAATGTGGTTACTTACAATGCTTTAATTGATGGCCTTTGCAAAGCAAGGAAGAGAAAATAGGCATATGGTCTCTTGCATAAGATGGTGGATGATGGAATAGTTCCTGATAAAGTGACTTTCACCTCATTAATTGATGCACATTGTAAAAAGGGAAACACTTTAGAAGTCAGGGAGCTCTTTAGTGAAATGCAAAGGAGGGTTTTAGACCCATCCTGTGTTACTTACAACATTCTCATTCATGGACAGGGTAAGGAAGGCATAACAAACACATCTTTTAAGCTCTTCAATGAAATTATTGAAAAAGGTTTGCAACACAATGTATTATATTATAATGCTTTAATACACGGTCTCTATAAGGAGGGGGAAATTGAATGGGAATATAGAATATTTAATGAGATGCAATATAAAGGAGTGTCTCCCAATAAATATAATACACTTATTTAATCAGTGAAAATTACAACATATATAATTTGCACGAGGCTCTAAGACTATACAATGAGATGGTGGAGAAAGGTAATCTCCTATACGTTTGTAATCATAGTGCATTGGTTAAGGGAATTTGTAAAGATGGCATGTTTCAGGCTATTAGTAACTTCCCAAATGAAATTCTTGAAAGGGTTCTGTCATTGAGGATGGCTTGAAGGATGAAACAATAGAGAGATTTAGCAGGGTAAATGGCATCAAGGTCATTTTTTGAGGCTTGGCACCCATAGCCTGACTTGAATTGCAATGTATGGTCAAAGTGAATTATCTAGAGTGCATTTTCTATTATGATTCATAAATGATCATATCTTCATTGGAAAAATGTCAATGTAAATTTATGGCATCAAAATTCCATGCATTAGGTGGGCTTTGGAGCCATTTTCTATCCGTCTTCGGTTTTTAAACTAAAATGATATTGACTTTGTTGATTTTTTGAGGATTTTTGTCCAGTGAGTAATGAGATTGAATTTAATGAGGTTTTGGGGTTTTTTTTGTCCAGTTAGTTCTGAAGTAGAATGATGAATTGGCAGATCTATCCCTATGGCTTCATGAAGCCCTGGTGCAAGAGGGTTTGAGGGTTTGGCCCGTCTTCTGGTAGAGGGTGTCAAAAAAGACTTTTTGATGAAATGTGAAAATGAAATGATGTGTCCGATTGGTTTACGATGGTGAGTGTCATCCATTCTTGCAGCCATTTAAGAGCTCTGCAAAAATCCTTATGGTTCGATGATTACATAACTAGAAGTGGGTTTGAATTAGATTTTTTTGTTGGAACTTCACTCATCTATGTATGAAAAGTGTACGAGTATAGATATTGTGTGTGTTGTGTTTGATAAAATGCTTGAAAGGGATGTGGTCTCTTGGAATTCCATGATTTTATTATTGGAAATGTGGTTAATGATATTGCAAATGAAGCTTTGATGTTTCTTAGATGAATGCAACATGTATGCATTAAACCTCACTCTATCACCATGGTGAATTTGCTCCCAACTTATGCCCTATTAGCAGCTGTGAAATGGGGTAAGTGGATTCAAGCTTATAATATTCGACTAGGATTTCTGTTTGATATCTTAGTGGGAATTGCTCTCAAAGATATGTATGCAAAATGTGGAAAAATAGAACTGGCACTGTAATTTTTTGATGAGATGTCTAAATGAGGGAGTATTAACTATATGTGAATGTGAAATTCATCTTCGCTAGCTTCCACTAAAAATTGCATGCGTTAAATCAGAAGCCATATTTGGTCATATCACATAGAGAAGAAATATTAATTGCAACAGAGCCTCAAATCTATAAAAATATGTCAACCAATCCATTAAAAAAAAACCTACTCTATATTGTAGACAAACCAACAAAAAATTCCAAGAGGCATGGGATTCTAACAGATGATTGTTTGTCAATATTTTGACCATATTTCAATGCTGCTATACGAGATCTAAATGCCTCCATCTCGCATTTTCAGATACAATATTTTCTTTAAATTATGGAGCATAGAAGTGTGTCTTACCCACTACAATTCATCATTAAAATTTCAATAGCATCCTCCTTTTGGAAATCGGGGTAGTGATTTATTAGTTAAACTGGGTACATGCTCCAAAATTTACATGTAGCTAATGTCAAAATAAAAAATTCCTTCAAAATTCAACCAAGAATGTGCAAAAGGCAGTATAAAATGATCCTCGCACCCTTTAGAGACTGTAAGCATAACTGATATTCTACATGTAGCTAGTGTCAAAATTAGAAATTCCTTCAAAGTTCAACCAAGAGTGTGCAAAAGTCAGTGTAAAATGATTCTTACACCCTTTAGAGACTGTAAGAAAAATTGTTCTTTGCAAGTATCTCGCAACAGATAAAAGGACCTGCATGTTGCCTACAAATTCTTCCAAGGAAGCCAATTATCATTGCTTCATAACAATAGTGGATTAGTTCAAAATTAGTTGAGACAATATACAGATGAATATCATTTACAAAGTTGTACATTAGCCATAAGTTGATAAGGGTTGTTTACAAAAAGGAAAATCCACATATAGAAGTCTTAATAGAGTTGTAACCAAATGGAACTGTAGTTGAATATTCAAGAATGCCCTTCCATTCCTAATTCACTGCTAGATTTCACTGGTTTCTTCCTTGGTCCCATTAGACCTTTGGTTTTCTTCTTCAAAACTACTATCAAGGACCCTTCTACACATATTACTTTCGTGGAAGTCTTGAGACCTGCAAAAAAATGAATATTTTCCAAAATTGATTATAAATAACCTATATTTTTGGGGAGGTACTATCACAAAAATCACACGCTTGGGAAAAAATAAAATATGCACAATTATTCAACTATACAAGTGTTAGAGATAAAGTTGGTTGTTAATATTTTGTATAAAATTGTTGGAGATGAAGTTGCCTGTTAATATTTTTACATGCCAGTGAACACCATTGTAGGATTTCTGAACAAAACTGAGGTTGCCAACCTCAGTTTAGTTGATGGTTTCATAAACTACAGGAGATTATGGATGCTTTCTTATCTAAAAGTCCAAAAATTTTGTTCATAATTGTTTTTCCTTCTCCACCATATTCCCCATTCTATTCCATAACTGAACTTTGTAGTCAGAATCTTACAATACAAAATAAAATAAAAAAAATACTTTTACATCATACTAACACACAAAGAAAAATTATTCTGCACACAAATAGCTTTAAAATAACAGCCAAATAACAGTGATGCTATTTTTGCATTAGCCTTTGGGAAACTATATAGACAATGTTTCCTAAGGAGTTTCAGATGAAATCATGTTACATATGGAATTCCAAAAGCCACGTCAGTTCATTTAGATGAGAACGCCTGCAAAGAGAATACAACAGAGAAAAATTAATGTTATATTTCAGAGGCAAGATGCAATTCTCAAAGGAAATTCTACAACTATAATTTCATAGATGAGTGCTCATTAATACCATAAATATAGTGGCATGTCCAAAGTATGCAAGGTGAGCCAATAATTTGTCAATGGGACCAGTGCTAGTGTATTCTGCTTGGAACCAAGCTCCCATAACAGCCAGCATGGCCAATCGTCCATTCTTAATTTCCTTGGTCCTCAGTTCCTTGATTTTCTTAGGAGAGCCAGAGCCCCAACCAATAGGGTCAAACCACAACCCACCATGGCAGGGAAAATTTTAAGGATAAAAGTTTATCTTCAAATTTAGAAACCTTGGTGAATCTTACTAGTCTCCAATATGTAAATTGTAAAAATTTTAATCATATTTTTGTAAAAATATTTAGGTTTATAATTATTTTATGTTAGTATATATAAAATTTTGGCATTTTTTACGGTAAAATAATTTTATATTATAAAATTTGGGCGAATCAATTTTCAAAAAAATGGAAATTGGCGAATCTTTTTTTCTGGAAAAAGCATGGAAAATTAGCCCCTAAAATTTTCCCTGCACCAGGGTACCCAACATCAGTTCCAGTCAGCTTGTTGTTGGGGAAGATTGGATGGGTGTTGACTGAGCCGGGATTAAGTATATATGACCATCTACGGCCCTCCAACCATCCAAGGAATATCATCTCCACCACAAAGAGAGTTTTTTTATCTCTGAAATACTCCAACTCTCCTGTAGTGTACCAGGAATGGGTGTTGAGGATCCCCAACTTAGTTAACAGCTCTTAAATGAAGATTCCAACTACCCCTAGCATTGCCTATATACAATGAACAAGCTTGGACTGTACCATATAAACCCTTAGTACATAGAAAACATAGTTGTAGCGAAGCCAACATCTTTCATGTCTACTATCTGACAAATATAATGGTAAGAAAAAACCTCTTAGTATTTAAACCTCCTTCAGAGAGTATAAAAGTAGGTATAAAAACATTAAAATGTAAACCAATAAGAATTAAACTAATAAATCTAATACTGAGATTGTGCTTTGCAGAAACCAAGTTACAAAACTATATTAATAATCGCAGTATCCTTGTGGCATTCCTCATGGACAAGTGGTGTCAAAGCTTCTTTCTCTGGAACTACGATGCCTATAAGCTGACCCTTCATCATAATCCTCCATGTATGGACTCAACCACCATCAATAATTCTAGCACACATACCAACCCTAATGGATACCTGGCTCAACTTATCACCATGTGGAATGAAAGAACCATGTCCATACAATGGGGTAGCTAGCACATTATATACTCTAGCCACAGGGTTTGGTACAACATGAGTCCACTAATGAACATCTCCATCAATAGTTAAAGCAATGAAGTCTTTTGGTGGGAGTGAAAATATTAAGATATTATAAGAATCACTACACTCAACATAAATGAGTACCCATCCTTTCTCTAGAATTAGTCTGCACAAATACACTCTTGCATTTCTAAAATGTATTTTTTTTTCACACATGTACGATGACATGGATACACAATAGAATGAGAAAGATTGGATTCATTAATTCATTAGATGATGCAATGTCTGATTAAGTCATTACATATTAGGAGAAGAGGAGTAAATTTCATATCTACCAAATACCTAACTAATGACAACCACATTTAATACTATATTAAATTCCTCATAACTACATCTTCTATTGGGCAGCTCTTGCAGCTCAATTTCACAAATTTTCTAGGTGGTGACTAGTTAAAATTTGTATGATAGCTATCAGTGTTCTTTGTTAACCTTTGCTACATGTTGGCTTCTATTTTTGTGGCTTAATCACATTGATTCAGTGGCTATACCATGAAGAAAAGCTATACATTTTGACATCTCTCATAGAATCTACCCACTCACTCATGACATATCTAACTTGATTCTTTGGTTATTCAGTAGACAATATCTACCCATGTGATCACAGGCTTCACAAAAGGAAAACCTATAAAGTTCCTACACTTAGTGTCACTCCATTAGTCGAGAAATTGATTTGATATAGTCAATTTTATGAGTATTTTGCCTGCCTTGTACAATATTTTTGGGGTTTTTTTATTGTGCTATGAATTCCCATGGTTATCATAGTTTGATTGCATACATATACACAATCCCTTTAACTCAGTCCAGGATGGCTTTCCTTTGTTATCTTTTTTCTAATTGGACTAATTGCCAAATTAAATCTAGGGAAAAAATATTGTAGTTCTAACTGGCATCAATATTGGAACTCAGGTATCTAAAATTCAATAATGGCATCATGATAATGGAAAGTTGCAAACATGATAGACTTTACCAAAAAATATTATAGAGTCGAATATCATGTACCAGTCAAGCTCTTCTAGTAGTTGGAGAATAATTTTTGTTATTGTGTCACATACCTTCCCAGCCTTTTGTCTCAGTAGTGTTTTTGAGTATTAACTTCCCAACCATCATTTTTTGTCGTTGTGGTTGTTTGGCATATAAGATTCCCATAGAAAACATTGGAAACTTTCCATTCAGGGGCTGATTGGGTTGGCTATGAGTTCAGTTGTGGTGGTGTTCATGGTGTGCCCTAAATTCGTGGTCTACTTTGTGTTTGGGGTTGTTCACCACTGAGATGAAATTGCTATGATCTGGTTGAAGGAGGCAGAGAATCAGTTGGAGTCTCCTATTCATACATAGTTTTCAAGGAGACACTTACAACTTTTGCAAACTTCAAATTAAAATTTTATGCATTATCTATGACATGGAAAAACATGTAGATTCATATTTACATTGCTTTTTAAAAGTATTATAATATAATAGTTATTAATTTAACCAATTTTCCAACATTCTAATATGGAATATACCACTGGAGGATTGGGCTATTATGTTGCATGCTATAGTCTAGCACACATGAAAGTTGCACAAAAATCCAAAGCGACTAGTGGTAAGTTTAGGAGATCTAGATCTCTTCAGGCTTGTTAACTGATTTCATCTATCTAGATAGATAAATGCCGCAACCGAGAAATTTTATAAGGTGAGGGTCTTTGCTTTGCTGATTCTGCCAGATTTTTCAAATCTGTATCTTTGGTCAAAATGAAGTAACTTAACTCCAGAAACTTGCTTAAAACAAGTTATGACCATTTTTTAATGATTTGGCCAATTTAAGTTCCATTCTGGTTTGACTTCTATTAATTAAATTTAACATAATTTCCTAAGAGATTGGAGTGCAAAATTAGAAGCTGATGGATTAGATGCTAAGTTAACTTAGCATAAAATATCTACCAGAGGGAATATGCCCAAGTCCCGTGCAAGGAAATGAATATCCTTAAGGCTTAGATATAAATGACATTGATAAAACCTAACTTCCTTGCAATCCACTGAAAATATAACTAAGCCTTTTGCAACATTTATCAGATGCAGTAAATGTTTACTATGCACACAACTAAACCTTGTTATGCTAACTGCATTTATTATTATGCCAATTGAGGAAATATATAATGATACACTTAATGGACATTAATTCCATTTATATATGAAGAACTAGACTATTTATCTGTAGTGGAACACTATTCAAATCTCCTTTTATTATTATTATATTAAAGTGCACTGGCATTAGAGAGTTTATTGTGATGCAGAGGTTGCCCACAAAAAGATCACATCTCTTTAAATCTTTGCTTCTGATTTATTTTTGACCTTCAATTTGGGACATGCCAAAGAGGGGAGGTTTTTTTATAATGAGGGTGTCCTTATAATTTAATTAGTAGATTTTGTGTAGTGTTCGGTTGCTCTAGAATCCGGTGGAGATGAGTGTCAAGGGTCGTCCAAGCATGGATCGAAATTACTCGGACAGGACCAGCATGATGTACAACAGACACTATGAATTAATGGGGGTTGGTGTGGTTTCTTGCGATCATTTTTATTTTTGTTTTATTTTCCCCACCGTTTCTACAAGAGGTGGATTGGGAACAAACCATTCCACGCAGAAAAAAGGAATAGATCACGCGCATCCTAGATAAGAATATTGTTGAGACTCTCCAAGGACAATATAACTGTTACTTGGTATAGTGGGAAGACTTCACACGAGAAGAGAGTACATGGATCACAGAGCGGGAATTGTAGACCTTGGACCCCGTTCAATAGAAACTATTTGAGCACAACAACTTGCAGGAGCTGAGTTGTTTCCAACCAGAGGAGAATGATGCATAGGATGCCCACGCAACGATCATATCTCTTTAATGATTTTCTTCTGATTTATTTTTGACCTACATTTCAAGCACACCATCAAAATCCTTCAAGATGTTCCTATGTCATTCCATATGATAAAAAGGTCTCTCTATCTCTTCTTGCATTTTAGCAGCTTCAACAGGTGAATTTTCCTCATCTTTCTTCAAGTCATTTTCACTTGGTTCCTCGTCATCTTCAAATATATGTGGCATCAAGAATCCTGGTAACTGAAAGGTTGTATTACTGCAATATTCATCAAGCATACCTTCACTTTCCCTGAATGGGTCATCATAAATATGTTGTACTCTAGAGGGACGCCTTGATGAGATAACACCAGCTCTATCATCATTTGAAGATCCAGTCTAATTCATGTAAAGATGTAGAATAGGTTCTAGAAGAATTCTTCGTTCAAGCCAAAGCATCAAAGCTTGAAGACACTGACGAAAATTCTCACGTGCAATGCTACCTTGTGGAGCAGTTGCACCCAACAAGCGTGGAAGAGCACTCTTTACAGTAGGAAGATATGTAGCTCCAACGATACCTTTCTATGTGTGTGAACATTTAGTTATTGAATCCACTAGAAAGAAAAAGTCTGTCCTCCAATGGAAACTTGCTTCATTTTCCAGCCTACGAACAATAAGCTCTACAACCTCCCCAACAATTCCATATTTTTCACATTGAATAACATGGTGTGATTCTCTGCAAATAATTTCCTTTGTCCTTGACAGTGTCTCAAGAATTCTTTCAAAGGTGTCCCTGGAAATTGCTGCTTATGTGTCCCCTCGAAGTGTCCCTCCAACTAATTTCGCTCTGAGCCTATTTTACCTTCATCACTTTATTCTAGATCCATCATATTTTCCAGGCCCCACTACTGTGCATTAACTCTGGGAATCCTTCGTTCCACATGGGAAATGGCATCCTTTGTATCCTTAGTTAAATCACCATCAAAGTGAAGTTGAATAGGTGAAATGTGTTATGAACTACTCCCTTGGATTGATGAAGGACTCGAAATAAAACGAATAGAATTCTCGGTTTCTTCAATTAAAAAAGGATGTGGCAGAGGTGCTGAACGAGATTGTTCTCGCTTAGCTTGTGTAGCTACTATAAGATGCTTCAGAGATGTAGATGGAGTTGCCATATCAAAATAATTTGGCACATTTTTGAGTTTTACTTCTTTTGCAACATCATACACTTTTCTGATATTGGTTTCTTTTTCTAAATGCAACTCTGTAGGATGTGACACACCATCCAATTTCATTGTTGTATTACCATTTATCTTCACTTTAAATTTTGAAGGAGCTGTGACTTTTTCTGTCAGAGGTTCAATGATAGATTTTATAAGGTAAAGTGGCTCATGCTTGCGAATATCAATTTCTTAGGTAACTTCCCTTGGTTAATCTTCTCTGACCCATAATTCCCATGATCTTTCTTAAGGCCTCTGCTATTTTTATTTGCTGGTGTCATGCAAGATTTCTTCACCCTGACGCTCTTTGACTTGTATTCACATTGTTTAGCCTCACCCTTTAGTGCAACATGAGCCTTGTTCAGAGGTGTGCTGATTGAATTGCCTTGTCTTTAAGCTAAATTTGCACCATCTTGCTTATTTGGAGAAAACAACACTGGTGCAGTCATGTTGTGTTTCTTTTATTCTTCCATTTTATAATCAAACATTGATGATTCACTAGGCATTTTTGTGCTTCAATTACTCTCATCCTTATCTCAGTTATGATTAACGCTCCCCTCTCCTTCAAACAAGTGTTTTCCTTAACTCTTTATTATTTCTTGATGCTTCTATATAAAATTCTCATCCTCCCATGCGGAATCTTCTACAGGAAAGTTCTTCTAGTTGCTGAGATACTCTGAAATTGATCGTACTTGTCGATTTCTTATTTCTGTGACAAATTCAGAAATTCTTTCGATGTGATGATGATCTTCCTATTGTTTCATTAGATTTTGCACCAAAGCTAGGTTATCCTTTGAGAGTTGGAGAACTTGTTTTTGACGCTCAATGTGATCTTCCACTAATTTATCATCCATATTACCTATTATTTTATCCTTCAAACCATCCAAATTAGCCTTCATTTCTACTTTTAAACCATCTATGTCATATTCAGTTTCTCTTTGTAATATCGAAATTCGTTGCACTTGGTACCATAATTTTGATATCTCATATTGCAATTCTTCCTCTTCATGCATCATAGTATAGATTTTTGAGGGCTTAATGGGTATGGAATTATTTTTTGGAGGAATTATAGAACCCAATATGACAAAAATTCTAAAATATGCCCTTGGAATCACTTCAAACTACTTCTTCAAACAAGACTTATGCAATTCAAAAAAAAAAATACACACCTTTTTCTTGCTTTTGAGGAGCTCAATATTGAAATTGGATTATCTCTATGATTGAGGCTCTTCAATATCTGAAATTTGGCACTGAGATATCCCTTTGAATTCACTTTTGAATGCCACAGGTTTGACCTGATTTGGATTCTCCAAGGCAAAGCTATGTCCAGTCTCGCATAATGACCTAATTATGGACTAGTTCAGTAGAGCAAACTTGTACGACTTTCCACTTGTCACTGTTTCATCCTTCAGCTCTGAAACTGATAGCAAAGAAACTACAGTCCATGTACTTGTGACCAATATTTACAGCACTCCAATCCGATAATCAGAGAGAGAGATATGAATATTTTCTCACGACGACCTCTTTAAGATGAAATTCAGGAGCCTGAAAAAGCACTACCTTCCACAGATCATATCTCTAAAAATATTGCGAACCAAGCTCTAAAATTTTGCGATGAGTTTCCTCAAGATCTCAGCTGCACGCCCTAAAAATTTCATATTCCGAAACTTCGCAGAAAAAATTTATAGTGACAATGCCACGATGACCTATTTAGAGCAGCGAAACCATAGAATCCAAAGCTCTGATACCAAATGTTGTGAAACCAGCTCCAAAAAGAGAAGAAAAGAGATATCAACGCCTTAGAAATAAGCCACTTGGAGGGGGAAACCTCCAATACATTACATGAATGAACAATTCTTGGATGATACAACTAACTAAAACCTCCTTCTATATATAGGAGTCCATGGGGCCACAATATAATCCTAGTGGGGTCACAATCTAATCCTAGCTGACCTAACAATAATAATAATATGGGGGTTACAGGGGTACAACAATAATAATAATGGGGGCTATGTGAGGTCCATATATTACTAGTATAGTCCCTTATTGTTGTTAGTGTAACCTCCTTATTGTTATTATTGTACCCTTGTAACCCCCATATTGTTATTATTGTGCGCTTAAATTATTATTGTTAGGTCAGCTAGGATTACATTGTGGCCCCACTAGGATTAAATTATGGCCCCATGGACTCCTATATATAGAAAGGAGCTTTTGTAATTTGAATCATCAAAGAATTTTTCATTCATGTAATGTATTGCAGGTTGCCCCCTCGAAGTGGCTTATTTATAAGGCGTTAATATCTTTTTTCTTCTCTTTTTGGAGGTGGTTTCACAACATTTCGTATCAGAGCTTTGAGATTCTCTGGTTTCGCTGCTCCAAACAGGTCATTGTGGCATTTTATCTATAACTCTTTTATATGAAGGTTCATAATCTAAAGTTTTTAGAGTGTGAAGCCAAAATCTTGAGTAACATCGTCACAAAATTTCAGAGCTTGGTTCACAATATTTTCAGAGATATGATCTGTGCAAGTTAGGTCATTCTGCAGGCTCCTGGATTTAACCTAAACAGGTCATCGTGGTATTTTCATAATAACGTTTTTTCTACAAAGGTTCAGAAGATGAAATTTTTAGAGTACGAACCTACAATCCTGAGGAACATCATCACAAAATAGTAGATATTGGTTCGCAATATTTTCTGAGATATGATATGTGGAAATTAGAGCTTTTTGAGGCTTCTGAATTTCATCTCAAAGAGGTGATCGTGGGAAAATATTCATAGCTCTCTCTCTGAGCATCAGATTGGAATGCTGTAAAAAATGGCTACAAGTACACGGACTGTAGTTTTCAGTCATCAATTTCATATCCAAAGGAGGAAACAGTGACACGTGGAAAGTCATACAAGTTTTCTCTACTGAACAAGTCCAAAATTGGGTAATTGTGGGATATTGGACATAAATTTGTCTTGAAGAATCCAAATCAGATCAGACCTATGGAATTTGAAAGAAGCTTCAGAGGGATACTACAGGGTTGAATGTCAAATATTGAGGATCTGCAATTATAGAGATAATTCAATTTCAATATCGAGCTTCTCAAAAGCAAGTAAAAGGTGTGTATTTTTTTTTTCCGAATTGCATATGTCTTGTTTGAAGAATCAAGTTGAATTGATTCCAAGGGAATATTGTAGAATAGATATCAGTATTGGATTCTAAAATGGCCCCTAAAAAGAATTAAACACCCATTAAGCCTTTAGAAAGCTCTACTATGACTCATGAAGATGAAGAATGGCAACATGACATATCAAAATTAGAAGAGCAAGTGCAACAAATTTCACTCTCGCAAAGAGCAACAAAAAATGACATGGAAGTTTTGAAGAAAGGTGTGGAAACTAAGATGGATGGTTTGAAGAAAGACGTGGAATCTAATATGGATGGTTTGAAGAATGGCATGGAATCTAAGATAGATGGCGTGGAATGTAAGATGGATGGTTTGAAGAATGGCATGGAATCTAAGATAGATGGCATGGAAGTTGGCATGGAATCTAAGATGGATGACATGGAAGCTTAGATCGATGAGAAAATGGAAAACATAAAGAATGATCTAAAAGTAGACATGGAGGGTTTGACAAAGTTGATACAAGAAATGTTTCCTAATGGTGAAAAGATAGTAGATGAAACTCATGATGAGAACAAAATAAATGTTTATCGTGATTTCATAAAATATAATGTTGGCGGGAATAACCACCATATTCCAAAAATGGATATGAGGAAATTTGATGGAAAGGATCCTGTAACATGGATAATACAGATGGAGCAATATTTTAATCTCCATAATGTGAAAAACACACAAAAGGTACACATTGCAACTTTACATTTAGAACATAATACATTTGTATGGTATCGATGGCTTTGTTCCCATAAAAATTTTTTCACTTGGTCAATTTTTACGGAGGAAATGATAGCACATTATGAGGATACAAAGAGCAACACCTTCTTTAGCCAATTGATAAATCTCACAAAAAAGGGTTTAATGGGGGAGCACATTGAGGACTTCGAAAAATTGAATATAATGGTAGCTGATATTCCAAAGGAACACATGATTGATCTCTTCATAGGTACTTTAAAGGATAACATCCAACATGAAGTTCACGTTTTGGAACCTGATTCATTGGAGAAGGAATTCAGGTTGACAAGAAAAATTAAATGTAAAATTATGGCGACAAGGAAGCCTACCACTCACTTCTATAAAGAGGGAAGTGTTGCTACTCCTAGATTTCCACAACCTACAAAGTTGACACCACAAAAATTGGAAGAAAAAAGAGCAAAAGGGCTTTGCTACAGTTGTGATAGAAAATACAATAAAGGTCATAAGTGTGCTGAGAAGAAATTATTTTACATAGATTGTGAAGAGGAAGAAGAAAATGAACAAGAAGAGGATATACACCAGGAACCAACCCAAGAAGAGGAAGAAATGAGTCCTACCATATCGTGTAATGCATTGGCAGGAATTACCACTCCTCAAACTCTCAAGATAGAAGGACATATCAAGAAGAAAAAGGTAATAGTGTTGATTGATTCAGGTAGCACCCATAATTTTATTCATTGTAAGGTAGCCAAGGAATCGAATTGTTTCCTATACCCAGCACCAGAATGTCAAGTGATGGTTGCAAATGGAGGAACTATAAATTGCTCTGGAAAATGCCATAATATCAAGCTAACCATGGGGGAATATGTATTGAATAGTCTAATGCTTTCCATTCCTATGGGAGGTGTTGATGTTGTACTAGGAGTACAATGGTTACAATCCTTGGGGACGGTAGCTTTTAATTTTCAAGAACTTTTCTTGAAATTTTTTTCAGAAGGAAAGGAAGTCGAATTACGGGGTATTGCGGGGAAGCCAGGAAGGATAATAAGCTCTAATGTCATGACAAAGCTTCTAAAGAAATAACAGCGAGGCGTAATTGCACAATTATGCTCACTAGAAGTTCCAACATCAAAATCATCTATTTCTGCAGATCTCCAACAAGTCTTGGACAATCATTCCAAGGTGTTTGAAACCCCCAAAGGACTCCCACCTATTCGTGATCATGATCATGCTATCCATTTGATTCCAGGAAGTGTTCCTCCAAACATCAGGCCTTATAGATATCCTTACGTCCAAAAGAGTGAAATTGAATGTATGATTGCAGAAATGTTAGAGGCAGGTATAATTCAACCTAGTCAAAGTTCTTTCTCTGCTCCCGTAGTATTGGTACACAAGAAGGATGGATCATGGCGAATGTGTCCAGATTATAGGGAGCTCAATAAGCTCACCATTAAAGACAAATTCCCCATTCCTGTGATTGATGAATTATTGGATAAATTACATGGAGCAATTTATTTTACCAAGTTGGATCTTCGTTCAGGATATCATCAAATTAGAATGAAGACTGAAGATATTCCAAAAACAACATTTCGAACTCATGAGGGTCATTATGAATTTTAGGTCATGCCTTTTGGCCTTACCAATGCACCTTCTACATTTCAAGGGTTGATGAATTCCATTTTCAAACCCTTCCTTAGAAAATTTGTGCTAGTATTTTTTGATGATATACTAATATACAACAGGTCTTGGAAGGATCATGTTCAACATGTTGACAAGGTGCTCAAACTATTACAGGAGAAACAATTATATGCAAAAACATCCAAATGTTTCTTTGGAGTACAAGAGGTGGAATATCTGGGTCATATTGTATCTCAAGAGGGTAGTAAGGTAGACCCTAACAAAATTAAAGTCATTAAGGAATGGAAAGTACCCACAACCATAAAGCAGTTTTGAGGATTTATCAGGTTAACAGGGTATTATCGAAAGTTTGTTAAGAATTATGGGAGAATAACAACACCTCTAACAACATTATTGAAGAAAGATGCATTTTCATGGACTCCTGAAGCAACTAAGACCTTTGAACATCTTAAAGAGGAAATGTGCCTACCACCAGTCTTAGCTATGCCAGACTTCACAAAAACCTTTATTGTGGAATGTGATCCCTCAAGAAATGGAATTGGTGTTGTTTTAATGCAAGAAGGAAGACCCATTTATTTTGAAAGTCGTCCAATCAAAGGAAAGTATTTACGGAAACCTATTTATGAGAAGGAAATGTTATCAATACTGCATGCACTAAGAAATGGAGAACTTACCTAATGGGAAGAAACTTCAAGGTAAAAATTGATCATGATAGTCTTAAACACTTTTTGGAACAAAGACTATCTTCTGAAGAGCAGAAAAAATGGGTCACAAAGATGTTGGGTTATGAATTTGAAATAATATACAAAAAAGGGAAGCTAAATGTTGTTGTAGTTGCACTGTCAAGAAAGAATGAAGAGGTGGAAGCATTTCTTTGTGCCATTTCTATTATCCGACTAGATTGGATAACTGAAGCAAGAGATGAATGGAAGAAGGATGAAGACTTGTGGACACTCATTCAAAAGTTGTAGCAAGATCCTAGTATATCTGATACATTTAGTTGGAAAAAGGATTCCTTATGGTACAAAGATCGCTTATATCTTTGTAATAATTCCCAACTAAAACAAAAGATTCTTTTGGAATTGCACACTTCTCCTTTAGGAGGACACTCAAGATTTTTAAAAACTTACCACAGGGTGAAGAAAGATTTTTTTTGGGATGGCCTTAAATCTAACATTCAAAATTTTGTGGCGGAATTTTTGGTTTGCCAGCAAGATAAAGTTGAGACAATTAAGACCCCAGGTCTTCTACAACCTTTATCCATTCCAAGTCAACGTTGGGAGGATATTTCAATGGATTTTATCAGAGTTTTACCTAAGTCCGAAGGAAAGAGTGTCATCGTGGTGGTAGTGGATAGACTTACCAAGTATGCACACTTTTGTGCATTATCTCATCCATTTAAAGCAAGTACAGTTGCTACTACATTTATGGACACAATTCAAAAGCTACATGGAAACCCAAGGGTTATTGTGACTGAAAGAGATCCCATTTTTACTGGAAATTTTTGGACAAAGTTATTTTCTTGTTTGGGTACTCAATTAGCTCATAGCTCATCTTATCATCCTCAATCCGATGGTCAAACTATGATAGTAAATAAATGTTTGGAAGGATATATTTGTTGTTTTGTATCTGATAAACATACACAATGGGTCAAGTGGTTACCTCTAGTTCAATGATGGTATAACACCTCCATACTGCAGCAAAAATGACCCCATTTATGGCACTTTATGGATATCATTCACCATCCATCACATCGTCTTTAAGAGAAAATTCGAAGGTTCAAGCAGTGGAAGATCACATCAAGCATCAACAAGTTCTCCAAATCTTAAAGGACAACCTAAATTTGGCACAAAATCGAATGAAACAACAGGCAGATCAACATCGCAGTGAGAGAAATTTTAATGTAGGAGATTGGGTATTTTGACGGCTACAACCATACAAACAAATGTCCCTCAAGCAAGCTAAGAAGGATAATAAATTATCGCCAAAGTACTATGGTCCTTACAACATGTTGCAAAAGATTGGTACTATGGCATACAAATTGGAGCTTCCTGCTTCTTCACGAGTGCATCCAATTTTCCATATTTCATGCTTAAAGAAGGTTATAGGTGAAAATATTCCAGTTCAAACAATATTTCCAGAACTTGATGAGGAAGGAAAAATCATATTGGAACCTGAAGCGGTCACGGAAACAAGAACTCGACAGCTACATAATTGATCAATTTCAGAGTATCTCATCAAGTGGAAGAACTTACCCACTGAAGATTCTACATGGGAGGATGAGAATTTTATACAGAAGCACCCAGAGCTACTCAAGTGCTGAGGACAACACTTTTTTGAAGGAGAGGGGCATGTTAGGTCCCTATATTACTAGTATAGTCCCTTATTGTTGTTAGTGTAACCCCCTTATTGTTATTATTGTACCCTTGTAACCCCCATATTGTTATTATTGTGCCCTTAAATTATTATTGTTAGGTCGGCTAGGATTACATTGTGTCCCCACTAGGATTACATTCTGGCCCCATGGACTCCTATATATAGAAAGGAGCTTTTGTAATTTGAATCATCAAAGAATTGTTCATTCATGTAATGTATTGGAGGTTTCCCCCTTGAAGTGGCTTATTTATAAGGCATTGTTATCTATTTTCTTCTCTTTTTGGAGCTGGTTTCACAACACTTAAGGCCACTGCTATTTTTCTTTGCTGGTGTCATGCAAGATTTATTCACCCTGATGCACTTTGACTTGTATTCACATTTTTCAGCCTCACCCTTTAGTGCAACATGAGCCTTTTTCAGAGGTGTGTTTATTGAATTTCCTTGTCTTGAAGCTAAATTTGCACCATATTTCTTATTTTGAGAAAACAACACTGGTGCAGTCATGCTGTGTTTCTTTTGTTCTTCCATTTTATAATAAACAGTGATGATTCACTAGGCATTTTTGTGCTTCCATTCCTCTCATCCTTATCTCAATTATGTTGTTTATATATGTGCTTATAGGTATTTGAATCTTCAAACAATGGATCCATCTACTTCTGCTCTACCCAACTGACTGGTTCTCAAGGAAACTTCATAAAGGATTGATATGAAACTGAAGATGCTAAAGGTTTCTTGCTGCATCGTATTTCATTTGCTGATTTTGGAATCAACATGTCTACTTTGACACATTCCTCATTTCCCTTAATTGTCTTATTATAATTCTCGAAGCATTTAGTGTAAGGCCTTTCATCTGTAGAACTCCAACATGGGCCATCCTGTCAAACAACTCCAGTTGTCATTGGCTCCACTGAAACAGTAGCTGCTTCTGCAACACATGCAGACATAACTTCCTGAGCCCGGTGACATCGTTTAGAGGGGGGTAGGGTTGCTTCATCACTTGGTAAGCTACTTCGCAGATGATATTTATCAGCCCTTGGTGGAAAACATGTAGGCCTTTCCACTAAAATTGAAGGCACCTACCCATGTGGCAAATCTCCTTAAGTTTCAAGACTGTTCGAACTTGTGACATTACAAGTTCTCAAATGACATTCCTTTAACATAAATGCATTAGTTGCTGCAATATTTTCTCCTGTATTGTCAAAGGCACTTATCATGCCCCCTTTACTGGAACCCTCTACAATTTTTTTGGTTTCATCTTCAGCATCAACTCTTGCCCTTTTTACCAAATGTGGATGTTCATCAATGTTGAGTTCATGTTTCCTTCCCTTAATCTGTGTTCATTTATTTCGATGATATATCCTCACTAATAATTCAAGAAAATTATCATCTTCTGTGCAAGTATTTATATTTGTTTGATCCTCATATCTTTGCGGTAGTATTGATAATCCTGAATTATGTTTCTTCAAGAGTTTTCTTTTTTTATTCAGAATGGAATTCTGATGCAAAAAAGTGTTTGATATTTCCCTAACTTCATTCTCTTCAGTAACACATGTAGAAATCACATGATCTTTTTCATTAGGAACAAAGTTTTCATGAATATGTCCAAAACCTTTTTCACCCTTCACATTTTCTTTGAATTTTGAAACATGATTTTCGTCTTCAGTGTTTCCATGTTTAAAATATTCAAAATTGCTAACACTATTATCTGTCACTGATTTTCTCCAATCTTGGATCTCACTTCCAGGCATTAATCAAGAACTTCTAGTTTCTTTTTCTATGCTTAAGTGTTTGATATGTGTTTTTGGGTCTGAAATCACTTTGGAATTGGGGATTTTTGCTGTACATCCTGCTGTCATGTCCGAGTAATGTCGATCCATGCCTGGACGACCCTTGACACTCATATTTTCCGGATTCTGGAGCAATCAACCGCTACAAAAAATCTGCTAATTAAATTATAAGGACACACCTCATTAGCACAAAACCTGTCCTCTTTGCCATGTCCCAAATTGCAGGAAAAAAATAAATCAGAAGCAAAGAATTAAAGAGATGTGATCGTTGTGTGGGAAGCCTTTGGAAAATATTGTTAGATTTTTCTGGTAACAATGTTAAAACCCAACTACCAATAATTGGGGCTTATTTTATGTACTATCCTGTGGTTCACATTGTGGTTATCATGAATTTGTGAACTCCAGCCTAATTTTTTCGTACTTTGTAAATGATTCAGGATATGTGGATCTATCTCTCTAAGAATGAGAGGTTCTATGATTTTAGCAATGAAGTAGCTCTTGTGTGGCAAGAAACTAATGTACATTTTGCAGTTAGGTGCCCAAATAGTGTTCGAAAACATAGAATAGTTTACCATCCTTTAGAGGTATTTGAGATAATTCAGTGTAGATCTTGTTTTGGTATATATAGTTGTTTTTCTGTTAATAATTTAATGTGATATTACTTTCTACCATATTAGATTTTTGAATATTTGATTTGAATATCAGTTGGCATATAAGTTGTTAATATAAAACAATTGGATTTTTTGACATACTTGGTGGAGGCTAGAACAAGTTTTAACATATTGAAGTACAATGGTGTAGTTTTTGTATTTATTTCCAGGTTGTAAAGAATAATGGGAGTGTGTATGCTCATGTCTTCTTTTCCTATTCAGGATATGCTCTAGATCCTAGTGATCCTGAGTATGATCCATTTGCTACTTTTAGGAAAAGTCACAGTAAGTTTGAATGTGCATGCAGATTACACTTGAAAATTTGCATATTTTTGGGCTACAATTGCACCCTTTGAAGGATGTTTCTGTGGATTTAATTGCAAATAATAAGCATGCTATATGTTTTCTTTGGTGAATTCTGTAGCTATTGTTACATATCTTCCAAAGCCAAAGGTAGATAAGCATAAGAGCCTCCTGAGTGGTGGTGTAGTTGGAGACCAAGATGGATTAGAAATTGAGGTAAAGATATTTTTCTTCTTACAGACATTTGTTGCCTGGAATATTGATTTTCAATATATATTACAAAATTCTTAGCATTTGCAGAAGAATATGTCGAGTGTTCAGTTATAGTTATTTCTTTTCTTCATGATTCAAGAGATACTCTTTGGTCGTTTGTGTAGGAGGTCAGAATTAAATGTTATTAATCTGCCCTTGAGTGACTTCACTAGCCATAGCATTCCTTTGGCACTAAAAATTACATGCCACAAATCAAAATCCATGATTAGGTTAGATCACATAGAGAAGAAATATGAATTGCAGGAGATCCTCTAATCTCAAAAAGGATGTCAACCAATCTATTTAAAATAAATCTACCTTATATTCTAGAAAAACCAACAAACAATTCCAGGAGGCATATGATTATGAAATATTAGTGTTTGTCAAGATTCTAACCATATTTCAACTTTTCTATACGAGATATAAATGGATGCTTCCCGCATTTGATGCTACAATATTATCTTTAAATTCTCAAGCACAGGAGTGTGTCTTACACACTGCAATTCATAATTAAAATTTCAATAGCATCCTCCTTTTGGAAATCAGGGTAGTGATTTATTAGTTAAACAGGGTACGGGCTCCACATTCTACATGTAGCTAATGTCAAAATTATAAATTCCTTCAAAATTCAACCAAGAATGTGCAAAATACGGTATAAAATGATTCTTGAACTCTTTACAGATTGTAACCAGAATTTTTCTTTGCAATTATATCGTAACAGATAAAAGGACCTACATGTTTCCTACAAATTCTTGTAAGGAATCTTGTTACCATTGTTCCATAATAGGAGCGGATCAGTTCAAAATTCATCGATACAATATATAGATGGATATCATTTACAAAGTTGTAAATTAGCCATAAGTTGATAAAGGTGGTTTACAGAGAGAAGAATCCACATATAGAAGTCTTAATAGTGTTGTAACCAAATGGAACTGTAGTTGAATATTCAAGAATGCACTTTTATTCCTCATTTGCTGCTAGATTTCACTGGTTTCTTCCCTGGTCCCATTCGACCTATGTTTTTCTTCTTGAAAACTACTATCAAGGATCTGGCTACAAAAATTACTTTTGCAGAAGTCATGAGACTTGCAACATAATGAATATTTTTGTTATCTAAACCCCTAGCACATTGAAAACATTATTGCAGCGAAGCCAACATATTTCATATCCACTACCCCATAAAGATAATGGTAAGAAAAAACCTATTAGTATTTACACTTCCTTCAGAGAGTATAACATCAAGTATATAGAAATTAAAAATATAAACCAATAAAAATACAAAACCAATAAATCTAATACAAAGATTATGATTTGCAGAAACCAAGGTACAAACCTAGATCAACAATTGCAATATCCTTGTCTCTTTCCTCATGGCCAAGTAGTGTAAAAGCTTCCTTCTCTAGAACTACCATGCCTATAAGCCCACCCTTCATCGCATCCCTCCAAGCATGCACTTGACCACCATTTGTAATTCCAACACACATACCAGGTCCAATGGATACCTTCCTCAAGTTATCACCATGTGGAATACAAGGACCGTGTCCAGACAATGGGGTAGCTGGTACATTATATACCCCAGCGGCAGGATTTGGTACATCATGAGTCCATTTATGAAAACCCCCATCACTAGTTAAAGCAATGAAGTCTTCTGGTGGGAGTGAAAATATTAAAATATTATAAGAATCACTACACTCAATATAAATGAGTATCCATCCTTTCTCTAGAAATAGTCTGCACAAATCCACACTTGCATTTCTAAACTGTATTTTTTTTGCACTTGAATTAATTCATTATATAATTCAATGTCTCATTTATTCATTACATAGTAGGAGAATAGGACTACATTGCATATCTCCCAAATACGAAACTAACAATGACCACATTTGATACTGCTGCTGGCCTGCCTAATGAGTTTTTGGATGCCATCATGGTTGGTGTCCTCCCTTCTACAGATGCAGTAGTTTGCATACCACAATGCTTAGATGATTTATAACTTAATAACCTCACACTTCAAGCTATTAATAATTGTGGTTCTCTCAGATCTTTTGTGAATTTTTTTACATCGAAATCCTAATTACAGGCTTTAGCAAGTGAGAGTCTGAGGTCCTTATCATCTGCGTTGGATGAGGTGATATGACATGCTGCTTCTTTGAGGGGGCATGGTGTGGATGTATTGATTGAAATATTAAATACTATTGGAAAACTTGGATTTGGCCTTGAAGTGTCTTCCCTATTGCAAGAATTTTCCAGCTCTTTTGTGCCTGTTCCCATGGAGACTTATTTAGAATAGAAAACAATCAGTTCAGTGGATGGAGATGAATCATCGAGGGAGAAATGTAAGTTAGCGGTTGATACTTCTACTAAAAATTTGTCTTCAAACATGGAATCCATTCTCCAAAATTGTATAAGAAATTCTACACGTCTCTTAGAGAACACTCTACATAATATAGATACATGGGTGTTTGTTGAGAAAAAGGACATAGAGGCTATGCTACAACTGTTTGATTTACCCCTATTACCATTTTTATTTCCAGGTCGCTAGAATATTATTGTTGCATTTAATAATTTTTCATCGTAGCACTCATCTCATCTCACAAGGGTTGTTTGTACTACTTTGAGAGAACACATGAAACCTACAGATGAATTCATGGTTTTTCTGGCTAGAACAAAGCTGGCAAATATTGAATTAGCACAACACATAATAATTTTGAGAAGAATTACATCAGGCTTAGAGAGGAGGATACTTTTCTCTGGTCAAAAAATGTTGCCATAGGGGTATATACTTTGAGGCCAGTATATAAATATATATTTGTAGATAATTCATGAGGAGAACCCTCGTAGTTGAAGAAGCTCTAGAAGTTTAAATTCTTCAAAATGCTAAGTGACTAGATGCATATATACCTATGAGGGGTATCACGTTCAATTTTTTTTTAAATGTGTTTTGAATAAAGACTTAAAGGGTTGTAAGGCACTGTGTCATATGGTTTTTTGATCTATTTGGCTTGCCGAAAACTATGAGATATTTCAAGGTAAGTTTTAGCCATCGTTTCAGTGTGTCTCCTAGTCACGATTGAGCTTTCAAAGTAAAAAAGCCCTTAACATTGGTAAATAAAGGACAATGATCCATCCTTCTATTGTTAAGAGTGGGAATGGTGTTATTTCAATTTTCAATAGTGCCAATCAAGGTCAACAAGAAGAATATGTTGCAGGAGGTATCCTATACCTTAGTGATTCTATTATACTCATATGTTCAAAATTTGAAGCATTTATTGGTACATTCTCTAACAACCATGATGAAATAAATCCACTACATTTTTTGTTAATAGTATTAAAGGAGAGGTGATTGAATTCCAAGTCTTTGGGGATTCCTTGGTTATTTAACACCCCAAGTTTCTATGCTTTTTAAGTTAGACATTTGAACAATAAAATCCAAAGGGGAGTGGACCCCAATGGAGAATTATTGTGTGGATTTTATTTAAATATTTATTAATGAAAAATAAATGGAATATTTATTTGTGAACTATGACCAAATGAGATTGGAGATCATAAGCCTGATCGATGAGGATATGGATAAGGTTAAGACTTTCCCAAAACCTTTCAAAAAGCCTTGAAAAGAAAAATGCTAAATTAGATTAAAGAGGAAAAATCAAAATTCCCCAATGAAGAGGAAAGTAATTGGGAAGATGTGAAAAATTTAGAAAAGTAGAGAAAGTAGCTTTAAAGTACCTCACTTAGGGAAGCCTAGGAAAAAATAGGAAGAAAGCATCCTAAAAATTCTGGACACAGAATTTGGAAACAGGCTTAGGGAAAACATGGCTTAAGTAAGTTGTTCCAGAACAGACTGAGGTTAGTCTGTCCATTGGAGGATCTCAGCTCAGGGGTGAGTTCTAGAGATAGAAGAACTCTAAGGTTGGGAGGACTGGTCATAGGGAGAAGTGGTATGCACACCTAACAAATAAAATTCTGTTGTATAATGTATTCTGAAATCTTAACTTTTTATTGCACTGGAAAGTATTATATTCTTATGTTGTAGCTATGAAATTCCTTACATTTAATAGATTTTATCAGAAGAAATGATCCTCAAAAAAAAAAAAAATATGTATAGTTGTAGGAATAGAATTTACTGGGAAATATCAACCAGAATCTCTAAACCTGATATCGGTTTAAATCTGGAGATATATTTTACTCCAATAGACAAATAAATTTTAAAAATTTAATATGATTCTGTGGTATAAGAAATATATGTATGAAATTATGTTGAATGGCTAGTTGAACCAAATCAAATAAATGGATAAGGTTCCGATGCATTTACAAGTTGTTATAGCATAAGTACTGTAACTTTGTGGTTGCATGGGAGAAAAAATTTGAAGGACCATCCGCCAAAGTGTCTAAACCCTTAGAATGTTTAAATCTGGGGATGAGTTCCTTCATAGATATTATAATAGAAGTTAATTTACTACCAATTGTTGAACATACTGTATTATGAAGAAACGTTGTTGAGGTATACAAACATAATTAAATTTTTTCAGCTAGCTATGAAAAAATCTGATTATGAAAACCCAACACTTTAAAATATCATATACGTAGAAATATTTAGTGTGCTACAGAATAAAACTGGGAATACCAACAAAAAAAAAAAATTCCTATTTAGAATTCTGCAAGATAATATATACAGATATATATATTGATATAAACAGATATAGCATATGTAGTACTGAAATGAAAGTATTAGCAGAAATAATGTTTAGTATTATAATTATTCTATACAAAATGATTTAAATAAATAGACATTAACATCTTATTGAAATGCAAAATAAGATATACAATTGTGTAACCAACAGTAAAAACAAATATAGCTTTAACTAGAATATTTTATCCTGGTAATGTTAATACTAGAAATACTAGACCTTAAAATTAAAGATATTTCTGATAGGTCAGATAAACAGCAGAAAATATTTTATATACAAGAAAATATACTTTTAATATAACCATATTAAATATTGGTATTGTATGAGTAGAGAATGCTGTGAGGCTTTCACAAAAAAGAATTTAGATAAATTGAAATCGGAGTTCAGATTTATTAATCCTATATTCTACAACATGCAAATTATCTACACTTGTGTATACTTCTTTCCGAATTACTAAAATAAAATACAACTGAATAGAAGAAATTTAACGTTTCGAACATGTAAGAGACATAAATTTCATTATGTTCAAACTAAGGCTTTACCATTTGTTAAAGAATCAAATAGTACTACTGCAAATTGATTGCAAGTTGTTATAAAAGTTATGAAAATGTGTATCGAAATATAAGAAAAATGGAGAGAAGTAATTAAGTATCATAATAGAATTATATCATTTAAAAATAATTATACAGTAGCAATAATTCCAATTGACAATACGAAATTTGGAATAGTAAACTTCTGGATAAAGCTCAGCATAAAAATCTAATGCATAGGATAGAAAATTTAAATGCTGTGAAGCCATTCAATGAATGAGAATCCTTTTTTATTGCAGCTCATGATACGACATAATATATATACATATAATGGTTCTAAATAGAAATCAAACTAGAAATGAAACTATTTTATATCCGAGCAGGATTGTAAATACGATAATAAAAATTATGGCATTGACAATCCCCACATTGAAACATCATTTTGCCATACTGCAAATGTAGAGGAAATAACTAGAAGTCTAGCATTACCGTAATGAACTCTAACAAAATTTTCAAATACACGGCATGCTAGGAGGCCGTAACATTTTCCATAGTCCATAAATAAACTTTACAAATTTTACAAAGTGGTCAAGAGTAATAGAATGTTCAGAGCTTAAAAATTTTAATTAGTAAATTTTTCCACAGAAAGCAAGAAAGAGAAAAAAAAAATTCGAGACAAATGCGGGACCCATATCGAAAAGTACATCAAACTACAAGAATCAATGAGTCCCTTGATTCGAGGCGAACAACCTGAGTGATAAGATGAAATGGGTTATAAGACAAAAACTGGAATAAGCCAAAAGAGCTTGGTAAACGAGAAACATTGTAGCTAGGTAAGGGATTACCTCCAGAAACGAAGAAATCCTAAATCAAATAAGTCAGAAAAACAAGAAATTTAATATACAAAAATATTTAGAGTCAAAACAAATGTATATTACCTTGAGGAATTTAGTATAAAAATCCTCTCAGTAATACTAAAACTCTGCAACCGAAAAGAATACATGTGCCTTAGATGAAAGCTCAGAAAATTTAATCTCTCAAAGTTACAAAATTATAATAAATCATCTCTTATAACAGCAAGAGAAGGAGACAAAATTGCAGAACTAGAACATTTACTAGTGAGGTTAACATTCAACAAAAATTTACAAGGAAGAGTTTTTATCAGCGAGCATCCTCATAAAGTAGAAATTTCTTGTATGGAAGTCGTAGGACATACGAATGAAAATGGGATTACATTCAGTCAATAAATGAGCTGACATTTTTGTGAAGAAACTTCATAACCAAAGTAATGATGTATATATGAATTAAATTCAGAGAAATGCTCAGAAATCAAATGCGGGTAAGGAACATTGATACATGTTTCCATGAGGGTCGATTTCCCTTTGAGCGTAGTAGAAAATTTAACTGGTTCCATAGCCTGAGTAATGAGCCAAAAAGGTAAGAAGCTTAGTCCCGGAAATCGGGTGGAACAAAATGAAGTATTCCACTGAAAATTTCACGATGAAATAATACATGTATCACACCAAAACCCTAAGAGATCTACGCCATCCATGTGGAAAAATCTGGGAGTAACGTACTCCATTTAGGGTTTTGGGTGGGGGAGAAACAAGAAGTTCTACCCACTAACTGAAGAAATTTAATTCACATGTAAATAAATTTAATGTAAAATAACCTAACAGTACTTATCCTATCCTTGAGAATGGTACTCGAGTTTAAAAATGGTGGAGAAATAGTTGGCAGTCTACACCTACCGTAACATAGTACTGTTGAACATTTAAGAATTTTAGGAACCAGGGCTAAATCCCCAATTGGATTTCCACGTAAACGTTATCAGTGCAATGTATAAGATTGATGAAATCATTATAAATCCAAGGAGCTGTATGTTATAGATATGAAAACCACCATAAGGGTCGAACTTAGAATATCACTAAGTTTCATTTGAATGAATCGTATGCAAATTTCATGGTCGAAAATTAAAATGATAAATATATTGTGAAGAAGTATGTCAAGCCTCACCTTGATACTTTACCTTTTATAACAATAAATCTAATGTTGTATTGACTAAAGTCGATTTGTAGAAAAATCAAAAGCATTAAGGGTATAATTTTTTAATAGCTCTAGTATTCCCATGAATGAAATGATAAGGGCTAAAGGTATAAAATAAGAACAATTGTGTAGGCAATATCAAAATACTAATCATTATAGGGGAGATAAATACTTATGAGAAGGGATATTTATATATATGAGTTAAATGTCCTAAAGTTGTTTTATGAAGTGCTGTGTAAAAATAAATCTTGGATATATAAACATGTTTGTAAATCATTAAGAGAAGTGGGGATTTACTTAGAAAACAATGTAATGAATTAAAAAAAAATGGAAATGAGGAACATTACAAATGGTATCAGAGCCCTAGTTTGAAAACTGGGTTGTTTATGTGCTCACTGCTATGAGTAAAATTTTTGAAAAAAAAATTGTATGTATATTACTGATGTTGTATTGTTGTACAGAAAAAGTACTGAAAAGAAAATGACTGAAGGGGATGAACTCTATGTTGATCTAGGTGGTGGAGAGAACACACTGGATCATAATGCTCCTTTGATGGCTATGTTGCACATGATGCAACGGGATATGGCCCAGCTAAGAAGCCAGAATGACAGGCTATCTTAGCCAGTGAGGAGCATCAAAAACTTATAAGAGAACTAACTTCACGGAACAGCCAAGAAGGTGAAGGTTCTGAAAGGAAGAGGAACGACATGGTCAATCTATCAGATGATTTTGAGGAAGATGACACCACTAGATAGCGGTCTAGACAGAAGAAGGAATTACAGGGTGAATTCCAGAAAATAAAACCTCCCTCCTATGATGGAGAGAAGGAGGAAGATGTTGAGGCATGGCTGCTGAATATGATTAAGTATTTTCAGGTCTACGAGTATGAAAGCAATCTGAGGGCCAGATTAGCTATTTGCCAACTGTAAGGTAATGCTACCTTATGGTGGGAGGAAACAAAAATGGTTCATGCTACTGATGAAAAAACTGTGACGTGGGAAGATTTTCAAGTCAAGTTTAAAAACCGGTATTTGTATGAACACTACTATGATGACAAAGCAAAAGAGTTTCATGAACTCATATTGGGACAGCTCACCATAGATGAGTTTGTCATCAAGTTCACAAATCTGTTAAGATATGTTCCTTATATTCGTGAAGAGAAAGGAAAGGTACAAAGATTTTTTAACTGTTTGCCTACTATGTACAAGGAGAAAATAGAGTTCGATAATCCAAAAACAATCGATGAAGTGGTGAGGAAAGACAGATTATGCTACCAACAGTTTAAGGGAAAGAGTGAACAAGGGAAGAGCTGGACAAACAAGAGTGAATTTAAAGGAATGAAACAGAAACCAGCTTATTTGAAGAACTTTGGTAGGAATCATTAGTGAAAGAAATTTAACAAAACAAACGAAAGTCAAACTGCTCAATCTCAAATTGGTTCAAAGCAAATAGATGGAAATAATAAGAAGGAAGGAACTATTAAAATGCGGCAGCCTTTGAAGTGCTGGGGTTTTGGAGAACCTCATCTTTTGAGGGACTCTCCACATCGAAATATTCAGATGGTTTTGAGAGATAGAGAAGCTACCACAGTGAATGACGTATCAAGGAAAATCCCCACTATCAATGCAGCCTTGGAGAACCGACAAGCAGAACACCAATCTACTATGGTTGAGATGGAAGGTAAAATTTTTGATCAATATGTTATAGTTTTAATTGACCCGGGTGCTTCTTTAAGTTATATTAGTCCACAAGTTGTAGAAAAATGTAAACTCAGAACAGAAAATTTTCAACAGCCTTGGTTGGTATAGTTAGCTACCGGAACCAAACGCAAGCTAACTCATAAGCTACCTAAAGCAACTATTAAATTAAATGATTATCAGACAGAGGTAGATTTAAAAAAATTTCCATTAGGTTCCTATGATTTACTGATAGGAATGGACTAGTTAGAAAGGAAAAAGACCATGCTGAATTTTTGGGACAAAACTCTGCAGTACATAGACGATGAAGGAAAACCATTCATACTAAAGGGGAAACCGAAACCTATTTCTGTAAGGCAGATCTCAGCCCTTTAGTTAAAAAGAATTTCTAGAAAGGGGTATCAAGTATATGCTGTACATGTTGGATAATTAGAATAGCAACCAGAGGAAAACTTGTTAGACACCTTCCTAGTGATAAGAGAATTTAAAGAAGTTTTCCCAGATGAGATTCTTCATCTTCCCCCCAAGAGAGAGATCGATTTTTCAATCAATTTGGTGCCAGGAGCAACACTAGTTTCTAGAGCCTGTTACCGGATGAGCTCCCCTGAACTAATGGAGTTAAAAATGCAACTGCAAGATTTGCTGGACAAAGGTTACATCAGACCGAGTGTATCCCCTTGGGGAGCACCAGTGTTGTTTGTGAAGAATAAGGATGGTACCTTCAGAATGTGTATTGATTACCGTCAACTGAATAAGTTGACTATCAAAAACAGGTACTCATTGCCCAAAATAGATGATCTTTTTGATCAGGTTAGAGGAGCTTCAGTATTCTCTAAGATTGACTTAATTACTGGTTATCACCAACACAGAATTAAGGAGGAAGATATCAATAAATAGCCTTTCGAACTAGGTATGGTCACTACGCATTTTTAGTCCTACCTTTCCATTTGAAAAATTCCCCTTCCACTTTTATGTGTTTAATGAATAGCGTCCTGAATAAATACTTAGACAAATTCATACTAGTATTTATAGACGACATTCTAATCTACTCAAAAATTGAGGCAGAACATAAAGAACACCTTAGAATTGTGTTGCAGGCTCTGAAGGGGAATCAATTGTATGCCAAGTTTAGCAAATGTGAATTTTACAAGGATAAAATTCAATATGTGGGGCATATAATTTCAAAACAAGGATTGACTATTGACCCTGAGAAAATAAATTCCATTAGAGAGTGGCCTGCACCGACTGATGTCTCAGCGGTAAGATCATTTATGGGGATTGCAGGGTACTACCGAAGGTTTGTGGAAAGATTTTCTGCGTTAGCTTTTCTTATAACATCATTACAGAGGAAAGGTACAAAATTTGAATGGACTGAAAAATGCCAAAATAGTTTTGAACAACTGAAATTAAAACTTACTACAACACCCATTCTGAAGATTGCAGATCCTGATCAAGAGTCTCTAGTGTATACTGATGTGTGTGGAGAGGGATTAGGCAGAGTTATGTTGCAAGAGAATTCTGTTATTGCGTATGAATCTAGAAAACTTAAGAAACATGAACAAAATTACAGTCTATATGATCTTGAGTTAGCTGCTGTAATTCATGATTTGAAGATGTGGCAACACTATCTTCTAGAAAAGAAATTTATATTGATGACAGATCATAGCAGCCTCAAGTATTTCTTCACTCAAACAGATTTGAATGCTCGACAAGCCAGCTGGCTGTCCTTTCTGAGTGAATTTGATATGGAAATAAAACATATCAAAGGAAAAGAAATCAAAATTTTTGATGCTTTAAGCAGAAATGCTTTCCAAAACATAAGTAACATTGGGAGTAGTGCTAGTTTTGACTTAGAAGGATTAGTAAAAAGGGTAGCAGATCAAAATCCCAACTATGAGAAACTGCAAATTCAAATGCCGAAAAAAGAAATTAAAGGATATACACAAAATCAGAAGGGATTGATTTGTTATAGAGAAAGATTGTACATCCCCAATGTAGACTCTTTGAAAAAAGAAATCCTAGATGAATATCATAAATAACTGTATTCAGGACATCCTAGATATCAAAAACTGTTGACAGCCTTGAAAAATAAATTACTTTGGCCAGGAATGAAAAAGATATAGCCAACTACTTCGCTAGATGCATGGAATGTCAACTAGTCAAAATTGAACATCAGCATCCAGTTGGCCTGCTAAATCACTTATGAATTGCAGAATGGGAATGGGACACTGTTTCTATGGAATTTATAACTGGGTTACCCAGAAAAAAGTACCAGCATGACTCAGCGATGGTAGTGGTAGATACTTTAACAAAGGTTGCACATTTCATACCTGTGAAATCTACTTTTGGGACAACCCAAGTAGCAAATGTGTTTATGAAGGAAATTGTAAGGCTACACGGGGTTCCTAAAGTGATTATTTCAAATAGAGATGCCAAGTTCACAACAGCCTTCTGGAAGAGTCTATTTGGAGGCATGGGCACTAAATTGAATTTTAGTACTTCCTATCACCCTCAAACAGATGGTCAAACTAAGAGAACAAATCAAATTTTGGAGGATATGCTCAGAATGTATGTGATGGATAGACCAACTAAGTGGGAAGACTATTTACATTTAGTTGAATTTGCTTATAATAATAGCTACAAATCTTCCGTCAAAATGAGTCCATTTGAGGCACTCTATGGAAGAAAGTCCCACACTCCTTTAAGCTGGAGCCAACCTAAAGATAAGTTAGTACTTCGGCCAGATGCTATACAAGAAATGGAAAGGATTTTCAAACAGATACAGAAAAACATCAAGATAGCTCAAGATCGACAAAAAATTTATGCTGACAAGAAGAGGGTTCACCGATAGTACAAAGTGGGTGACCATGTATATCTGCGGATTAAACCCAAAAAGAGCACTCTGCATACTGGAAGTTGTGAAAAATTGGCTCCTAGATACTGTGGGCCTTTTGAAGTCTTACAAAGGGTGGGACCAGTGGCTTATAAACTGGCCTTACCTGTCCATGTTAAATTTCATGATGTGTTTCATGTTTCTTTATTACAAAGATATGTACATGATGCTTCTCATATTGTTGATTGGAATGTGATTCAGCTGGAACCAAAAGGGGAGTTCCTTCCAAAGGCGCTTCAAATATTGGAGTGGGAAGAAATTGAATTGCGAAATAGAACAATAGCCAGAGTAAAAGTGCAAGGGAAACAATTTACTGCTGAAGAGGCTACATGGGAAAGTGAAACTGAGATGATGGAAAAATATCCATTTTTATATTCAACATAAACTATGCAAATTTTTTTTGACAACACCGAGGACGGTGTTTGTTTTCAGAGGGGGTATGTGTAACACCCCAAGTTTCTATGCTTTTTAAGTTAGACATTTGAACAAAAAAATCCAAAGGGGAGTGGACCCCAATGGGGAATTATTGTATGGATTTTATTTAAATATTTATTAATGAAAAATAAATGAAATATTTATGTGTGCACTATGACCAGATGAGATTGGAGATCATAAGCCTGATCCATGAGGATATGGATAAGGTTAAGACTTTCTCAAAACCTTTCAAAAAGCCTTGAAAGGAAAAATTCTAAATTAGATTAAAGAGGAAAAATATAAATTCCCCAATGAAGAGGAAAGTAATTGGGAAGAGGTGAAAAAGCTGGAAAAGTAGAGAAAGCAACTTTAAAGTACCTCATTGAGGGAAGCGTAGGAAAAAATAGGAAGAAAGCATCCTAAAAATTCTGGACGTAGAATTTGGAAACAGGCTTAGGGAAAACATGGCTTAAGTAAGATGTTCTAGAACAGACTGAGGTTAGTCTGTTCTTGGAGGATCTCAGCTCGGGGGTGAGTTCTGGAGATAGAAGAACTCTAAGGTTGGGAGGACTGGTCATAGGAAGAAGTGGTATGCACAACTAACAAATAAAATTCTATTATATAATGTATTCTGAAATCTTAACTTTTTATTTGACTGGAAATTATTATATTCTTGTGTTGTAGATATGAAATTCCTTACATTTTATAGATTTTATCAAAAGAAATGATCCTTAAAAAAAAAAAAAAAAAACTGTATAGTTGTAGGAATAGAATTTACTGGGAAATATCAACAAGAATCTCTAAACTTGATATCGTTTTAAATCTGAAGATATATTCTACTCCAATAGACAAATAAATTGTATAACTTGAATCTGCTTCTATAGTATAAAGACATATATGTATGAAATTATGTTGAATGGCTGGTGGAACCAAATCAAATAAATGGATAAGGTTCTGATGCATTTACAAGTTTTTATAACAGAAATGATGTAACTTTGTGGTTGCATGGGAGCAAAACTTTGAAGGACCATCTGCCAGAGTGTCTAAACCCTTAGAATGTTTAAATCTGGGGATGAGTTCCTTCATATAAATTATAATAGAAGTAAATTTACTACCAATTGTTGAACATACTATATTATGTAGAAAAGTTGTTGAGGTATACAAATATAATTAAATTTTAGCAGCTAGCTATGAAAAAATATGATTATGAAAACGCAACAATTTAAAACATCATATACGTAGAAATATTTAGTGTGCTACAGAGTAAAACTGGGAATACCAAAAAAAAAAAACAATTTCCTCTTCAGAATTCTGCAGGATAATATATACAGATATATATATTGATATAAACAGATATAGCATATGCAGTATTGAAATGAAAGTATTAGCAGAAATAATGTTTAGTATTATAATTATTCTATACAGACTGATTTAACTAAACAGAAATTAACGTCTTATTGAAATGCAAAATAAGATATACAATTGAGTAACCAGCAGTAAAAACAACTATAGCTTTAACTAGAATATTTTATGCTGGTAATGTTAATACTAGAAATACTGGACCTTAAAATTAAAGATATTTCTAATAGGCCAAATAAAAAGCAGAAAAGATTTTATATACAAGAAAAGATACTTTTAATATAACCGTATTAAATATTGGTATTCGATGAGTAGAGAGGCTGTGAGGATTTCACAAAAAAGAATTTAGATAAATTGAAATCGGAATTCAGATTTATTAATCCTATATTCTACAACATGCAAATTATCTACACCTGTGTATACTTCTTTCCAAATTCCTAAAATAAAATACAACTAAATATAAGAAGTTTAACATTTCAAACATGTAAGAGACATAAATGTTTAACGTTTCAAACATGTAAGAGACATAAATTTCATTCTTCTCAAACTAAGGCTTTATCATATGTTAAAGAATCAAGTAGTACTGCTGCAAATTGATTGCAAGATGTTATAAAAGTTATGAAAATGTGTATTGAAATATAAGCAGAATGGAGAGAAGTAATTAAGTATCCTAACAGAACGATATCATTTTAAAATAATTATACTGTAGCAATAATTTCAAATGACAATACGAAATTTGGAATAGTAAACTTCTGGATAAAGCTCAACATAAAAATCTAATGCATAGGATAGAAAATTTAAATGCTGTGAAGCCATTCAATTAATGAGAATAATTTTCTATGCAGCTCATGCTACGACATAATATATATATATATATATATATATATATATATATATATATATATATATATATATATATATATATATATATATATATATATATATATATATATATATATATATATATATAATGGTTCTAACTAGGAATCAAAGTAGAAATGAAACTATTTTATATTCGAGCAGGATTGTAAATACGATAATAAAAATTATGGCATTGACAATCCCCACATCGAAACATCATTTCGCCATACTGCAAACATAGAGGAAATAACTAGAAGTCTAGCATTACCGTAATGAAATCTAACAAATTGTTTAAATACGTGGCATCCTAGGAGGCCGTAACTTTTTTCATAGTCCAGAAATAAACTTTATAAATTTTACAGAGTGGTGAAGAGTAATAGAATGTTTAGAGCTTAAAAATTTTAACTAGTAAATTTTTCCACAGAAAACAAGAAAGAGAAAAAAAAACGTTTGAGCCAAATGTTAGACCCATATCGAAAAGTACATCAAACTACAAGCATCAATGAGTCCCTTGATTCGAGGTGACCAACCTGAGTGATAAGATGAAATGGATTATAAGACAGAAACTGCAATAAGCCAAAAGAGATTGGTAAATGAGAAACATTGTAGCTAGGTAAGGGATTACCTACAGAAACGAAGGAATCCTAAATCAAATAAGTTAGAAAAACAAGAAATTTAATATACAAAAAGATTTAGAGTCAAAACAAATGTATATTACCTTGAGGAATTTAGTATAAAAATCCTCTCGTTAATACTGAAACTCTGCAACCGAAAAGAATACATGTACCTTAGATGAAACCTCAAAAAATGTAATCTCTCAAAGTTGCAAAATTAAAATAAATCGTCTCTTATAGCAACAAGAGGAGGAGACAAAATTGCGGAACTATAACATTTACCAGTGAGGTTAACGTTCAATGAAAATTTACAACGAAGAGTTTGTATCAGCGAGCATCCTCATAAAGTTGAAATTTCTTGTATGGAAGTCGTAGGACATACGAATGAAAATGGGATTACATTCAGTCAATATATGAGCTGAAATTTTTATGAAGAAATTTCATAACCAAAGGAATGATGTATACATGAAATAAATTCAGAGAAATGCTCAGAAATCAAATGCGGGTAAGGAACCTTGATACCTATTTCCATGAGGGTCAATTTCCCTCTAAGCGTAGTAGAAAATTTAATTGGTTCCATAGCCTGAGTAATGAGCCAAAAAGGGAAGAAGCTTAGTACTGGAAATCAGGTGGAACAAAATGAAGCATTCCATTGAAAATTTCACGATGAAATAATACATGTATTGCACCAAAACCCTAAGAGAGCTATGCCATCCATGTGGCAAAATCTGGGAGTAACATACTTCATTTAGGGTTTTGGGTGGGGGAGAAATGAGAAGTTCTACCCACTGACTGAAGAAATTTAATTCACATATCAATCAATTTAATGCCAAATAACCTAACAGTACTTATCTAGTCCTCGAGAATGGTACTCGAGTTTAAAAATGGTGGAGAAATAGTTGGCGGTCTACACCTACCATAACATAGTACTGTTGAACATTTAAGAAGTTTGGGAACCAAGACTAAATCCCCAATTGGATTGCCACGTAAATGTTATCAGTACAATGTATAAGATTGATGAAATCGTTATAAATCCAAGGAGCCGTATGTTATAGATATGACAACCACCATAAGGGTCGAACTTAGAATATCACTAAGTTTCATTTGAATGAATCGTATGCAAATTTCATGGTCGAAAATTAAAATGATAAATATAGTGTGAAGAAGTATGTAAAGCTTCACCTTGATACTTTACCTTTTATAAAAATAAATCTAATGTTGTATTGACTAAAGTCAATTTGAATAAAAATCAAAAGCATTAAGGGTATAATGTTTTAATTTCCCTAGTATTCCCATGAATGAAATGATAAGGGCTAAAGGTATAAAATAATAACAATTGTGTAGGAAATATCAAAATGCTAATCATTATAGGGGAGATAAATACCTATGAGAAGGGATATTTAAATATATGAGTTAAATGTCCTAAATTTGTTTTATGAAGTGTTGTGTAAAAATAAATCTTGGATATATAAACATGTTTGTAAATCATTAAGAGAAGTGAGGATTTGGTTAGAAAACAATGTAATATATATATATATATATATATATATATATATATATATTGGAAATGATGAACATTAAAGTTATCAATTGGTTCAATGGTAGCTTTAGGATGGAAGAATTGTTTTCAGAACCCATTTTGGAGCAGCTGAAGACAGTCAAGGCACAATTCTTGAAGATATCATTCCATCATATTTATAGAGAATTTTAGGTAGATGCTAATGGATTCTCTAAAGAGGGTTTGCTGATGACGCAAAACTATTGTCTAGCATGGGAAAGTAGGTATGGTGTAAGCCTTCAGGATAGGTCAATGCAAAACCACCAGTATAACTACTGAATTTACACCATAGGAAAATACTAAACACTATTAATGGAAAAATAATTGCCTCTTTTATTATTCAAAGCATCCAATGTATCTATATATTGTTCATAACATAAATTTTTTAATAATGGGAGTCAAAAAACATCTTGCTTGAAGCAATAGTTAGATCATACTAGCAAGACAATAACTTCAAATTATTTATGACACCATTATGCATAGATGCAAATAATGGGAATTTAACACATGCCTCAATCTTGACAGAATATAAAATTTTGAATGATTGGTTTCTTGTAAATGTACTCCACAACATGCTATAATGTGATATGTTTAGGAAAATATTTTCTCAAGCTCCACACAGGATAAGGTTTTAGAACTAAGGAAAAATATTTATGATGTTACTTGTTTACATATTTGAGAAAGCTTCAAGGGTTGCAATCAAAATCTTAAAATTATGTTTCTTGGTGGAATGTGAAACATGCTTGGATTTTTATAGTGATTCAATTCATGTTTAGGAACAAGGTAACTGTGAATGAACCAATTTTTTTTTTTCATTTTTCTACGTTGGATTCCCATTCTCTCTAAGTTATCAAAGGAAAGATAAAACTTGATTAGACTAAGGGATAAAATATTCCATTTCCAAACTTTGACCTTAGAGGGAAGTGCACTACACTTTTTTGATACTTCCAGACATTTTGAGGGGATGCCAATAGAAATGTCAATTTTGTTGGATACAGTGGCATTGGTTACTTTTAGAAAAGTTATATTTGTCAAATATGTTATTTTCATGAAGAAATATTTCCAGCTAAGAGGATAAAGACTTGGCATGCCTAGGACATAACGGTGTTATTTATTGACTATATTTGTGATTTATTAGTCTTCCACCACTAATAACTTCATTACGTAGCTTTTCTTTTAGAAGTATATTACAACAGTGACTTGTTAAAGGAACATGATTCTAGTTTGCTTGAACATCATAAACTAAAAGGAAATTTAGCTTTGAATTAGAAAAATGGAATATATTCTAAAAAGTATGTTTTCTGATCAAAGATAGGCGCATTGCTTGATCATTAAAAAAAACAATCATGACAATAATAAATTATTTTGGACACGATGAACTACAAAATATCCAGCTTAAAAATAGGTTAGCATGTTCAGTTTTTTCTGCATCAGAGAAAAATGAATGAGTAACATTAAGTTTTCTTTAAATATTTATATAATTATTTCATAGATTCTAAATGGAAATTCCATGTGCTAATCTTGCTCAATTAATTATAGGGAAAACAAGCATCATACATAATTTGTTGGCTTATGGGAATTGGATTCCTTTTTCCCCTTGAATAGTATGTTGATAATTGAAGATTACTATATTGAAGCAATATTCCCAGTTAGTATCGCAATTTAAAAAGTCTTTCCTTATTCTTTTTTAGATTCTTGTTGTAATCTTGTGTTAGCAATACTTTTCTCCACCCATTAGATTTCTACTAACCGGTTTTATGGTTGAAGTGTCGCTGCTTATTAGAGATAACTAGAGAAAACAATATAACTACAAAAGTAGAGCATGAGACATTCTTATTACAAATTGCTAGCTTTTTTGAGTTTATTTGTGACATTTTATTTGCTTTGTTTATACAATTCATCAAGCCACATCGCTGCCACTATTTCCCAAATGAAGAAAACTTGTTCAAGTTTCTTTCTTTTATGGGCAAAAATGGCATTAACAATATTGTTAATGTTGAGTTATATATCGTATAAATATTTTATAGTATAATTTAGAATATATTCTAGTGTTCATCAACTTTCATGTCTTATACATTGCATTGTATCCTCTCTCTTTTTTATTTTGGTCAGAAAATGAACTCGGTATTGATGTTAAGAAGCAAGGATTAAAGAAAGAGGAGAAAAAATAACACTAGAGAAACATAATGAAAATTAAAGAGAGAGAAGATAATTCGTCTAGTGGTACCTGTAGAGCCAATATCTTGCATAAGACACACGCATAGAGATTAATGATCAAGTCTTCAGAGTTGGTGAATTCACTTGCAATGCCTTGGAAAAACAATTAGAATTGGTGAATTCACTTGCAATGCCTTGGCAAGGCAATGATAATTTTTGAAGTAATGAAACATTATTTCATGTGTAAATTTTACTCCAAATAATATTGAGTTGGAAACTCATATTGTAATACTTGACATTTTATATAATATAATTTATGTTGTTGGAATTATTTATAGTTGCACTGTATATTACATAGTATTGTAATTAACATATGTAACTTTCTGTTTTCATATTATATGAACATGTACATTGTATGAGATTTTTATTGATTTATATTGATTACTAATGAACACATAAAATCTATCTAAAAATACTAAATTAGTAGCTTATTTTTATTAATGATGAACACAAATAAAATGAATATACTACTAAAATAGTTGCTTATAATGATTGTTAATGAAAGTCACATGGGCTTCACTCAATAAACCTCTAACATATCACGTGCGATCATATAATATTAAACAACACCCATAATTTGAGTACATATTATAAAATACCTCTAAAAGTCAAATTATTTGACCCCCTACCAATATAAACTCAATACACCTTCCCAATTTAAAAATCCTCTATTTTTACTATATATTGTAGGTATCCATTTTTTCATTAATATTTTTTACACCCCTTTATATTTTTTAATTGACTTTGAGCTCCATTTTTTATAATTGCCAATATAAAAACCATTTACCCCCTATATACCCCCCAATATATTACGTCTTTTTTTCCTCATTATATATCCTCCGATGTGAACCCATGTGCTATGGTATTGCTCCTGCAGTGAATCCCCATGATGAAAGTAAATGAATGAATATAAACTACTAAAGTAATCATTTATATAATGAACATGAAAATACCAAAACAAAAATGACTACTGCAAATGATAATTTTTTTATTACAAATGATGACTAAATTGTGCATATATATGACTATTAGTAGCTAATTTACAGTAGCTTATAACACGACCAAAATTTACTCATATTTCTTTGGTGATTAATTAGTTTCAAATGATGACTAAAATTTGCATATATATGACTATTAGTAGCTAATTTACAGTATCTTATGACATGACCAACATTTTGGTTATATTTATTTGTTCATTAATTAGTTTTATCTGGTGATCATTTAGTAATATATTTTATTGTATAATTAGTCATTAATTGTGGCAATAAATGACAAATATATTGTATAGTTAATCATTATATGTGGAAATAAATGACCAGATCAATGAATAAATCAATAACCAAATGAATGACTAAATGAATGACCAAATCAATGATTAAATTAATGACCAAATATACTACTAGACAATAAAATCAATGACCAAATCAATAATGAAATTAATGACTAAATCGATGACCAAATCAATGACTAAATCAATGACAAAATAAATGACTACGATGACCTAATCAATGACTAAATTATTGACCAAATATGCTACTATAAAATAAAATTGAGACAACCAATTAGTGACTAAGCTAAAAACGACTAAAAGTTCGTCGCATTATAAGATATTGTAAATTAGCTACTATTGGTAACCGACCGAAAAATAGTCGTTTATATGAAAATTTTAGTCATTTTTTTAGTAACTAATTAGCCATTTTTTAATATTGATTCAATCGTATGAATTATTTCCTGTCACTATCCCACTTCATCCTCTTTTTTTTGTACAATACGACCCACGGTTGTGTCACTTTGGAATTGTAAAGAACAAATTTATTGATTGCTTTAATTTATGCATTCACTGATGAAATCAATCTGACATATAGTACATATGAGATCAAAATATACATTATATCGAAGTTCAACATGAATATTTACTTAGTGTAAATTTGAAAAATTATAAGTCGCTTACTCTTTATTAAGCGTCTTTTTCCATTTGTTTAGTGCAACTCTTCTTCTCTTTTGTCTTCATCCCTTTCATCACCCCAAATCAATGCACGTGGTCTGTTGTCCGATCTACTTGATGTACTCACTATCATAATAGAAAGACTCATATGATATGTACCCCTATGCAATAGATCCCTCGGGTTTTACCCTTTGTAGAACAAAACCTTTAAATTTCTTAATGTACCTCTCTAAGAAGAACATGCAACGACAAGAAACCACCCCAACTAATTCAACCTCATTTACTAGGTGGATTAGAAGATGAACCCTAGTATATTATAAGATGAACCTGCAAGTCCCTGAAACTTGTCGGCAATTCCTTCTCGAACATACAAACAATCTCAAATATCTCTTGACGCTACCATGGAATTCTAACCACATGAATCTCTTTTGACATGATCCAACATACAAATGAAGATAATTTAGATATGGCACGTCCTAGGTGTTGACGGAATTCATGTTTCACACACCCACGTACAAACAAAGGATAATGACACTGAAAAATGATAAACACATGCAATAATATACAAAATTAGTTACTTTATGATCTGTGCATGGGATAACATTGAGTAATATAAAAAATAATAAATTCATTCTTTTGACAATATACGTACTCTTAGAAGATTAAAATGGTCATGCTATTTTAACCTTGACAAATGGTCATCCATGGTGAAGCAACACCGTCATGAAGACCCTTATGAAGATGGAACCTTCACACCCATTATAACTTCCTTTGCTAAAGAAAGATCATTTTTTAAAATCCATGGGACATAACCTTCTTTGAAATACCATGAATTAGAGGGACTAGTGCCTACCTCCGATCCTGTAATTTCTAATCGTCTTGGCTAATGTTTGTTTTTAGTTTTTGAAGTAATAAGATATTTCCTAATAGCCACTGTGTCATTTTGTTTTTTGATGATATGTGCCTCTATAAAGAAGATGAAACATTTTTAAATATATTCATCGGATCTAATAAGTGGGTAATATTAAGATGCTCCCAATATGGGATGTTATAAAATATAGATTTCCTTTTCATCCCAGTGGTAAATTTCTCAACATAGGTGTCGAAGAATTCTATATCATCGAACATAGTCTCCCCATTTCAATCGAACATTTATATGAACTCCTTCTCTCTCCTATATGCTCTAAGCCATTAAGTTAGTGTCGTTATTGGAGGCCTTTGGGTTCTCTCTTGTTTACCATTAAAAGGATATGTTTCTCTTCTGTAAGGGTGTTCTTCTGGGAGGAATACCCTAGAGCAGCCATACATTGGTTTTCATAGGTCATTGGACCATCTAGTTTTCCGAGAAGATCCACAACATTTACATCCAAAATACCTTTTTGTTACAAGACCTGAGAAATTATTGTATACAATGTATATGCATGGCACGTTAAAGAATATCATGAAAATCATAACAATTACAATGAATTAAATTACTCATGTGCAAAATAATATTGTTACGTATATAAACAAATAAATAAACATGTAGTTTACCAGAGAAAATTCTTAATCCTGGATAATCATGTTTCATGTAAGCACATATGCCATACAATGTAGAACTCCTCTTTGCTGCGATGGGTCTTGATACATCGTATACATTTATCCCATCCCGTAATTCCTTCAACTCATCAACTAGTGATTGTAAGTAGACATCCATATTCTTCACTTATCTTCTACCAGGGACTATGAGATCCAACATAATATGTTCATTCTTCATGGAAAACCATGGGGAAATATTGTTATTGATCACTACTACATGCCAAACAGAATATTTGGTGTTTTGGAGGGAATATGGGTTGACGCCATCCATGGCTATGCTGAGTCGTACACTTCATACTTCATCCTTGAATTTTTCGGGCTATGTATCGTCTATATGCTTCATGGCTATTGAATTGGTTGGGATTCACGTAACTCGCAACTCACTTCTATGTGAGGCATGCCATCCCTGCAACATAACTAATTATTTGCAATGAAAGAGCTTTTGAATCCTTGGGATTATATGCATGTTCCTCAATATCTTAAAAGGAGGACCATGTGATTTACCCTTCTTTTATGATTTATCATACCTGTCATGCCCACATTTGAGACACATCTCTTTGTGTGCATATTATCCTCTATATAGAATAGAATCATATGGACATGCATGATAGATATGTACTCAACACCCAACATTCTCAAAAATATCTTTGCCTCTTCGTAGCTACCAGGAAAGACATTATCACTCGAAAGAACCTTATATTTGAATAAACTGTAGTTGGTGATCATGGACAAAAATTAATGCACATTAATGCTGATATAAGTATTAACTTTCATAAAAGTGAACATTGGCAATGTTCATTGTGTGATTATATTTCTCAAAATATAAGGGAGGATGGCCAGTTGCCTAAAAAATTCCAAGAAACATGCATTCGACAAGCAAAAATTTTATTTCAAGTTGTACAATAAAATTGTTTTCCCCAAATGGGTAGACTTTAATTGACCACTAGGTCCAAAGAGAGGGTTGGTGGAAGCCAATTTAAGGCTTTCGAAAAAGGTATCAAGGATATGAACATCATCCCCTATCTGATCATCATTCTGGAATGCATGTAACAATGTTGTCTCCATGGTAGTCGTATGCCTGAATTAATCATCCATACCAACCTCTATTTTATTGCCTCCATTTCCAACTTGTGAAGAACTACTATTGTTTTATTCATTCCTAATTGGTGAATTTGGACGTAGTGGGAATTGAATAGGTGGTTGATTCAACCATTCTTGGTATCATTCCTCTATGATTTTTTCTCTTAATTTGAAATTTTCACGGGGTACAACAAAAAATGGTAAGTAGGTTGCTCATCATCAATAGAATCCTAATAGCTTCAAAAAATATATATAAACACGATTAGTACAAAATATATGATATCAATCAGCATGCATGACAACAATGCATGATTAATTGGTGTGACGTTGAAATATTTATATTAATATATCAAACAGTAATTATTACCATCATTTTCCCATGATTGTGGCTAGAATATGCAATGTTACAATTGGCAGGGTGAAGCGGTTGTCCATTTTCATCTACCAAATGCGCCTTGAGGTATGCTGCTCCTGATAAGAGCTTATGAAGTTTTGGATTTGTTTGAATATTTTGTGCATCTGAACTCGATTTTGAATCTGCATGAACCTGCAAATTTGTATACATTAATTTTATTCACCTGATTGACATGGATAAAGTAAATAAATTTAATTAGCTAATGAAAATATAAATAAAATTTGAAGTAAATATTACATCTCGAGATTGATAGGGATAACTCTGCGATTGACTTTGAGAAATATTATGGAACGAGCTGGATTTTTAAGAATTGTACATTCGACATAATTATGATATTTTGTCCCTGAATTTGAGCAAAATCAACAATAAATTTTGGTGTACATACCTAAATGTAATTTCAGTACCTTAAATGGACTTCTTTTATCAGTGCTAATGTAAAGTTAATTGCACTGGTGCATTTTAGTTACTGCACACCGGTGCTGTGTTACTATTTGACGCACCCATGCGGTTATAAAACAAACGAAACAAATAGCCGCAAATAAGGAAAGCGGAAATTTATTTTTTAAAGTGAAAAAAATTGTAAATTGAAAAATGGGCAACAAATGATTCAAAAATTTAATTTCATAAAAAAATATTTAAATAGTAAAAAAATTTCGTTATTTCATTATTTTTGCAAAAATGTTCAGGGAGATATTTTCATGAGAGACATATGTGGAGTAAGAGAGCACGAGCGCATGGTGGAGTAGTGAAATACTTTCAAATAGAACTATTCAGGGAATGAGAATTTCAATCATGTGGTGATTCAAACCCTGTAGTATATAATTTCAAACCATTTGGTGATTAAATTTTACTGTAAAAACTATTTTTTTTACAGTTTATTTTTTATTTAATACATGGTACGTAAAATTTTTAAATTTTACTGTTGATTTCCAGAAAAAAACAAAAAAAAAACCATTCATACGCTAAACCCTTGATTCTTTTTATTTCTGCCTTACTTCTTCCTGTTTCTGTGACTTCAGAATTAGGGCTTTTTATTTTAGATTTATAGGGTTTGTATTGGTATATATATAGGACTATGACATCTAACCCGCAACATGACTCGGAGAGTTGGATCCCAATCCATGTTGGTGAGTCCTATGTAAAATAGTGCACCGGTGCGCTATTTTATTACAACGCACCGTGCACGTACAATTTGATAAAAATAATTTAAAGACATTTTTTTTTAATCCCTGTGCCTTGTGTAAAATATCGCACCGGTGTGCTATTTTATTATAGAACACCATGCACATACTATTAGAAAAAAACAATTTAAAAACATATTTTTTTTAATCTGTGCGCCCTCTGCAAATTAGCACACCAGTGCACTATTTCATTATAGCACACCGCACACGTACTGTTTGATAAAAATAATTTTTTTATTTTATGTCTATGTTAATTTGTGCATCGATTAACATGTAACACACGGGGTTTCCTTGTTGAGAGAGAGAACCGTATGGTGGTCCCCTGTTTTCTCGGTGCATTTATAAGAACATGCTGCACCGCCTCCTCCACGATATCTTATGCTACAAAAACTAACACTAGAGGATTTTTATTAATTTTTCTGTGTTAATCAGTGCATTGGTTAACTTATAACACACCATATCTCATTGTTGATAGAGAGCATCGTACGATGTTTCTACTATTTTTCCGGTGGATTTATAAGAACACGCTGCATAATTTTCTTGATTTTTTTTTTACCTAAAAATTTTGTGATTTATTTATAAAATATATTAATGAATGGTATGGCATAGGTTACATATTAATAAATAAATTACCGATAAGAAATCAAGTAACAAAAATACTGATAGCACATCGAGAAAAGGAAAAAAAAAGGCAAGTTCTTTGGAAATTATTTACGGAAATTATTATTTTTGTACTATATGTAAGCTTAACTAATATGTATTTTTTATTGTGTATCATGAAGAGCCACAAAATGACGAATCTCGATAAGATTATTTCTATTCTAAGACCAAAAGACCGTAAAGTCTTGATGGAAATTTTGCAGAAGGATGAATCGGGTGAATGAAAAATACTATTGATCCAATATGAGTTTATTTTTTTAATTTTCATTAATAATATACTTAAAAATATTAGGTAACATGTTTCAAACAATCTATTAGTTCACATATGTTTAATATTCTACACGGACCAAAAACTCAGAAAAGGAATGTTATTCTAAGAAAAGAAAAAAAACAGAACATGCAAATGACAATGAATTGCTTCCTAGCTCATCTCGAGTGGTGCTGGAGGTGAACGAAATAGAGATAAAATTTTACAAAAAAATGAGGGATCTAGTGGAATGAATGTATAGATGTTATTTCCACTTACAATACAAAAATCAATCCAATTATTTGAAGAATCAAATTTTATCTAAACTACAGGATTAGTTTCCAGAGAATTGGTCAATGAGACATGTCAAAATTTTAATAGCAAAAAAATACAACGACAACAAAGAAGGAGTGGAAAAGTAATATTCCTTTACATGTTTTTTCTATAATTATATGTATATTTTACTATCTAAAAGAAATACTTTATAAATATTACTTTTTTTATATCTACTTTTCATATATCAATATAGAAATTAAATAGTTTACTATCATGTTACATTTTTAGGATGATTATAAAAATCTCAAAGCATGAATGAGCTAATATCAGAAAAATGCTAGTAGGAATGTCGAAAAAGGTGTACAGGGAGATGGTCAAAGGAATCGACATAATTGCATCGCACGAGGAGCCATTTCAACAACAACATGCTTCAAATTTAATATGTAATCATTGAGTTTTTTATTAGGTACAATAAATAAATAATTTAGCATTAAATTTTAATTTTCAAGTATTTTCTTACAGAAAATAAAAGAAAATGGAACCCATTCAGCACGTAAAACATGATGACAATGAAAAAATGGGTTGATATCTAAGTTTGTGAGTAATTGTTACTTCCTTATAACAACTTAAAAAGATTTCATTTTTGTATATTTTAAGTTGTTTTACAACAATCATCATTGAATGTCTTCAAACAGGTGCTAACATACAAAGAAGAACCATCAGACGGATTGATTGATATTGGGTTAAATATGGGTTGTTAGTATATGTTGGCATATCAAAAATTAATTGTGGAATTTGTAAGAATATATTGATCTTGTTTTACTTAGCTCCATCTATAATTAATAGGAAAAAAAACATTTTATATTAAATATATGATTTGTTATGGGGTATAAAACTTGCAGGAAACAAATTATGTAACTACGCAAACGAATGAAATATTGGAAGATGGCATGAAATTTGGTTTTCAAAGAATGTGTATAGTTCATGAGTCAATTCTTGCTATGGTATGTCATTTCTTTTCAATTTAAATTGATGTATATTATTTAATATTGCAGTTTTAGTTATTATCATAAACGTATATACACTCATTACAATTTATTTTTATGTTTGTAGATAGAAGTTGAAGAATAAGAAAACAATCAATGTTGTGAACAAAAAATTACTCAAAATAATCCAAGTCATGGAAGTAGCTCGAGCAGTGACAACACTTAGAGCGAAGAATGATGATAAATATGTTTGGATATCAAAGCAAGGCGTTGTATTTTTTGAAATACTTGTGTGTCAAATCAGTATTTTTTTAATGTAATGGACATAGTGTCCCAATTGAACGACAAAGGGATACCAATAACTCTCCCATTTTTTATGACAAAGAGTGTCTTATATATATATATATATATATACATATATATATATAATACGTTTTAATTTATTCTATTGCATTTTCCACTGTCAATGTGAAATTTTACACCACTGATTAAATATATGGATGATTAAATATTATAATGAAGAGATGCTAAATCTAATGATATGATACAAAAAATTAATCCAAACATCACATTCAAATGCACTAATAAAAAATTAATTTATATTATTACTATTATAGGATATGTGTCGACTTTTGATGAAATATGAATTTTAAAAAATCACAATAATTTCACTGTCACAGGTCAATGTTTCTAAAAAATACAAAATTAACACTGGTGCAGGCTAGTTACTGTGCACTTGTGCATTTGTATGCTAATGCACATCAGCGCATTTCTACGACCTATGGGCACCGCATAAATACCAATACCAATTTTAATTCTCGATGCCTTTGTGATATACTTCCCACCGATGCATTGTATAATTATGTGCATCAGTGTGTTTCTATGGCCTATGGGCACCACAGAAATACCAATACCAATTACAACGCTCGGTGCGTGTGTGTGATACTAACGCGATGCGCTTGTATAATATTACAGACCGGTGTGTTTATACGACCTATGGGCACTTCACAGATAATAATAAAAATTAGAATGACCTAGTGTGTTGTATCACTTACAATGCACGTAGTGCGGTTTTACATCTTAACGGCTTGATGCATGCAACTTTGACTGGCCTGGTGCGACTGTCTGGCTGACACCCACCACGATGTTGCTAAACACCGTGGGGCATCCGAATTTTTTTTTTTTTTCGTTCTGGTCCCTAGTAGGTTTATAGTACCGTTGCGTTCACTGTAAAACACATTGATGCATTGACATCTAATTTTAAAACCGATGAGAAAAAAATCTGTAACAACCTCTGACCACCCAATTTTTTTTAGTTGCGTTGGAATTCTGCTAGAAGCTCCACCAAAACCTCCATTACCGAAAATGAATGTTTTAGAAAATGTTTTTTTTTACAATTTTGGCAAATTTTATAACACTAAAAACCATCATTATAACCTCCGCTAGAGGGTCTTGTCCTTGTAGTGGAAGGAGCTCTTGGGGGATTTGGAATAATTCTTGGGGTCCGAACATCCATCGGGGTTAGTGGGTCATTGATAGTGAGTACGGTATGAGAGAGAGGGGTCTGCGTAGGGAAGGATTGGGGAACATTTTTGTGACGAGATCCACGAGGTACCTTTGTTATGTTAACTGGAATGCTTGGAATTTGTCTCCCTTAAATTATTTGGAATTATGTGTCCGCATGATTGGTTGGACATGTTACTTGGTCCAGGACTGTGGGATGGCTCATGGGATGGATTTCTCCAAGAGTCCCACAACTCATGGCTTCTACAAGAGTCCTACTTCCTAGGGCCATGGCAAGAAGTATAAAGGGAAGTTAGTAGAAGTCCATCCTAGCTCCCCCCAGAGCAAGCCAAGAGGTCGGAGGCCGAAAATCGAAATGATTCAAGAAGAAAAAAAATTACCATGAAAACAAAATATAGGAGATCCAACAACTCATTGAAAAATAGGAATCAGATATAAATAAACAAGCAGAGACAAAGATTGATACTGAGCAATGGATAGGTCTAATTTCGGACCCAGGCCAAACTAGAGGTAGACTCACGCAATTCAAACAGAGTTTGTTTCTTTAGTGGTCTATGAAGAGCATCCTTGGCAAAGCCTTGGAGCATATTTCAATGAGGCTAGTGACATTAGCTTAAGACTTACTAGATTATAAGATCGATTTTGATAATATTAAGTTACAGTTGAGGAAATAGGATGGGCGCCTCAAGCTTATTGAGAACCACATCTCGTGTATTTCCAAACCATTCGAGAAAGCTTGCACCTCAGTTCAAGACCCAAAACTTATGGAGTTGACCTCGGTTCCAGATGAGGCTGAATAGTTCATGATTGTTTATTTTTGTCTTTTTTCTTAATAGCTTCATGTGGCTAGCATTTAAATTTCGGGCATTCATTAGATATGACATTCAATATTTAAACAACTATGCATGTGGGAGTGTCCAGGCTATGTTTTCTTTGTATGATAGACTCAAGACATTATCTTTTTGGATGGCATAACACGCCATCAAGTGGCCAATAGACCCGATTCCCCATTTTGGGCAGGTTGAGGCCACCAAAATGGTAAATCTAGTTGTATGTTGTTTATAAAATGAATGAAAATGGAGTACTTCCAAGCTTACAAAAAAAAATACCAATTTCTAAATTTTAGTAAATAAATGACGACCAAACGCTTAAAAGTGATAGAAAGCATATATAAATGAACATTTTAGTTAGCTTTAAACTAATTTTTTTCTACCACACAAATTCATGAAATTGTAACTCAAGGAAAATTTAACACCATTTAAAAAATAAATAAAAAACTAAGCGGATTTCACTCTAAAAAACATCACAATTAGCACTGAGAAAATATAAACATTAAAACAAACAATACTATGAAAGTAATCATCCATAACAAGGATTTTATACTAGACATTGTTCTACTTTTACCAGAATGAAAGGTGTTCAATTTTTTTGTTTTGAAATAGCCAATCCAGATTGAATACTTTAGTGATCTATGGGGATATATTACAAATAGTAACAGAATGTGATTTTATTCAATGATTTAAGTACTTCAATTATTTCTCGGAAAAAAACCATACACAAGAGAATCTGATTTTAACCAATGAACAAATTCAAACGCTATATTACAAATGGTATACACAATCTATCTCATAAAATTTCTTCAATCAAATTCAACACCATGGACATCATATCTCTGATTGTTGCAACTTAAGCTAGAAATAAACGTGGGAAATTAACTCTTTGAAATAAAGCTAAGATTCAAAAAAGTTACAAAATAAAATAAAATTAGGAGGGATTATAGTTAAATTGAATTTGATATACCTACACATAATTCTACAAACAATATGAATCTAATTAGTGTTACATGAAAAAAATTACTTACTCTTCCTTGTTGCAAATTTTTTCTTGGCAGGTTCCCATGAAGACTGTTTTAGAACATGAAACAATTAGTTATAGATGGAACAAAGGTATGCATTTCCAAAAAATGAACTGAGAAATCACTGCGACTAAAAATGGAAAAGGCACTGACATGCTAAAATGGAGAATCCAATCGTCTTCTATGTTACAAAAAAGAAGAAGCAATAAATCCAACATGAAAAGGGAAAGAGAAAAAAACCGTTGATAAAGAATAAGACATTAACAATCAAGTTGATAAATATATTTAATAATAATAATAAATAACAAACTTTAATTCACAATGTTAAACTATACAATTTTTTGTTCAAAATAAAAATAATTCTTAGTGAAAGAAAAAATCCAATGTGCTAGGGGCTTAGCTTAAATATATATTAATTAAACTAAAAAATAATAAAGATAGAAATTCCATGAAAAAAATAATAGAACTAATAAAACAAGGGCTACTTAGTAGCTACTACGTTTAACTTAAATATAGGTTAATTAAACTAAAAAAATAATAAATAGAGATTTCATTCAGAAATAAAACAGTTAATAAAATATTGTATTATTGAATGTCATCTTACCTTAATTAAACTAAAAAACTAAAGACAATTTTTTCATCACAAAAGCTAAAAATCTAATAAAATACTGTACTATCGAATGTCATTGCCAAAAATTAAGAATATGATTAACTAATATTTTTTATATTAACCTATATAGAATTTATTATATATATATATATATATTAAAATATGTTTTTTAATATAGTAAAAATTTATTTTAAATTGAAAATATGGAGAAAAAACTATAATTCATGAAAATAGAAATAATAGAAAAAAAAGAAAATAATAGAAAAAAGAAAATAAATAAAAAATAAATAAAACTAAAAATAAAAATTAGTAACTAATAGAAATGGAAATTATTAAAAAGCCCATAATAATATATGAATGAATAAGTTTGTGAATAAATAAATTCAAATAATAATAATAATAATAATAAATTGAAATGCCTTAAACTATGGATAATTGGAATTTTTTTTTGGTGAAAGACAAAATAATACATAGTCAAAGGCAAAACGGTAATAATGTATTATTAAATTAGATCACAAAAAATTAAAAAATATGATTATATATATATATATATATATATATATATATATATTATGTTTGTGATTTTTTTTTAATATTCATTTTTTGTTTTATAATTAGATTTATTAAAATAGGTTTTTAATATAATAATTATTCATCTCAAATTGTAAATATGGAGAAAAAATTACAATTCATGAAAATGAAAATAATAGAATTAAAAAAAAAAAAAAGCATACACAAAATTAGTATCTAATTGAAATGGAAGTTGCTAAATAGTCTATAATAAGACATGAACCAATGACTTTACAAATAAATCAATTAAAAAAATTAAAAAAATAGCAATAAATGAATTCTTAAAGTTAAATTATGGATAAACTACATTAATTTTTGGTCAAAGAAAAACTAATAAGTATTTTTAAGTATTTTTTTTTGTAAGTCTAGTAGTACCTTTCATTTTTCTCTTTTCTCTCTTTTTTTTTACTCCATATTGATCAACATGTCTGTCTAGATACATTACCCGATCAGGGAAGGAAATTGAACCTGTGATGAGTGCTATAACAACCTTCCTTATTGTCATTCAACCAAGACCCCACAGACAAGTCTTTTTAAGTATTAATGTTATATTTTTTTTAGTTCATGATTTATTATTTTCAAAGAGGGATAAAATCTCATAAAGTGCAAACTTGGTGCAAAAGAGATTTGATCCAAAATTAAGGTGGATTTAGGCTAGTTTAATTTCTACCTTTAAATAGGTTATATTCCACATGAATAGGAGTTCTCATAAACCAACAAAATAATAATATTTTTACTATTTCAGTTTGATGTTATTTTTATTTTAAAATAAGATTATTTTTATTTTATTTTATTATTTTATTATTTTTATTTAGATAATATAATACTACATCTCTTCTATACTCGACAAAAAGACACTTCAAATTTACCTCAATTTTACCTTAATTATTAATTTTTATTTTATTTCTATTTGCACAAAAAAACTTTTGTTAAAAACCACATGAGATAGAAGTTATATCTTAAGTGCACAATCACTTAGTTGAGAAAACCTCTCAATTAAGCACTAAACTAGGAACTATTTTAATTGGACTAAATATCTTAGATCCGACTAATTAACAAATAAGCAACTCACATAACAATTAAATTTATGATGAATAATCTTATTGATGTACACAAGAAAAGTAGGAGTTAAATATTCAAGTCCTTCCTGCTTCAATGAGTAATTATCTTTGATATTGTTGTCTCCAAGGTCTTTATTAGCATCTTTAAACATTTTCAAAGTATCATAGAGTGAAATCTTTCAATTTCTCTCATAATCCTCATAAAGGTGTAGTGAGAAAACTAGATTTCTGAGTTCCACTCTCTAACCTCAGAATCATCGATCTCCCAAAGTCAATTACTGAATGTCGTTCTAAGCTGTCGCATAACCTCAAGAAAAGACCACTCCCACATATTCGAAAAGACCACTCCCACATATTCAACAAAAATTTTCGCATAACCTCAAGAAAAGACCACTCCCACATATTCAACAAACGTTGTCGCATGACGTCAGGAGAAAAACACTACCACATATTCAACAAATGAGGGATCCTTCCCTAAATCCATAACTACCAAACTATCTAGAAAATAATTCATATTAAATTTCACACCACTTGATCTCTTAAAATAGTTTCTTCAGACACTATCAATCATACGTTTGCAATAACTAAATTATTACTCTTTCTATACACCAACCCCCATCCACTAAAATACATAAGTGCTAAACATTATACTCACCAATCATATAAATTACCTTTCTAGATATGAAATCTATCATTTCTATATATTACAACACGACCTTAATCTCATTTTAGAAATTCAACTTTAATCTCATTTTAGAGATTCATCATCATTTTGCAAACATAAATATAACAACATTTTCCTAATAAAAACAATATAACTACATTAACACTATGGATAATCATACTATATAAATTCTTGTTTGTGCTCACAACATTAATAATCTAGTTTAATGAATCAAGAAAACTAAATATGATTCTCTCCTTCGCTGGATGAAAAATGTGCCCTGGTATATCGCAGATCCATTCTAGATTGACATATTCATTCCCACAGTCACCGTTTTCGACTCTTTTGACAACAGAGCACCTAGAGACTCATTTACAATAAGAAATCTCTTTCCTGAGATTGAAAAAATATGGCAGTGTCACACTTTGAACGACAACATTGGATCTCATCATTGGAAGCAGTAATTAGGTGTTCCACATTTCTCCAGCTGTAAGGGTATCTCAGAAAAGAAACCGCGTGTGAGAGATTGGATCTCTCAGGATGAAGCGATCTTCTCCGTCTCCAGAAATATTGACCAAAAAATGAGAGAGGAAGAAACCACTAACATAGGACTAGAACCAAAACCGGAAATACATTCAACCAAAACAAACCAAGGACAGGTTGCCCATACATTACTTAATTCACTCTCCCATGATACACGAGTGGACTCATGCCACAAGGATTAATGTTGCAAATTGATTGAGCACATTGTGTACTGACAGTCGATTGAGAGATGTTGAATTAGAGAATTTCCATTCCAATTTCATACCACAAAATTTCATCTTCAATTATTTCATATCACTCAGCCTTCACGTGCAAGGGATCCAAAGCTAAACGATGACCAAGTATCCTTACGTCTCACACGTAGCTCCAAAACTCCACATTTTTGATACGCCAGTCCCTTGCCTTACTCCTCCGCGTAGCCACAAAATATCTCAAACCAGGCGCTCAACACAAAATGTCGAAACAGCTAATGCACACAGGGTGCCACACTATTCAGGGTTTCGGTCGAAAGTGCTGCAAAACACACACCACAATACGCTCTCGCTAAACACACAAATCACACCAATTCAATCTACATCCATAGCAGATTATATGTTCTGCTCTCCTTAGGGGAGTCACTAGAGAGCGAATCGTTCTAATACAAGTTAGAAAACCGATTGTACACCCAAAATCTATTTTATATTACATTAAATACACTTATAATTAGTATAACCATATAAAAAATATTTATGTGGTTGATATTGCCAAAGGTTTCATAAATATAATAAAAAAATTATTGAAACAGGAAGAATACCTTATCAATGCACACATTTACATTAACCATGTATAAAAAGGTTATGGGTGAACTTTAACTTGAGGAAAAAAGGGAAATACACATGTTATTGTAAAAGGAAATTTTGCTAAATAAAATTTGATTATATTAAAATGAATTTTATAAATAATAACTAGGAACTTATGACAGAGGAACTTACTAGAATTGGAATAATCTCAAATCCCTAAGAAATTTGTTAGTGGAGAGCCAGTTGACACGAATTTAATTTTTTAAATTTATTAATGAAAAACTTATCAAATCTTTAGAAGATTTATAATTTTTTAAACTTATTAAAACTCAATGCAACTTAACATATATCAATTATTGGCTGAAGATATAAATTCTATCTTAATAGCCAAATCACTTAGTTGAGAAAATCTCTCAACAAAATACTAAAGTAGAAACTATTTTAATTAGACTAAATATCTTAGATCCAACTAATTAAAAATTAACCAAATGACATAATAATGACATTTACAAGTAAGAATTACATCTCCAATTTTTTCTTAATTTTTAAAAATAATACTAATTATAAATTAAAAATCATTAAAAAATACATTTTAAGGAAAATTATCATTCGATATATTATTTAAGAATTTTAAATATGTATTTCTTTATTACATATTCTTTGTTTATGAAATAGCCACATAAATTATGATAATCCTTAAATTTGTATCAATGTGTGAGAGATGTAAAGTTAATCACTGTAAATATTTATTATTAAAAAACATTAAATTCGAGTTAAACATTTATTTCTATCACCATAATAACTTTTTTATTACCGTTAAAATAAATCATAATTTTATCATTTTTACTTTAAAATTACATTTAACATATATTTAAAATAATTCATACTATAGTTTCTTTTTATTATTAACATTGCATCTAATTAAATGCTTAAAAGAATCAAAATACAAGATTGTGTTTCTAAATGTAAAAGAATAGGTAGCAAGTTGTCATATATATACGTCATAGTTTGACACAGTCCCAAAACGATTAGTGGTGAATTATCCTATCGCATTAGAATTTAATTAGAGCGAAACCACAATGGAATAAAACAAAAGATCTGATGTAACCCATCAAGATGAACACATCATCATTGTATTGAGAGGTTACCCCATCATAATAAATATATGTTGTAATGCATTTTCTTACAGCATAATAATAATAATAAATTACATAATAATAAAATAAAATTTAGAGAAATTACATAATAATAAAATAAAATATATATTTATAATTAGATATAATTAATAATTAAATCAATTTAGATCTATCTTAATTTTAGAATTATTAAAAGTGGAGAGGGGTCAAATTTTTTGAGGTGCAAATATTTTTAGAGTGAAAAGGGATGTTGATCCTTTTTGGCACTTGATAGATCCGAAGTTAAGATGGACCTACACTAGTAATTGAAGAGAGAGATGCTCTCCAACACAATATGGTAGAGATGTTATAATGTCCTATAAACATTTTGACTAGGTAAAAATAAAAGAAAAATAAAAATAACCCCATTATAAAATAAAATAATAGAAAAAAATATATATGTTAATATTATTATTTTTACCAATTTGTTTTGGTAATTAAGGAAACTTGACTTGGTCAAGTTACCAATGGTTTCCATGGTATTGACCCATGGTAGTCATGTGAAATATAACCTATTTAAAGTGGAGAATTAAACCATCCTAGATCCATATTATATCTAAATTTAGGTCTACATCTTAAGATATTTAATCCCTCTTGGGGCTTTGTAGATTCATAGTTAAAAATGGATGTAAGTTAATACAAGACATGAAAAACGTAAAAAAGTAAGGATGCAAATATAAAGATGAAGAGAGTTGAAATTTAAATACCAAACTAACTTTGGCCTCTATAATATACTAGCATTTTTTAGAAAATATTAGTGCCTCTTTAGATAGAGAGCATTTTTCACTTGGTTCAACTCGTTAAAAAAACGAGATATCTAGATGTTATATAGACTAACATTTACTGAGAGGGATAACCATATTCTTACCACCAATGTGGTTTTGAGACCTAGAGGTAAAAAATATGCTAGATTTTTCTATCCCTAACTAACCTTTTTTTTTAAAATAATATGGCATAACTTTTCTATATGTAAAATCTTACTAGGTCAAATAATTTGAGATTTGGATGCCATGCATTTTTTTTCTCAATATTTTCTTCTAAAATGACTACTAGTAATTTATTAATACTTTGTTGTCAACCCTAAGGATTAGCTAGTTCGTATTGCTAAAATACCTCTCTACTGAGAGGTCATGGGATCAATTATGCTCGACACCCTCGAGGTTACGCTTTGAAATGAGCCGGTGAGACTTATCCCTTCGATGGATATACCTGAGACCGTTTCTGTGGACATATTGGCTAGATATAGGATTTCAAGCTATTGAATCATTGCTTTGTCAATATTAGATAATGTACTTATGTGACTAGATATTAATGATTTTTTGGCATTTTTTAATATTTTATGTGTAACATACACCGATAAATTCTCATGGAAATTCAAGGAGTTAATTTTTTTTTTATAAAAGTTACCCACGGGTAACTATCCAAATCACTATTAAATATTTCTTACTCATCATTACATATAAAGTTCACCAATTCATAATGAAACCTTAGTATAACAATAGTAAGTTGCTTAACCATTAGGCACCTCTATTGTAGTACATTAACATAAAACTATATGATGTAATCCTTTCATTCATTTCACCATTCGTGTAGTCGTCACATACTTGACATTATGAACATCACAACAATAATGGAATCAACATCATCAACTTGACACAATAATCAATCACATCATTGAACACCAATATACCCTAGAAACCCTTTAGGGTGAAAACCAACAAACGTTTAATTTTATTATTAAATGCTCGTGAGGGTGTTCAACCCTCACTCAATGTCTTATAAGGGAGACCATCCATTAACCATCGTTATAAATATTACAAGGAAATATACAAATATCTGGCTTAAAGCCATTACAATAAATATGATAACATTTACCTACTAATATTCATATCTTCATATCTTGATGGCATGGATGTACCTACAACTTCCATCGCAAAATGGACCATCCTGCAGCTCACACTCATCTGTGTGAACCATCGCAGTCATCTGCATGAACATTAATCATTTACCTGCCACCATGTTAAGCATAATACTTCCTTTTCATAAGTCATCATCGATTCTTGTTATTGATGACATCAACAAGCATTTATAGCATGATTAGATAAAGCCTCAATCAATTAATAATAAATCTTTAGCGATCATTTAACACATTCATGTGCATACCTGAAATGTGAATACAATATCACAACATGCTTTCGTATAACATCATTATGCATGTGCTAGCTATAAGCATGGAACCATCAAACGATGTCTATAAAATATTAACTAATATTTCCTTTGCATAAACACACATTCTTGCAAGCAAAATTGCTAAAACTGTAATATATTAGTTACAATCTTCGTACATGTGAATTATATTAAGTTAATCAAAATAACTAACCCTTAATCTATTACTTTTGGTGCATGTAAAGAAAGCCAATGTATATATTTTCCAAAAGAGTCTTCCCAAAGGAATGCTTAACACAACAAATTATCCAAACATTAAAGCATACAAATAAATGTCTTCATTTCAAATATTATACCAACATTACCCATATATATATATATTTTAAGGAACCAAAATATTACTTTAGTTTTTGTACATGTAATTCATCTTCTTTTTCAAAGAATCTTTTCCAATGTAGGATAACAAAACTTGTTATCATTTCCCATATACAAATGCTTATTCTTTCCAATGAAATCTAATACAAATATTGCATGAATATACCTAATATTATTCCAAAAGAACTACCATAAACTATCATAATAGTTTTGATATCATAAAGATACTTACATATTTTTCATAAATATTAAGATAACTCAATATTTCTTTTATCCATGAAAAGAACATACATCTACAACGCATTGGTTATTCTTTGTGCATGCAAGAGAGATAACTCTCCCTCTTTGTGAATACAAGAGAGATAGCTATTCTTTTAATGTAGGCAACACATACTCCCTTCTTAGAATTATATCATCAGGAAATAATATGTTCATGCAAAATATTAACATAATAGAAATATTTAACATAATAGAAATATTTTCCAGAAGAGACAACATGGATTGTTTTTAGAAAAACCTTCTTAGAATTCTACCATTCTTAACTATAATTTTCGTGTAAATAATTGACATAATAGCAAAGAATAACATAATAGCAATATTTTCAAGAAGAGACAACATGGATTCTTCTTAGAAAAAACAGCACAATAAGTTTTTCCTTTTTACCATGGTATATCTCTAATAACGTTATCTTTCTAAAAGATTGACATAATACTAATATTTTCAAGAAATACAAGGATTATATCTTTTACCATGGTATATGTTTCTAAAAGATTAACATAATAGCAGTATTTTCAAGAAATTACTTGAATTCTTTTCTGAAAAACTAACACAGTAAGTTTGTCTTTTACCATCGTACCTCTCTAACAACAAAAGTCTTTTATTATGCAACCTTTTGTTTTCCTGAAAAAACATAGGTTAAATATTAATATGCAAAATATTTAATATGCTTTTATTTTCTTTAAAGAACATGATAAAAGACTAATATAAACATATTTTTCTTTCCAAAATATTTATCTTTTATCCAACCTTTTATCCAATGTGTTGACCTTTTGCGCTCATCACCCATATGTTCTCCAATAACTCTCGTGATGCCTCAGTCGTCGTAGTTTTGCTCCTTATCACTCCATGCTGCTTCCGCTCAGCAATCAAACATCTTGAGAGATCATGAATTCTAGTAGCGAACAAGCTTTACAAGCATCTATCGGATGTAAGGCTTACGATCTAGGTCTTCTGATCCAAGCCTTCCGCTGTAACGATCCAAGGTAAATCAATGAAATTTGATCCGATCCAATTCAGATTCTCACAGGGAAATGGTGCGAATGGGTGGTGAAACCAAATAAAATAAAACAAAACCCTAGCATAATGTGGCTATATAACTTTTGCAAACCCTCCTACTATAAACAAATATAAAGTCATTGTGCATATTGCAAATACCCCCCTCCTCTGATGTGCATCTCCTCTTGATCCACAATCTTTTTTTTCTCATAAATGTCTCTTCCCCAAATCATAAATCACCTCCTTCCCTTTGTCGAGAGTGGGTGGAAAATATCAAGTTACCAATAACTGGTTCTTGATTCCAACCGATTCTTGATTAAATAGTTAGAGTAAGATTGATTTACCATGTGTAAATATGTAAGGTTGAGTAGGTATGTTATGTACTCCCCCCTTGAAGAGAACACCATCCTCGGTGTGCTTCTCACTGAAACTTAAACTTATACTCATGATATAACAATAAAAACAACCCAAAGGGGGTCCTTCCCCTTCGCAATGAAACACTTTATTTTCCTTAAATGCCATTAATTGAAGAAATAATGTTTTTTTCCATAGTCGTAAGCATGTATAGCTCACAAAAAAATATTTGATTTCCATTTTTAACCACTTATCCATTATTCAAATTCATAAAAATATAAAAAAATACTATACCAACTTACCATTACTTACCAATTACTATTGGAGGTAATGTTGGCTTTTACACAAGCTCTCTGAGAATGGTTGAACAACCCATCAACACTCCATGGTAAGAGCCTGTAATGTATGACTAACAAATTGAATCATATTAGTCACATAGTTTCAATCAAATGAAATACTTGCAACTATAAAAAATTCATGCAATATTAATAGATGTTTTAATCAGAGTACCTCCACAAATACTCAGAGAGAACCAACCCTCTAATCAATGCATCATGTACACACTATCTTAGCTCCTGCTAAAAACATCCACATAGTACTTAAAAAATTACTCAGAGAGCACTAGCTCTCTAATCGTACCAATGGTCAATTAATGCACCATGGCAATATCCTAGCCTCTCCTAAGATATTCAAAAAAAATATTAATAAACTAAATGAACTTATACATTCAGTAATTCATTTTCTAAGTGCTAAGCTGCTTTCCTCTTAATATCTACATAAGATATTTATACAATCATATAAAAAATAGATTTTAATTTAACACATAACTGATTACTTAACTTGTTACGCTATGAGAACCAAAATCGTAAACAAAATTCTCCTCCCAACCCATGGGAGTTGGTTTCCATAACTAAATCAAGTCATTTTCACATCCAGACAGTCATTTGACAAAGGCCATTCCATGCCCAGTATGGATTCCTCTTGGAAAAATCATGCCTATTCCTCTGATAGCGTCCCGTCTATGAGGAATTTTGGGCCAACTTGAACAAGATCAAAAATCAATAGAGTTGCCTCAAGTTTTTCCCCTTCACCATCTTGGTCAGCTCTCTCCCCTATTGATATCATATATCTCTAGGGAGAGGAAATCTGGGAAGGTAAATGCCATCAACCCCTCCAGGAAGGAAATCACCATCAACCCAGGGCCTTCTAGCCTTTCAAAATTGTTGACAGCTATTTGGCATGTTAAATTTCACTTTTAGCATTGTTTCTTATAGTAAATTACATAATGAACTATGTACACATTATACATAAAGAAAAATAAACTTTATGTACATCTTACATCATACTTGGCCTTAACATGGGTCCAATGATATAACATACATGTGCTATACATTATTATTTACCAAATAACACAATTATGCACATTATAACATGATACTTTAACATTTACTGTTGCAATTTGCATTGCAATGTTTGCGATTTTTTGCTTTCACAGGTTTTATGTTGCCATTAAGCTACCCATGCTTACTATAAGAAATAATGCTAATCATAAATATGCATTTCTTAAGCACGTATTATCTTACGCAATCATTTTAATTTCCTACATACAATGTTGTCATGCATATAAGTATATATAAATATTCATTAATGTGTATGTGTCAATAACGATTGGGGTGATAGTCGCATGAGTAATAGTCCAACATTTCTAATTCCAATAGTGTACTGTTACAAACAGTCTGACACATGAAGTAACTACTTTCTCACAACTTGCAATAATCTTTACTAAAAACCCATTCATGCATATAGGTTCTATTAGTTAGTCATACAACACTAACTAATCAATGCCACTAATAATCTTAATGCATCCATGACATGAATCATTTAAAACTAGTCATTATAGTCAAGTCTCACTACTTGACCCATTGTGTATTTTTAACATCTGAAAGGCTTCATTCAATTCATTTTAGAACACTCACATCCTCTTCAAGGACTTTCCCCATCTTTTGCATTCACGCATTAGTTTCACACACCATCACTATACATTTTCATTTTTTTCGAGTAGTGCATGCTAGATATAATTATGTTTATTAAATGTATGAGTACTATGTCATATACCCAAATGTTAATAGTCAACTGTCACTTTCATTAGTGAGTACTCAGGTTGTTCATAAATACAACAAAGGTTTTATTGTATTTCATAAGTACAACAAAGGTTTTATTGTCTTTTATCCTCAACATGATTCCAATGTTATGAAAAACGTTTTCCAGCATCATTTATTACTTATTAGTCTTCAATGTAGTTACAAACATGAATCACATATCTCATGTCAAAAGTAAGTAGACTACTGCATATATCAATCAATATGTAGACTTTTAGAATCATATATCAATCAATATGTAGATTTCTATAATCATACCCTAACTAATGTCCATTAGTAGCATACGTCAATTTCTTTTCGCTTAACAAATCCCAAAGGCGCCAATGCTGCAACCTTTAGCTCTGATAGCACTTGTAACATACACCTATATACTCTCAAGGAAATGCAAGTAGTTAATTTTTTTTATACAAGTTACCCATGGGTAACTATCCAAATCACTACCAAATATTCCTTACTCATCATTAAATAGAATGTTTACTAGCTCATAGTGAAACCTTAGTAAAAGAATAGTAAGTTTCTTAAATATTAAGCACCTCTATTGTAGTACATTAACATAAAACTGTATCATGTAATCCTTACATTCATTTCATCATTCATGTAGTCATCACATAATTGAAATTATAAACATCACAACAAGAAAGGAATCAACATCATCAACTTGACATAATAATCAATCACATCATTGAACACCAATATACCCTGGAAACCCCGTAGGGTGAAAACCAGCAAACATTTAATTTTATTATTAAACGCTCGTGAGGGTGTTCAACCTACACTCAATGGCTTATAAGGGAGACCATCCCTTAACCATCATTATAAATATTACAAAGAAATATACATATATCTAGCTTAAAACCATTACAATAAATATGATAACATTTACCCACTAATATTCATATCTTCATATCTTGATGGCATGGATGTACCTACAAATTCCATCGCACAATGGACCATCCTACAGCTCACACTCATCTGTGTGAACCATCGCACTCATCTGCATGAACCATTAATCATTTACTTTCCACCATGTTAAGCATAATACTTCCTTTTCATAAGTCATCATTGATTCTTGTTATTGATGACATCAACAAGCTTTTATAATGTCATGTCTCCCTTTTTCCAACCACAATTTTTTTTTTTTTTATACATATATATGGGTGATTTACTTGTCCTTCATGGTTGAATCTAATTCAGCTTAATGCACCCTTACTATATATGATTATCTTTGATTTATCTCATATGATAATTTGTTATTTAAACTTCCATAAAATATAAGACAACCCTTATATTTTATAATACCCTCGTTAAGTCGTTCTGTCCCACTCATACCTCAATTGAAGTTTTATTTCACTACCTCATAATTGAAATTTTGGTCTTTATATAATCTGAATCTTTTCAAAGGTTTGGGGAATGTCGTGCTATTGGAGAGGGGTCTTATTCCCATTACCATGGGTATGCTACATGTATAGCGATGGTGTGAATTACGTTTGATAATGATTTATTTTCTCACTTGCATATATACGAGATATCAAAGACCCGTAAATGGTCGACAAGTGTGGGTTTTTAAACCTCTGTCCTACGTCCCAGTGGCATGAAGAATTAATTTGTTTCACCCACCCGGGTACCTTGACTTGATACGAGATCAGTCGTGAAGTAGACACGTAGGTTTATGAATTTGAGTTTTGTGTATCAGAGATCCACGCCAGCTACGGCCTTCATGCGTTTGGGAATTGTCGATTTGTTTAACTGCGTGATAATCCGACTCTGAGTTGTTTACTGACATATGATACTAAACGTACGATTTCCTACGCTGGTGTTTAATGTTTCGATCTCCATCGGGATTTTCAGGAGTCCTTGTCTATGCGTTTGATTTTATTTCGGAAACCCTAGAACGCCATTCCTATGTCGAATTGACACCGGGCTGATATCGAGCCACGAGCTAGGGTTTCAACGAAAACAAATTTTTTTCGAGCCTCGTTATCTTCCAGAGTTTTCGTTTCATTTCATTATCCTTTCTCATATGCATCTCTGCTTTTCGCTTTACTCCATGAAGTGCCGCAACTCGGGAGGATGTTTACCAACGCGTGGTGCTGGTTTTCAGGAGGAAGGTAACCAAGTTCACTTTTGGAATTTTTTTTTTTTCCTATGGTCGATGTCTTTCAGATTTGCTGATGTATATGCTATGAATTTTTCTGTTGGTTGCCAGAACGGTGCCTCATCCGAACATGCGTTGGATTGTTTACCAAGTCCGCAGACTCCAACCCTCGGCGTTCTATGGCTATGCTTCTCCCTTTTGCATCTGAGTTCTGAAGAGGGGTGAGGGTTTTGAACCCCGATAGACAGCCTGAGCGGGTGCAAAGCGAAGTCTCTTCAACTCGTTATGGTTAGTTGAACCCTCACTGTGTTTATAAGTTGTGATAGACGTGCATATGGATATATGATAACCAATTGTATTCTGATTTCTACAGATACCCTTGACTACGATGGATGCAATTCTTCTATTTTTCTTCAGGGTTTCTAATCGTTCCTCATCACGTTTACAGCTAACCCTGGTTCCCGCCATTTCCATATCATACCATCTCCTGGTCTATCGACTCGGTTTTTGGGCTTGCGCCTCTTCAAATGCGTATGGTATATTTTGGTTTCAGGTTATGTGAGCACACTGGCAAACGAAACTCCCGACCATGCTCGTTTGCCATTTCCTCTGGCAACGACCGAGTCGTTCCTTCAATCTCCCTCTCAGGGGTTTCGTTTTATTGTGTACACAGTGGACGTCCTACCAACTATGTTAGTTTTTCGTTTTGCCATTGCTTTATGTTGCAGGGTATGACTGTCTAGCAGTCAACGTTGTATCAAGACTATATGATATTGGTTTTTACACACAATTTGTGCATACACTGCGCCACATTTCTATTTGATTTTATTTATGTATTTAATGTCGAGAAAAAATGGATTATGCGCACAGTTTGGTTTATCTTCGCTTCGAGGTCTGTTGCTATGCTGACCTTGCCCTTCACTTGTCGGTGTGTTGGTCATGAAACTCGTTCAGGTGGTCTATGGTCGCCCCTTCCTTAACCGCATTTTCTCTCCTACAAGTTTTTTTTTCCTCGTTATATAATTCGTGCTGGTCTCGCACTAGAAGTATAACCTATCACTACTGTGTATGAAATATTTGCGCACTATGTTGATTACCTTCTGGAATTTGGTTTTATTTATCTTTATTAAGTTCTCCTGGTGTTGTTATTGATACATTGATTTCCTGGTTCAATTATTTTAGATGACATAATCTTAGAAAATATAGGTGTTGACTGTGCTACGCACCGATCTAAATTTTTTTTAGTGTAGATCGATATTGTAAATCAATGATTCCATGACCGAAAGTGCTTTCGCATCATACTTGGTTCCTCGTTTCCTCTTTGGAGATTTATCTTGAGGACATGTAGTAGATAAAAGTATTCATTCAGTTTTATATGGGTTTCTAAAATCATTTCCAATACAGTTATCTGCAATTATAGATGTAAGGCATGAATATGATTAAATTGTTTTTCTGCATAGACAGAGATGTTTATACACCATTTACATAGTATAATTCTGTTGTATCCAGAGATAGACTGTTCTCTGCATTGATAGAATGTTGTCTCGTTTCTAAGGGTTAATTGACGAACAATAAATTTCTCCGAATATAACTACAGTAATACAATTTCTGACAGTCCAATTATAAGTGTTCTTTCTGGTCCTGCCTTCTTCAGGAATTGTTTAACCTTCAATTTTTTCTTGTGTTGACTAATACTCAAATAGCTTGTTATTATAGCCAACCACTTCTTACAATTTAAAATTTTTTTGATAAGATTTACAGATGCTTGAACAGTACTAGGAACTTCTGCATATAAAATTTACTTCCTATATACCTCTCTTATAATATGAGAAATGGACAGATTTCCAGTGCAGGCTATGTTTTTTTTTTTGAATTTAATTATGAATTCTCATGCACATTCTTATATGGATATAGAAACTCTACTACTACTTTGTTTTATCTCTGCTCATAGAGTGCACTAACATAGGAGAAGTAGATTAATATAAACTCAAGTGTTATATTCTGTGGACATACAAGTATCCCCAGATCTGAACAGAGATGGTTTAGAAATTCTGGTGGATTCTATTTTTCACAGCTAATGTCTACAACTCTACAGAGTTCTGAAGGTGAATACCTTCTACTGATTCTGTTAAATGTAGCATATATAGTATAATATATATAAACCTTTATATGTAGCCAATTCATACTGAAGTAAAGAAAACACATATAAGTAGCATTTACATACCAATCAGCAAAATGACCAACCTACCAACCTTAGAGTTCTATTTTTCTCCCAGAACTCACCCCCGAGCTGAGATCACCTCCACCATAGACTAACCTCAATCTGTTTAGGAGTAGCTTATTTAAGCTATTGTTACCCAAAGCATGTTTCTAATTCTGCGTCCAGAATCTCATGATGCTTTTCTTCCTGTTTTCCTAGGCTTCCCAATTTAGGGATTCTTTAAAGCTGTTTTATGCTTTTCCTCAGCTTTCCCAGCTTTTTACCTCTTCCCAGCTACTCTCCTCATCATTGGGGAAATTCAGATTTTTCCTCAAAAATATAAATTTAAAACTTATTGTCTTTCAAGGATTTTTGAAAGATTGTAGGGGAATATTTGCCTCATCCATCCTCACAGATTTAGCAAGTGATCTCATCATCTCATTTTTGGTCAATCTGCACCACAATAATCTATTCATTTCCTCAATAAAATGTTTAATTACATTCACAAAATAATTATCCTTTGGGGTCCACTCCCCTTAGGATGTAAAGTTCAAGTATCAAAATCTAAAAATAAATCACATGAATTGGGGGTGTTACAGATATTCCCCCATTTCGAAAAATAAACACCATCACCTTTGGTAGTGGTTATTCAACTTCTAGAGTTTATTTTGCAAACAAATATGGATATTTTTCCATCATTTCAGTCTCTCGTTCCCAGGTAGCTTCTTCAGCAGTAAAGTGCTTCCACTACACCTTTACTCTTGCTACCGTTCTGCTTCTCAATTCAATTTCTTCCCGCTCCAATATTTGAAGCAGTTCTGGCAGAAACTCCCCTTCTGGTTCCACCTGTACCACATTCCAATCAACTATGTGAGAAGCATCATGCACATATCTTTTTAATAATGAAACATGAAAGACATCATGAACTCTAACATGGGGTGGTAAGGCCAGCTTGTAAGCCACTGATCCCACCCTTTCTAATATTTCAAAGGGACCACAGTATCTAGGGGCCAATTTTGCACAACTCCCAGCATAAAGGGTGCTCTTTTTGGGTTTAATACGCAAATATACATGCTCCCCAACTTTAAATTCTGTATGCACTCTTTTCTGATCGGCATAACTCTTCTGGTGATCTTGTGCTGTCTTGATGTTCTTTTGTATCTGTTTGACAATTCCTTGCATATCTTGTAAGGCATCTGGTCCCAACATTAGTTTTTCTTCTGGCTGACTCCAGCTCAAAGGGGTATGACACTTCCTTCCATACAGTGCTTCAAACGGACTCATTTTGATGGAGGATTGATAGCTGTTATTATAGGCAAACTCAGCTAAATGTAAGAAATATTCCCACTTTGAGGGTCTATCCATCACATACATTCTCAACATGTCCTCCAAAATTTGATTAGTTCTTTCCGTCTGACCATCAGTCTGAGGGTGGTAGGCAGTGCTAAAATTCAATTTAGTGCCCATTCCTCCAAATAATCCCCTCCAAAAGGCTGCTGTAAATTTAGCATCCCTATCAGAAACAATCACCTTAGGGACCCCATGGAGTCTTACTATCTCCTTTAGGAACACATTCGCTACTTGAGTTGTTCCAAAGGTGGATTTCACTGGTATAAAGTGAGCAGCTTTGGTTAAAGTGTCTACTACTACCATTACAGAATCATGCTGGTATTTGGTTTTGGGTAATCCTGTAATGAAATCCATGGAAACAATGTCCCATTTCCATTCTGCAATGGGCAAAGGGTTCAGAAGACCGGCAGGATGCTGGTGTTCCACCTTAACTAGTTGACATTCCATGCATCTACTTAAATATTCTGCTACATCTCTCTTCATTCCTGGCCAGAACAACTTCTTTTTCAGGGCTGTTAAGATTTTCTGATATCTTGGATGTCCTGCATAAGGTTGTTTGTGGTATTCATCCAGAATTTCTCTTTCTAAAGACTCTACATTGGGAATATACAATCTGCTCTTATAACAGATCAGCCCTTTTTGATTTTGAGTGAAACCATTTTTCTCCTTTTCCTGTAATTTTACCAGAAGTGTTTCATAATTCAGATCTTGGTTTGCTGCATTAAGCACTAATTCTTCTACATCAATATGAGCACTACTTCCAATATTATTGATATTTTCACAAGCATTTCTGCTCAATGCATCAACAACTTTATTTTCTTTCTCTTTTATATGTTTTATGTCCATGTCGAAAAAAGGATAGCCATCTGGCCTGTCTGGCATTCAGGTCAGGTTGAGAAAAGAAATATTTGAGACTAATATGATTAGTCATCAATGTAATTTTTTTCCCAAGCAGATAATGCCGCCACATTTTCAAAGCATGAATAACATCTACTAATTCTAAATCATAGGTGCTATAATTATGTTCATGCATCTTTAGTTTCCTGGATTCATAGGCAATCACTGAATTTTCTTGCAAAAGAACTCCTCCCAATCCTTCTCTACATGCATCCGTACATACCACAAATTCTTTATCAGGATCTGCAATCTTCAGTATAGGGGCTGTAGTAAGTTTCAGTTTTAATTTGTCGAAACTGTTTTGGCATTTTTTAGTCCATTCAAACTTGACACCTTTCCTCTGTAAGGAAGTGATGGGATGTGCTATGGCAGAAAATCTCTCCACAAATCTGCGATAATAGCCGGAAATCCCCATGAATGATCTAACTGCTGAAACATCAGCGGGCACTGGCCATTCTCTTATAGCCTTTATTTTCTCCGGGTCAACAGCAAGACCTTGTTCAGAAATAATATGACCCAAGTATTGGATCTTGTCCTTATAGAACTCACATTTGCTGAATTTAGCATATAGCTGATTTTCCTTTAGAGTTTGCAACACTATCCTCAGGTGTTATTTTTGTTCCTCTTCACTGTTTGAGTAAACTAAAATATCATCTATGAACACAAGGAAAAATTTATCCAAATACTTTTTTAACACATTGTTCATTAGACACATAAATGTGGCAGGGGCGTTTGTCAACCCAAAAGGTAGCACTACAAATTCGTAGTGGCCATACCTGGTTCTAAAGGCTGTTTTGTTGATGTCTTCCTCTTTAATTCTAAGCTGGTGGTAACTAGTTCTTAAGTCAATTTTTGAGAATACTGAAGCTCCTCTCACCTGATCAAAAATATCATCAATTCTAGGCAAAGGATATCTATTTTTAATGGTCAACTTATTTAGTTGCCTGTAATCAATGCACATCTTGAAAGTTCCATCTTTCTTCTTCACGAACAGCACTGATGCTCCCCAAGGAGACACACTTGGTCTGATATACCCTTTATCTAGCAGTTCTTGCAATTGCATTTTCAATTCCATAAGTTCAGGAGGACTCATTCGATTAGGTGCTCGTGAAACAGGTGTTGCTCCCAGCACCAGATCGATTGAGAAATCAATCTCTCTTTTGGGAGGAAGGTGAGGGATTTCCTTTGGAAAAACTTCCTTGAACTCTCTTATTACTGGTACAGCATCCAGTGATTCTTCTTCAGTTTTCTGTTCTGTTTCTTCCACATGCACTGCATAAACTTGGTATCCTTTTCGAGCTGTTCTTTTTAATTGCAATGCTGAAATCTGTCTTACAGAAATAGGTTTTGGTTTCCCTTTGAGAATAAACATTTTCCCTTCCTCATCTACACAGTGCAAGGTCTTATCCCAGCAATTCATCAAAGCTTTCTTCTTTTCCAGCCAATCCATTCCTATTAATAGATCATATGACCCTAAGGGTAGAATGTTCAAATTCACTTATGTTCGAGACTCATCTAATTGAATTTCTGTTCTAGGCAATTTATGTGTTACCTTTCTTTTTGTTCCAGTGGCCAGTTGTACCAACCATGACTGTTGAAATTTTTCAGTTTTTAAGTTACATTTTTCTACAATCTTTGGACTAATGTAACTCAAAGAAGCACCTGGGTCAATCAAAACAAAAACAGGTAGGTCAGAAATCTTACCCTCCATTTCCACCATGGTTGCTTGATGTTCTGCTTGTCGATTTTCCAGGGCTGCACTAATAGTTGGTATGTTTCTGGCTATATCATTTACTGTTGTCGCTTCCCTATCTCTCATGAGCATATGAATGTTTCGATGAGGGCAGTCCCTCAAAATATGGGGTTCTCCACAGCCCCAACATTTCAAGGGCTCCTTCATTCTGACTGTTCCCTCCTTTTTACTGTCTCCTTCTACTGGTTTCGATGCCACTTGAGACTGTAAAGTTTGACTTTCTTTGGGTTTACTAAACCTTTTTTGCTGATGATCTCTGCCAAAATTCTTTAGATAGGCTGGTTTTTGTTTTCTCCCGTTGAATTTATTCTTACTTACCCAACTTTTTCCTTGATCAGTTTTTCCTTTGGACTGTTGGTAACACAATCTAGCTTTTCTAACAGCTTCGTCCATTGTTTTGGGATTATCAAACTCAATTTTCTCCTTGTAGACCACAGGCAAACAATTCAGAAACCTCTGTACCTTCACCTTTTCCTCCCTTATGTAAGATACATACCTCAATAGATTGGTAAATTTAGTAACAAACTCATCGATAGTGAGATGTCCCAATCTAAGCTCATGAAATTCTTTTGCTTTGTCATCATAGTACCGCTCATTCAAGTAGCGATTCTTGAATTTAGCCTGAAAGTATTCCCAAGTAACTGTCTTTTCATCTATGGCATGTACCATCTTTGTCTCCTCCCACCACAAGGTAGCCTTACCTTGCAGCTGGTAGACAGCTAACCTGGCCTTCAAATTGCTTTCATATTCATAAACCTGGAAATACTTAATCATATTTAGCAACCAGGCTTCAGCATCTTCCTCCTTCTCCCCGTCATAGGAGGGAGGTTTGATTTTGCGGAATTCCCCTTGTAATTCATTTTTTTGCTTATTCTGATGTCCAATAACATACTCCTCATCTGATTCATCAGTTTTCCTCTTTCCGGAACCTTCGCCTTCTTGGCTGTTCCGTGAGGTTAATTCCTTGATGAGCCTTTCCTGCTCCTCACTGGCTAATGACAATCTGTCATTCTGGATTTTTATCTCAGCCAACTCTTCTTGAAATTTTTGCAACATAGCCATCATGGCCACATTGGGATATGGTTCACCACGCAGATCAACATAAATTTCTCCACCTTCTTCCATTCTATCACTCCACTGTACACTACACAGCTAAGATCAGTGAACAGAAAAAAAAACAACCAACAAAACAAAACTTTTGCTACAGCAACCAAAATCACACAGTGAGTACACAGCAATTGTGAGCACTAAGTCACCAGCCCAGTTTTATAACTTGGGCTCTGATACCATTTGTCATGTCTCCCTTTTTCCAACCACAATTTTTTTTTTTTTTTATACATATATATGGGTGATTGACTTGTCCTTCATGGTTGAATCTAATTCAGCTTAATGCACCCTTACTATATATGATTATCTTTGATTTATCTCATATGATAATTTTTTATTTAAACTTCCATAAAATATAAGACAACCCTTATATTTTCTAATACCCTCGTTAAGTCGTTCTGTCCCACTCATACCTCAATTGAAGTTTTATTTCACTACCTCATAATTGAAATTTCGGTCTTTATATAATCTGAATCTTTTCAAAGGTTTGGGGAATGTCGTGCTATTGGAGAGGGGTCTTATTCCCATTACCATGGGTACGCTACATGTATAGCGATGGTGTGAATTACGTTTGATAATGATTTATTTTCGCACTTGCATATATACGAGATATCAAAGACCCGTAAATGGTCGACAAGTGTGGGTTTGTCAACCTCTGTCCTACGTCCCTGTGGCATGAAGAATTAATTTGTTTCACCCACCCGGGTACCTTGACTTGATACGAGATCAGTCGTGAAGTAGACACGTAGGTTTATGAATTCGAGTTTTGTGTATCAGAGATCCACGCCAGCTACGTCCTTCATGCGTTTGGGAATTGTCGATTTGTTTAACTGCGTGATAATCCGACTCTGAGTTGTTTACTGACATATGATACTAAACGTACGATTTCCTACGCTGGTGTTTAATGTTTCGATCTCCATCGGGATTTTCAGGAGTCCTTGTCTGTGCGTTTGATTTTATTTCGGAAACCCTAGAACGCCATTCCTATGTCGAATTGACACCGGGCTGATATCGAGCCACGAGCTAGGGTTTCAACGAAAACAAATTTTTTTCGAGCCTCGTTATCTTCCAGAGTTTTCGTTTCATTTCATTATCCTTTCTCATATGCATCTCTCCTTTTCGCTTTACTCCAAGAAGTGCCGCAACTCGAGAGGATGTTTACCAATGCGTGGTGCTGGTTTTCAGCGAGAAGTTATCCAAGTTCACTTCTAGAATTTTTTTTTCCTATGGTCGATGTCTTTCAGATTTGCTGATGTATATTCTATGAATTTTTCTGTTGGTTGCCAGAACGGCGCCTCATCCGAACATGCGTTGGATTGTTTACCAAGTCCGCAGACTCCAACCCTCGGCGTTCTATGGCTATGCTTCTCCCTTTTGCATTTGAGTTCTGAAGAGGGGTGAGGGTTTTGAACCTCAACAGACAGCCTGAGCGGGTGTAAAGCGAAGTCTCTTCAACTCGTTATGGTTAGTTGAACCCTCACTGTGTTTATTTGTTGTGATAGACGTGCATATGGATATATGATAACCAATTCTATTCTGATTTCTACAGATACCCTTCGCTACGATGGATGCAATTCTTCTATTTTTCTTCAGGGTTTCTAATCGTTTCTCATCACGTTTACAGGTAACCCTGGTTCCTGCCATTTCCATATCATACCATCTGCTGGTCTATCGACTCTGTTTTTGGGCTTGCACCTCTTCAAATGCGTATGGTATATTTTGGTTTCAGGTTATGTGAGCACGCTGGAAAACGAAACTCCCGACCATGCTCGTTTGCCATTTCCTCTGGCAACGACCGAGTCGTTCCTTCAATCTCCCTCTCAGGGGTTTCGTTTTACTGTGTACACAGTGGACGTCCTACCAACTATGTTAGTTTTTCGTTTTGCCATTGCTTTATGTTGCAGGGTTTGACTGTCTAGCAGTCAACGTTGTATCAATACTATATGATACTGGTTTTTACACACAATTTGTGCATACACTGCGCCACATTTCTATTTGATTTTATTTATGTATTTAATGTCGAGAAAAAATGGATTATGCGCACAGTTTGGTTTATCTTTTCTTCGAGGTCTGTCGCTATGCTGACCTCACCCTTTACTTGTCGGTGTGTTGGTTATGAAACTCGTTCAGGTGGTCTATGGCCACCCCTTCCTTAACCGCATTTTCTCTCCTACAAGTTTTTTTTTCCTCGCTATATAATTCGTGCTGGTCTCGCACTAGAAGTATAACCTATCACTACTGTGTATGACATATTTGCGCACTATGTTGATTACATTCTGGAATTTGGTTTTATTTATCTTTATTAAGTTCTGCTGGTGTTGTTATCGATATATTGATTTCCTGGTTCAATTAGTTTAGATGACATAATCTTAGAAAATATAGGTGCTGACTGTGCTACACACCGATCTAAATTTTTTTGAGTGTAGATCGATATTGTAAATCAATGATTCCATGACCGAAAGTGCTTTCGCATCATACTTGGTTCCTTGTTTCCTCTTTGGAGATTTATCTTGAGGACATGTAGTAGATAAAAGTATTCATTCAGTTTTATATGGGTTTCTAAAATCATTTCCAGTACAGTTATCTGCAATTATACATGTAAGGCATGAATATGATTAAATTGTTTTTCTGCATAGACAGAGATGTTTATACACCATTTACATAGTATAATTCTGTTGTATCCAGAGATAGACTGTTCTCTGCATTGATAGCATGTTGTCTCGTTTCTAAGGGTTAATTGACGAACAATAAATTTCTCTGAATATAACTACAATAATACAATTTCTGACAGTCCAATTATAAGTGTTCTTTCTGGTCCTGCCTTCTTCAGGAATTGTTTAACCTTCAATTTTTTCTTGTGTTGACTAATACTCAAACAGCTTGTAATTATGCCAACCACTTCTTACAATTTCAAATTTTTTTGATAAGATTTACAGATGCTTGAACAGTACTAGGAACTTCTACATATAAAATTTACTTCCTATATACCTCTCTTATCATATGAGAAATGGACAAATTTCCAGTGCAGGCTATGTTTTTTTTTTTGAATTTAATTATGAATTCTCATGCACATTCTTATCTGGATATAGAAACTCTACTACTGCTTTGTTTTATCTCTGCTCATAGAGTGCACTAACATAGGAGAAGTAGATTAATATAAACTCAAGTGTTATATTCTGTGGACATACAAGTATCCCCAGATCTAAACAGAGATGGTTTAAAAATTCTGGTGGATTCTATTTTTCACAGCTAATGTCTACAACTCTACAAAGTTCTGAAGGTGAATACCTTCTACTGATTCTGTTAAATGTAGCATATATAGTATAATATATATAAACCTTTATATGTATCCAATTCATACTAAAGTAAATAAAACACAGATAAGTAGCATTTACATACCAATCAGCAAAATGACCAACCTCCCAACCTTAGAGTTCTATTTTTCTCCCAGAACTCACCCCCGAGCTGAGATCACCTCCACCACAGACTAACCTCAATCAGTTTTAGGAGTAGCTTATTTAATCTATTATTCCCCAAAGCATGTTTCTAATTCTGCTGGCCCGCAATCTCGGATGATTTTTTTCCGTTTGCCTAGGCTTCCCAATTTAGGGATTCTTTTAAAGCCGTTTTATGCTTTTCCTTACCTTTTCCCAATTTTTTACCTCTTCCCAACTACCTTCCTCATCATTGGGGGAAATTCATATTTTTCCTCAAAAATCTAAATTTAAAAACTTATTGTCTTTTAAGGATTTTTGAAAGATTGTAGGGGAATATTTGCCTCATCCAACCTCACGCATTTAGCAAGTGATCTCATCATCTCATTTTTGGTCAATCTGCACCACAATAATTTATTCATTTCCTCAATAAAATGTTTAATTACATTCACAAAATAATTATCCTTTGGGGTCCACTCCCCTTAGGATGTAAAGTTCAAGCATCTACCTCTAAAAAGAAATTACACGAATTGGGGGTGTTATATATAGCATGATTAGATAAATCCTCAATCAATCAATAATCAATCTTTAAGCAATCCTTTAACACATTCATGTGCATACCTTAAATGTGCATACAATATCACAACATGCTTTCTTCTAACATCATTGTGCATGTGCTAGCTATAAGCGTGGAACCATCAAAGGTTGTCTATAAAATATTAACTAATTTTTCCTTTGCATAAACACACATTCTTGCAAGGAAAATTGCTACAACTATGATATATCAGTTACAATCTTCGTACATGTGAATTACATAAAGTCAATCAAAATAACCAACCCTTAATCTATTACTTTTGGTGCATGTAAAGAAATCCAATGTATATATTTTACAAAAGAGTATTCCAAGAGGAATGCTTAACACAACAGAGTTTCCAAACATTAAAGCATACAAATACATGTATTCATTTCAAATATTATACCAAAATTACCCATATATATATTTCAAGGAACCAAACCATTAATTTAGTTTTTTTCCATGTAATTCATCTTCTTTTCCAAAGAATATTTTCCAATGTAGGATAACAAAACTTTTTATCATTTCCCACATACAGATGTTTATTCTTTCCAATGAAATCTAATACAAATATTTCATGAATATACCTGATATTATTCCAAAATAACTAACATAAATTAACATAATAGTTATTATATCATAAAGGTACTCACATATTTTTCCTAAATATTAAGATAGCTCAATATTTCTTTTATCCATGCAAAGAACATACCTCTATAACACATTGGTTATTCTTTGTGCATGCAAGAGAGATAAATCTCCCTCTTTGTGCATACAAGAGAGATATCTCTTCCTTTAATGTAGGAAACATATATTACCTTCTTAGAATTCTATCATCATGAAATACTCTTTTCATGTAAAATATTAACATAATAGCAATATTTAACATAATAGAAATCTTTTGGAGAAGAGACAACATAGTTTATTTTTAGAAAAACCTTCTTAGAATTCTACCATTCTTAACTATTATTTTCATGTAAAATATTGAGATAATAGCAAAGAATAACATAATAGCAATCTTTTCAAGAAGAGACAACATGGATTCTTTTCAGAAAAACCAACACAATAAGTTTTTCCTTTTTACCATGGTTTATCTCTAATAACATTATCTTTCTAAAAGATTGACATAATACCAATCTTTTCAAGAAATACATGGATTATGTCTTTTACCATGGTATATATTTCTAAAATACTAACATAATAGCAATATTTTCAAGAACTTTATTGAATTCTTTCTCGAAAAACCAACACATAAATTTGTCTTTTACCATGGTATCTCTCTAACAACAAAAGTCTTTTACTATGCAATCTTTTTTTTTTTTTCAAAAACATAGGTAAAAGATTAATATGAAAAATATTTAATACTCTTTTATTTTATTTCAAGAGAATGATAAAATACTAATATAAAAATAATTTTGTTTCCAGAATACTTAACTTTTATCCAACCTTTTATCCAACGCAATGACCTTCTACGCTCAGCACCCATACGTTCTTCAATAACTCTCGTGATGGCTCAGTCATCCTAGTTCTGCTCCTTATCACTCCATGCTACTTCTGCTCAACAATCAAAAATCTTGAGAGATCATGAATTCTGGTAGCGATGAAGCTTTACAAGCGTCTATCAGATCTGAGGCTTATGATCTAGGTCCTACAATCCAAGGCTTTCGTTGTAACGATCCAAGGTAAATCGATGAAATATGATTTGATCCAATTTAGATTTTCATAGGAAAATGGTGCGAATGGGTGGTGGAACCAAATAAAATAAAACAAAACCATTGCATAATGTGGCCATATAACTTCTGCAAACCCTCCTGCTATAAACGAATATAAAATCGCTGTGCATATTGCAAATATCCCCCACCTCACCTCTAATGCGCATCTCCTCTTGATCCACAATCTTTATTTTCTAATAAATGTCTCTTCCCCAAATCATAAATTACCTACTTCCCTCTGTCGAGAGTGGGTGGAAAATAGCAAGCTACCAATAACTAGTTCTTGATTCCAACCGATTCTTGATTAAACAGTTAGAGTAAGATTGATTTACCATGTTTAAATATGTAAGGTTGAGTAGGTATGTTACATTAAGTTAACAAATAATTATGATTAGGAGTGTAAACCTTTTTGATCCAAATTCATTTTGAAAAAAATTCTTCCACTTGATAGTTTGAAACGCGTCGATTCTTTCATGTTTGATGTGATTTCCCAGATTTTTTTTTTTCAAAATTAATTATGATTTTTTTGAAGAGATTTAATTATGAATTTTCAAACACAACATAACTAAAATATTAATAATAATTTTATTTTCTTCATAATTATCCAATTATATATAAAAAATTATGTAGTGATATATATCTTTTCACATTTTATTTTCACCTCTTATTTTTATAATAGAAGTATATTTATTGTAAATGATTTGTCCATCGATTTTTGTGATTAACGACATGATTAAAATGGTCTTTCCATAATCTTGTAAAATATGAATATGTAATCAATTTACCATGTAGTTAAGCAATTTTGTCATATTCTATATATAACGTTTACATTTATTTCCTAATGTTTTTTTACAAGATATTCTTCGTGTCACAATCTAGCATGTACTCTCCATGATTTAGAATGAAATTATTTTTTCCCACATTATAGTGTTTACAAATATGAGGTTTCTTTGCTGGATTTGGTTTATCCACACAAGTTGAATTTCTTAAAGCAATCACTCACATAGAGAAATTAAACATCAATATACCATTCTTTATATTGTTAAAAACCTCAATGAGGGTAAAAATCCATCCTAGTATCCAAAGCATTCACTTTACGAAATATTAGCACAAAAAACAAAATTATTTACATTATAATTGTTGATATTTTAGTATTAACCGTTAAATCTTGTGATTTTTTACTAGAGTTTGTTGATCAATTGAGTGTTAAAATGTCATTAATATCTAATCGTATATGAACATTAAAACCACTTTATCTCTAAAACATAATCGTGACTATACATTATACTATCATTAAAGAGAATTAACAAAATACGTTTCTATATACATAGTAGACCAAATTGAACATAAATAACTGATAAGTTTCTAAGATCCTAACATCTTTTCTTAAGTAAACCTTAGAATAGGATTGAAGGATTGTTAGAGATGCCACAATATAAAAAGGAAGGTTGTATTACAGATTATTTGAATTCCTTGACCATCCCCCAATATCTTTTCTTTCAATGCGGTAGTGTTATGTCTTCTTTAATTCCCTCTTCTCAATGATATAACACCCACGCAACCTCCCTATTACAATCTCTCATGGTCTAGTTAGATAAAGTATCAATGTACCAATTATTTCCTTTCATTATTGAAAATATGAATTGGTGTAATAGGAATTTTCTCAGTTAGGTAACCATGAGATTGGAAAATGCAGTTCTAGTGGAGCATGATCTAGTCCATATTTGTTCGAGTTATCTCATGTTAATTGGGTTTTTTTAAAAATCATAACTGACTCCTTTGATCCATAGAGGGATGAGGTAACCATCTTGGAAAAATATATGGAATATAAATTCACATAATTAAAATATTTGTCTTAGGTATAAGGTAATATTAAGATAAATTAAGAGCATTAGAGATCATGATTGCCGCAAAATAAAGAAATTACAAAAAATTATAACTAGATTGTGAGCTTTGAACAATGAATCACACATAAATAAATATCTCTAGCCTAAAAATTATCCTCTATCCACATTTTATTTGATTCCACGCCCTTTGAGAGTCCATGAGTAGTTGGAAGGTTACCTGTGAATAAAGATACATTGAGAAAATCTACAAAATAGTGCTTATAGTTTCCAGGGTAGTAGAAACTACCTACGCTCAACCAACAACTTCTATCAGATAGGCCTAAGAACAAGCATAAGTCATATAAATGGTGATTTGAAAAGATAATAAGATGGAATTACAAGTATGCTATCATATATTATGTAATACATTATGGTATATTATCACCTCTCCTCAAGTGATAATGTTAGGTCCCTATATTACTACTGTAGTCCATTATTGTTGTTAGTGTAGCCCCCTTATTGTTATTGTGGTACCCGTATAGTCCCCATATTGTTATTATTGTCCCCCATAAAACCCCACTATTGTTATTGTTGTTCATTTACATTATTATTGTTCGGTCGACTAGGATTATATTGTGACCCCATGGACTCCTATATATAGAAAGGAGGTTTTGTCTTTTGAATCATCCAAGAATTTTTCATTAATGTAATGTAAAGAAGGTTTACCCCTTAAAGTGGCTAATTTCTAAGGCACTCATCTCTCTTTTCTTCTATTTTTGGAGTTGGTTTCATAACATTTGGTATCAGAGCTTTGGATTCTAAGGTTTCACTCCTTCAAATAGGTCATTGTGTAATATTCACTATAAATTTTTCTCTACAAAGTTTTAAAAGCTAAAAAAAAAATCATTTGCTATGAAATCCATATGAACATCATATAGGAATTTTAGATCTTGTTTCACAATAGTTTTGGATATATGGTTTGTGGAAGTTAGGGTTTTTGCAGGCTCTTGAATTTCATATCAAGGAGGTGACCTTGGGAAAATCGTCATAACTCTTTATGTGAGCATCGAATTGGAATTATCTAAAAAGTGGCCAAAATGACACAGAATGCAGTTTAGTGTGTATCAATTTCATATCCTAATGACAAAGGAGTGACACGTGTCACATTGTATAATTTCTCTCTATGGAACGAGTCCATAATTAGGTCATTGCGGGAGATCAGGCATAACTTTGACTTAAAGAATGCAAATTAGGTTAGACATGTGGAATTGTAAAGAAGATTCAGAGGGATAATAAAGTACCTAAGAGAGAATATTTGGGATCCAAAATTCTAGAGATACATCAGTTTCAATATGGAGCTCCTCAAAATCAAGAAAAAGGTGTGTATTTGTTTTTCAAATTGCATAAATCGTGTTTGAAAAATAAGTTTGAAATGATTCCAAGGGAATATTGAAGCATATATATATCAGTATTGGGTTCTAATATGGCCACTAAAAACAATTCAACACCCATTAAGCCCTCAAAAGCCTCTACTATGACTCATTCAGAGTAAGAAGTGCAACACCATATATCAAAATTAAAATACCAAGTGCACCAAATTTTTCTCTCGCAAAGAGCAACAAAAAATGAAATGGAAGTTTTGAAGAAATGCATGGAAGCTAATATTGATGGTTTAAAGAAAGGCATGGAAGCTAGCATGGATGCTTTGAAGAAATGCGTGTAAGCTAAGATGGATGGTTTGAAGAATGGCACGAAAGCTAATATGGATGGCATTGAAGCTAAGATGGATGACATGGAAACTAAGATAGATGAAAAAATGAAAGACAACATGGAAGACATGAAGAATGATCTAAAACATGGAAGTTTTGAAGGAACATTTGAAAAATTTGATACAAGAAATTATTCCTAATGTCTAAAAGGTAGTACAGGAAACTCATGTTACGAAAAAATAAATGTTAATCGTGATTTCATAAACTCTAGCGTTGGATTGAACACCCACTATATTCAAAATATTGATCTGAGTAATTTTGATGGCAAGGATCGTGTAACATGGATACTACGGATCGAGCAATATTTTAGTCTCCATAATGTGAAAAACACACAAAAGGTACACATTGAAACTTTACATTTAGAAAAAAATACATTTGATTGGTATCGATCGCTTTTATCTCATAAAACAATTGTGCCTTGGTTTATTTTTATGGAGGAAATGAAAGTACATTATGAGGATAAAAATAGCAACACGTTCTTTAGCCAATTGATAAATCTAAAACAAAAGGGTTCAATGGTGGAGCACATTGAGGAATTCCAAAAATTGAATATAAGGGTAACTAATATTCTAGATGACCACATGATTGGTATATTCATAGGGAATTGAAAGGATAACATCCAACATGAGGTTCTCTTTTGAGAACTTGATTCATTGGAGAAGGAATTTAGGTTGGAAAGAAAAATTGAAAGTAAAATTATGGTGGTAAGGAAGCCTACCACTCACATATATAAAGGTGAAAGTGTTGCTACTCTTAAACTTCCACAACCTAAGAGGTTGAAACCATGACAATTTGAAGAAGAAACAGAAAAAGGGATTTTCTACAGTTGTGATAGAAAATACACTAAAGGTCATAAATGTCCTAAGAATAAATTATTTTACATAGATTGTGAAGAGGAAGAAGAAAATGAACAATAAACTTCAAAAGAAGAGGATATACACCAGGAACCAGCCCTAGAGAAAGAAGAAATGAGTCTGATCATATCCTATAATGCATTGGAAGGAATTACCACTCCTCAAACTCTCAAGATAGAAGGACATATCAAGAAGAAAAATTTAATAGTGTTGATTGATACATGTAGTACCCATAATTTTATTCATTGTAACATAGACAAAAAATTTAGTTTCTTCATATACCTAGCACCAGAGTGTCAAGTGATGGCTGCAAAGGGAGGGACTATAAATTTCTTTGGAAAATTCCATAGTATCAAGCTATCCATGGGGGAATATTTATTGAATAGTACAATTCTTTCCCTTCAAATGGGAGGTGTTGATGTTGTACTAGGAGTACAATGGTTACAATATTTGAGGATGGTGGCTTTTAATTTTCAAGAACTTTTCCTGAAATCTTTTTTGGAAGAAAAGGAAGTTCAATTACGGGGTATCATAGGGAAGCTGAGAAATAAATAGGCTCTAATGACATTATAAAGCTTCTGAAAAAATAAAAACTAGGCGTAATTGCACAATTCTGATCACTAGAAGTTCTAACATCAAAACCATCTATTTCTCCAAATCTAGAAAATCTCTTGGACAATCATTCCAAGGTGTTTATAACTCCCAAAGGAATCCCGCCTATTCTTGATCATGATCATGCTATCCAATTGATTCCAGGAAGTGTTATGCCAAAAATTAGGCCTTACATATATCCGTATGTAGAAAAGAACGAAATTCAACGTATGATTGTAGAAATATTAGAGGCTAGTATAATTCAACCTAGTCAAATTTCTTTCTTTGCTCAAGTAGTATTGGTGCACAAGAAGGATGGATCATGGCGCATGTGTCCAGATTATAGGGAGCTCAATTAGGTCACTATTAGAGATAAATTTCCTATTACTGTGATTGATGAATTATTGGATGAATTACATGGAGAAATTTATTTTACCAAGTTGGATCTTCCTTCAAGATATCATCAAATTAGAATTAAGACATAAGATATTATGAAAATAGCATTCGGAACTCATGACAGTCATTATGAATTTTTGGGCATGCCTTTTGTCCTTACCAATGCACCTTCTACATTTCAAGGGTCGATGAATTCCATTTTTAAACCTTTCCTTAGAAAATTTGTGATAGTGTTTTTTGATGATATACTAATCTATAGCAGGTCTTGGAAGGATCATGTTCAACATGTTTATAGGGTGCTCAAACTATTGGAGGAGAAAAAATTATATGCAAAAACATCCAAATGTTTCTTTGGAGTGCAAGAGGTAGAATATATGGGTCATATTGTATCTCAGTAGGGTGTCAAGGTAGGCCCTAAAAAAATTTAAGCCATTAAGGAAAGGAAAGTCCCCACAACCATAAAGTAGTTGCGAGTATTTTTTGGGTTAATAGGGTATTATTGTAAGTTTTTAAAGAGTTGTGGGAGAATAACAGCACCTCTAACAACATTATTGAAGAAACACACATTTTCATGGACTCATGAAGCAAATAAGGCCTTTCAAAATCATAAAGAGGCAATGTGCCTAGCATCAGTATTAGCTACGCCAGAATTCACAAAAACCTTTATTGTGGGCTGTGATGCCTTGGGAAATGGAATTGTTGTTTTTTTAATGCAAGAAGGAAGACCCGTTGCTTTTGAAAGTCATACAATTAAAGTAAAGTATTTACAGAAAGATATTTATGAGAATGAAATGTTAGAAATACTACATGCACTTAAGAAATGGTGACCTTACCTAATGGGAAGACACTTCAACATAAAAAATTATAATGATAATATTAAATACCTTTTGGAGTAAATGCTATCTTAAGAAGAGAAACAAAAATGGGTCACAAATATGTTTGGTTATGACTTTGAAATCATCCACAAAAAAGGGAAGCTAAATGTTGTTACAGATGCACTCTCAAGAAAGGACGAGGAGGTGGAAGCATTGTTTTGTGCCATATATATTATCCAACCAAATTGGATAACCGAAGCAAGCGAGGAATGAAAGAATGACGAAGAAGTGTGGACACTCATTCAAAACTTGCAGAAATATCACAGTACATCTAATACATTTAGTTGGAAAAATGATTCCTTATGATGCAAATATTGCTTATATATTTGTAATAATTCCCAACTAAAACAAAAAGATTCTTTTGGAATTGCACACTTCTCCTTTAGGAGGACACTCGGGATTTTTAAAAACTTACCACCGGGTGAAGAAAGAATTTTTTTTGGGATGGCCTTAAATCTGATATTCAAAAGTTTGTGGCAGAATGTTTGGTTTGCCAGCAAAATAAAGTTGAGACAATTAAGACCCCGGGTCTTCTACAACCTTTATCCATTCCAAGTCAATGTTGGGAGGAGGTTTCAATGGATTTTATCATAGATTTACCTAAGTCTGAAGGAAAGAGTGTCATCATGTGGTAGTTGATAGAATTACCAAGTATACACACTTTTGTGAATTATCTCATCCATTTAAAGCAAGTACAATTTCTACTACATTTATCGAAACAATTCAAAAGATACATGGAAACCCAAAGATTATTGTAAGCGACAGAGATTCCATTTTCACTGGAAATTTTTGCACGGAATTATTTTCATGTTTGGGTACTCAACTAGCCCATAGCTCATCTTATCATCCTCAATCTGATGGGAAAGGTGAGATAGTGAACAAATGTTTGGTTATCTTTCTTGTTTCGTATGTGATAAACAAACAAACTGGGTCAAGTGGTTACCTCTGGCTGAATGGTGGTATAACACTTCCTTCCATACTCCAGAAAAAATGACCTCATTTATGGCATTTTATGGACATCATCCACCATCCATCACATCATATTTAAGAGAAAATTCTAAGCTTAAATAAGTGGAAGATCACATCGAGCATCAACAACAAGTTCTCAAAGTCTTAAAGGATAACCTACATTTGGCACAAATTTGAATGAAACCACATTCATATCAATATCACAAAGAGAGAAGTTTTGATGTAGGAGACTGGGTATTTTTGCGGCTACAACCATACAAAAAAATGTCCCTCAAGCAAGCTAAGAAGTATAATAAATTATCGCCAAAGTACTATGGTCCTTACAAGGTGTTGCAAAATATTTTTACTATGGCATACAAATTGGAGCTTTTTACTTCTTCTCGAGTGCACCTAGTTTTCAATCTTTTATGCTTAAAGAAGGTTATGGGTGAAAAACTTCCAGTTCAAACAATATTACCATAACTTGATGTGGAAGGAAAAATCATATTGGAACTTGAAGAAGTCATGGAAACAAGAGCTCGACAGCTACCAAATGGATCACTTTGAGAGTATCTCATCAATTAGAAGAACTTACCCACTGAAGATTCCACATGGGAGGATGAGAATTTTATACAGAAGCATCCAGAGCTACTCAAGCATTGAGGACAACACTTTTTTGAAGGAGAGGGGCATGTTAGGTCCCTATATTACTAGTTTAGTCCCTTATTTTTGTTAGTGTGACCCCATTATTGTTATTCGTGTACCCCTGTAGTCCCCATATTTTTATTATTGTGCCCCATAAAACCCCACTATTGTGATTTTTGTGCCCTTACATTATTATTGTTAGGTAGGCTAGGAATATATTATGACCCCATGGAATCCTATATATAGAGAGGAGGTCTTTTCATTTGAATCATCCAAGAATTGTTCATTTATGTAAAGTAATGGAGGTTTCTCCCTTGAAGTTGCCGATTTCCAAGGCATTGATCTCTCTTTTCTTATATTTTTGGACCTTGTTTCATAAAAAATAAGATACATGTTCATACATAAAGGATTGATTTGAGGGATCCCTCATGCATATTTTATTGGTTAAACCATATGTTAGAAAAAGAATGGTAATATTTGGGATTATTTCATTTTTATTAGGGACAAAGACATGCATCGAGGAATAAATCATTTTAATTAATAGTGCAATTATATTACAAAAACCACCTAGTATAACCATAGAAAGAGGGATCTCATATTTTTTATGCATCAAGGATTATTAGAACCCATCAGTTTATACATGATGTCTTTTGGTGACATATTGAATTAGTTTCACAACTTATTTTTGCATGCACCTCAACATGTCTATCTTAACTTCTCCTCAAATTATGGAAATATACGAAAAAGTGTAACATGATCAAACCCTTAGGTTAGCTTGAGGAGGTGAGGGTTATAGATTTTTTTTTTTTTTCAATTAGCTTCAAATTCCATTTTTTGTGCATTCACTATATTATAATCTTCAAGAGGTTCATGACTATATAAATTTCTTCTAAATCCAAGTTGTGGGTTAAATATACGGTCTTTACAATATTTCCTCAATTTTTCCAAGTGAATTCTTTCAATAACTAGCATGTGGCAGTTGATTTATCATTATGGAGCCCCATGTCATCCCATGAAGATCACATATGTGCTCAAGAGCCACCTCGCCCCACCTTATCATCTCCCAAAATATCTTAAACCTCAAATTCAAGTTAATCTTGAAAATTTGAAACATGCAAATCAATACACACACACACATTCATAAATATTTTTATAAGCATGTCTAAAGGTGTCAAGTTGTAGAGTTTATTTATTAAAAATGTTATATGTATGTTTAATATCTAATAAAAAAAGGTATTCTTCATTTTATATTCAAAATAAGGTTGTGATTAAATTTATTAGGCTACTTTCATTTTATAAATGGGGATGTGTAATTATTTAAGTTATTAAGAAAATTTCTATCCATGTACCAAAATTTTAATACTAATATTTAAATTCTTCTGAAGAGTGTTGGTACAACTATCTTTATCACTTGGATTTGTGTTCAAAGTTAATAAACATTTATCAATCATATATCAATACTTTTATCAATTATTTAACTTATATAACTATAATATTAATAAACTATTCTACATTATAATTCATGAAATAACTAGAATACACATTACACATCACACATAATATTCCACCACCATGGAAAACCATACAAATCCTCATCACATCTTACATGAGATTCGAAATTAGCAACTACATTGAGCTTGATAGAATTTTTTTTTGGGAAATTAGAATTGGGAAGAGATAATTTCTCCGGTTAGCTTGAAAACTCCATAGTAATGTGAACACATCTGGCACCTGCATATTTCTCTAAGAAGAGTTTGCATGCTCCCTAAAACAAATTTTTGGAGGCCTGAAATCTACCAGTTTGGAGCACATGGAATAGTGGCTCCATTTTTTTTTCCACATCACGAGACTAGGATACACACTGGCCCATATTCATCTTAACGCCAAATCTATCAAGTGCCAAGAGGGATTAAAATTTTTTGAGGTTCAAACCTCTTTTTTTAGTGCAAAACATGAGGTCATATTTGCACCTCAACATATTTGATCCTTCTCGGCACTTCATAGATCCAGGGTTCAGTTAGGTCTAGGTTAGTTTCAGTCACGTGCTCCTATGGAAAATTTGTTTAACATATAATTATTTTGATCATTTTAAATATGCTAAATATGTCCAAGATTAATCTAGTCATTTTAATTTTAAAATTTCTCACATACCTCAGTTTTTTGAGATGATAAAGAATGTTAATAAATTGAATGAGAAAAATTGAAGAAATACAAATTTTCAATTAAAAGTGACAACGTAAATAGAAAATTTAAATAGTAAGAATGTAGTCAATTACAAATAGCTTTCATTGTAATCAATATCAAACTATTTTCTTCTATTTTTCTTATTTTCACACATATTAGCTTTTCTATCTTTTCATATGGATAATATGAAAAGGGCAGTTGAAATTAGAATCCATTCAAATATTTTACTTGAGCTATTGTAGTAAATGTCATACCTTTTCTCTATTGATATTCATATTAATAATATCTTTCTCCAAAGTCAATCATTATGACTTATGGAGTGTCAAACCATAAGTATGTTTAAATGGTAGTGGTTTTCTATTACCTAGTTTGAATGTAAAGTGACTAACAATGTTCAATGATGGAAATTTACTCAATTACATAGATTTGACACGTTCAATAGGAAAAACTTTCAAGTATGTGAACATTTTATTTAAGATGAAAATTCAAGTTTATCTATTTATTGTTGAGTTATTGTAACACATAAATAAAAACACGTTGCCAATAATTTTTTGTGTTCACACTAAAATAAATGCACACTATTAAACTAATTAATTTGAAATTTATGTACGCCATGCATCTACGTACTTCAATCCAAAAATTAGCATTTACACTAAAATCAACACATCTAGTGCAAGCATTGAAAGGGAATTAAAAATCAACTGTGAATACTAAAATCTGTACATCTAGTGGAAACGATCAAATAGAAATATAGAAATAAAAAAATACACTAAAATCAATGCATTTATTCCAAGAAATAAATATGATTAAAAATAAACATCTACAAAAACATTAGTACATTTATTGTATGTAATCAAATAGGATTAGAAATTAACAACTATAATAAAATCATTGCATTAAGTGCAATCAATCAAATAGGATTAGAAATCAACATTTACACCAAAATCAATGCATCTATTTCAATTGATAAGAATGTTTCTCCCTCTTCACTCTCTCTCTCTCTCTCCCCATACCTCTCTCCACCTCTCCCTCCCTCTGTCTATCTTTATCTTCTTCCCTATCTCTTTTCCCATCATCTATTTTTGTATCTTCTTCCATCCCTCCATCCTTTTCTCTCTATCTCAACCTCCCAAACACAAAATATCTCTCCCTCTCTCGACATATCTGTGAATATTTCCATCACTCCCTCACTTTGTCTCTCTATTAACACCTCTCTCCCCCTCCATATATATCTATATATCCATCTGCTTCTCCATTTTTCTTTCTTTATCTCACCACCAAAACATAAGCACACTCTCTCCACATTCTTCTATATGTCCATCCATACCTCTTACTCTCTACCCTTTGTTCCCTCTCTCTCTTTCCTTCTCTCTCTACTTTCGATCACTCTCCTCTCTCCCTCAGTCTCTCTCCATCTCTCCCTTGTTAGCCCCTCTATATTTCTCCACCTTTCTCTCTCTATGTGTGTTTCTTCTTCCCTCTCTCTCTTCCCCTTGTTTAAAGAGAGAATATTGAAAGGATTGGCATGAATAAAAGTTCAAGTTACAAACCATGTCTATTAGGGAAATATTTTAAGATGGAAATTTAAATTAAAGTTTAGAAACCTTCGCGAACCTAACCAGTCCTTAATATGCAATGTGTAAAATGTTTAGCAATAATTTCATAAAATTATTCAAATTTCAAATAAGTTTTTATAGTATCTATATAAATTTTTGGTGATTCTTAAGGTAAAATAATTTTATACTATAAAATTTGGGTGAATCATTTTTAGAAAAAAATGGAAATTATTGAATATTGTTTTCTAGAAAAGGATAGAAAATTGGGAAAATTAACCCATAAATATTTCCATGATGTTTATATATATATAGTGATCAAAATTGGAAAATTATTTAAAACTTTTATTTAATAAAAAATCTTTTGATTAATTAATGTTTTGCAAATTTTTAATTAAAAAAATTAAATTTGTCTATTAATTAACTTATATAATTTAAAGTATCCTCATTTAAAGAACAAATCTCATTTATCCTCTTCCTTAGTTTCTTCCTTCTTCTGATTCCTCCTACACATAAATAAGTGAGTGATGAATGTGCTTCAAGAGGTCAAGTTTCAGTATTTATAGAGGCTTCTCAAGGTGGACGTCACTTCTCAAATTAGCCTGACTTGCGAGCTACTAGGTCAAATTTTCGTTGAAGGGTACCTTGAAACAAAAATGTTTTTCTTTACAAGTTACAATTTTCACCTGTCCCAAATCCCCTGTGCAAGATCAACTATTACAAAAATATTACAAAACTAGACCAAAGATGAAGTTAGGGGACCTCATTCCAACAATGTAAATGATAAATTACATTAAAATATTCACCCTAACCATTAACAAAAACCGATCCCATGCCCTCTTCCTCATGAAGAGTTAAGCCCTACCAACCACTGTGACAATGATTTTCATATGTTTTAATATTTTCAATAATCATGTTTTCTATCTCATCAAATGTACTATAAAAAAAATTAGCACATGCATTCTCTAGTGCTCTTTGTCGATTTACACCAATATCATTTCCACAATGTCCAGTCTGAACATTGTCTATGATGGCATCCCCTACTTCTCAACTAATTTGAGAAGTGACATCCATCTTTGATCGTAAAGTTTCCACACGAAGAGGTCAGCTTACCAATGCTAGATCAGGGCAAGGAAACTAAACATCATGCTTAGCTCCCCTACGGTCATATAATCGACCATTCCCAAGACCAAACAATTGAAAACGAAGGTCATTATAATTGGTTTTCATTCCCAAAAAAATTATTCATAAATTAATTTTTCAAAATAAAGAATAACCTCGCCATTCCATGGTAGTATTCCATAGTAGCTGTAAGGTTGCTATAATACGAATTTCAATCTATATTAGGGTGCTTGAAATATTGCACATTTATCATCTTTCTTTTCGGTCCTTCTTTAAATTTAAACATGGATTTTTCCATTTCTTTTGTAACTATGTTTTTAACATCCCTCCATATATCGGAACCCATTACTATTTCCTCTCTTTCTCCCATCACTTCCACAAGACTATCAGTGGTTGGCCCAAAATTTTTGTAAACATCTACTAATGTGCTTAAAGAGTGTGTAACTATTTCTAAGCTTTCTCGACTCTCAGTAGGGAGTTTCAAAGACAGATTTATTCAATTTTTAATAAAGACGTTCACAACTTTGTAATGTGCATTGTTGGATGTTTGTTTCCCAAGGTAAATAATCAGGAATTTCAGAAGGATAAGTCGTGGTTGGTGTACAAACTTGTTCTTAAATAAATCAGTTTGGCTAATGCCTTTTTCGAGCAACATTTTCACCCTCTACATGAATACATAAAATTATTTATAAATAATAAAACATGTGAACAAATTTGTACAATTTTTCTTTTTAACCATAAAAAATTATATAAATAATTTAACAAATTAATAATTGAATGAATATAATATTAATAGTGATGGCCACCTCAAGATGGCTGAGCAATAGCAAGCCCACCCTCAGATGGTTAAGAACCAGCATGACCACCCATTGATTGACACCACCCATTGGTTGAGAACCAACATGAACACCAATTGATTGGCCACCGAGGGAATTTGTACCACCACCGTCACGCAATTGGCCACCACCTATTGATTGGCCACCAGGGGAATGTGTACCACCATCACCCTCACATGACGACAAGGAAGCTTCATAAAAAAATATGAATTTCTCATCAATTCAAAAATAAATACATACATATAATTGAGTAGATTGCATGAACCATACCACGATTGCGTGAACCATGGAAATGCTCCATTGATTGAGTAGATAATGTTTTCCTTCAAACTCATAAAAAATGAAATTTATTAAAAATTAATTTAACTCACAAAATTGATAAAAAAATAAATTCCATATGTATACATGTATGTACATGGGGATAAAATTATATATTAAATAAAATATCAAATCCACATGTATACATGTATGTATGCTGATACTATTATATTTTCAAATTTCATTTAAAAAATGGACATTTAATATAAACACCAAGAACAACCTCGACCGATGATCCCCCTATCTTGTAGAGAAATGGGATTCTACTGATGTTCACCTCGAAGAATCACGTTCCAAATGATCATCCTCCATGATATATATATATATATATATATATATATATATATATATATATATATATATATATATGTATGTATGTATGTATGTATGTATGTATGTATGTATGTATGTATGTATGTATGTATGTATGTATGTATGTATGTATGTATGTATGTATGTATGTATGTATGTATGTATGTATGTATGTATGTATGTATGTATGGGCATCTATAGTGGATATCTACAGTTACATAGATACACAAAATGTTTAAAGCCTCGAAGAATCATGTGGAAAATGATCATCCATGATATATAAGGTTCTATATACAAATACATAGATAAATGATGTTTAAAATGTTACCTCGTGCATTTAAAATTATTTTTAAAATTAGTATTTAAAAAAAGAATCAAAATAATTCAAAAATTGATGTAATTTACACAAATGTTGAGCACAAACACAATCTTTTTAAAACGCAAAACTTTCAAAGAAAAAATTGATGTGTAAAACAAAATTTAAACAAAAATTTGTTGAAGTCTTGCACATTTTGAAAATTAAATATAAAATTTTCTAAACCATGAAGTTCACCAAGTTGTGTTTTTCTTACATAGTGGGTGCACATTTTGAAAATCAAATACTGGAAATTTTATAAAACGTGAAGTTCACCAAGTTGTGCTTACATGGTGGGAGCGCACTTCGTATATAATTGAAAATACAGATGGTCATTAAAAATGACGCATTTATAAGCAAAAAAAACACACATATCAAGGATATGTTACAATATCCATCAACATCTTTGAGAGATGAATCATCAATAAATTTTGAAGGACAACGTCTCAACACTAATTCATGTTTAAGAGATGAAGCATCAATAAATTTTGAAGGAGGGCGTCTCCACACTAATCCATCTTTGAGAGACAAATATTGAATTGTAATTGCCCCATACAATATTAATTCATCTTTAACAACTAAATCTTGAACTAGCATTGCCCCATACAATAGTTCACTAGACATCTTATTAATGTTTGCACAATGTCTTATACTAAATGATCAAAATTCTCTAACACTATTTTTTCCTTTTCCGTGCAGTTGTTTTAGCCTTTCATTCTTAACTTGGTACATGCCTTTCATCTGGTTCCATACAAGTTTAGAATTGGTGAAAACTACAATTCTATTTGATCCATACTCCCTAGTTGTTCCCAAGCCTTCTAACAGTGCACTATAATATGCTTCGTTGTTTGTTGTTCTTCTAGGTATACTATTTTTCCTCTGGAGGACTTTGTTAATCGCAATATTGCATAGCACATATGTAATCACTTCTTTCTCTATATTGGGATAACAAGAAACATAAATGAATAATGTCCATTTTTAAACCATGTTTAGTGGCCTTTTTGATCCTTGGAAAAAAAAATCAATAAATTATATTAAATGAACATTTATTGCAAATTCCTTAAATTTTATCGGAGAAATGACTTGTAGATGGTTTCCAAAAACACTAGAAAATGCCTTAAATTTTATGGGATAAATGACATGTACAGGGTTTCCAAAAACACTAGCAGATGCGTTAAAGTTTATGGGAGAAATGAAATGTACATGGTTAAAGTTTATGGGAGAAATGACATGTACATGGTTTCCAAAAACACTAGAAAATGCCTTAAACTTTATGGGAGAAATGACATGTACATGGTTAAGTTTATAGGAGAAATGACATGTACATGATTTCAAAAAACACTAGGACCATCCTTGCATTTAAATATAAGTTTTATAAAGGTGATATACGTGTGATTTTTAAATAATATTTGCATCTAGCTATAAATTTTATAAAGGTGATAGACATGTGATTTTGAAACCATCCTTGTTGTTAAAAAGGATAGGGGATAAATGAGTAACACCACATCCTAGCCATTATGGTTGGTTAGGTGATAGTTGACTCCTATGAGGTGATAGACACATTTACCTAAAATTTTTATAAAGGTGATAGACATGTGATTTTGAAATCATACTTGTTGTATTTTCGAATTTCCGGGTTTCTAAGAAATGGCATGTACATGGCTTCAAAAAACACTAGCAAATGCGTTAAATTTTGTGGAAAAATGACATGTACATGTTTTTGCAAAACAATAGGGATGTCCCTGCATTTAGCTAAAAGTTTTATAATTTACTGCCAATGAAAATGAGTAACACCACATCCTAGACATTATGTTTGGCTAGGTGATAGTGGACCCCTATGAAGTGACATACACATTTAGCTAAATATTTTATAAAGGTGATAAACATGTGATTTTGAAAGCATCATTGTTTTATTTTCTAATTTCTAGGTTTTTGAGAAATGAGAAGTACATGGTTTCCAAAAACAATAGAAAATGCCTTAAATTTTATGGGAGAGAAGAAAAATTCCACGGGTTTATCTCCTCTTTATGGGAGACAAGAAAAATACCACTAGTTTTTCCTCTTTATCTCCCATTTATTTCTAAGCGTTACATGGATCATTTATGTATTCCCAACCTTAAAAATATTTATTTACTTACCTCATTTCCAATGCATTGGATGTGTAATGAATTGGATGTTTATTGATTGTGGGATTCTCATGTTGTTTTATTTTCTATTTGTGTTGACGACCTTCTTTATGCTTGCCATTATTAGTATTTTCCAACTACGATAAATATAGATGAAAACTCTAATCCAATTAAAGGATATGTCTCATCTTTTGGAAAAAAATTCAAAATGGTTGTATTCGTAGATGAGAACATTCACTACACTAAAAGGAAATTTTTGGTAGTTTATATTCTAGATACAAGCCCAATTTTCAACGTCAAGTCCAATAGAATTTGGATGTCAATTTGGAGTTCAACTTCGATGTGGGTAGAAGTGAAAGAATAGAAACATTATTCTATCTCATTTTCATATAGATTTTATATTTAATTCAATTATTTTATTGGAGAGATAGGAATAACCTGTAAGGTACTGCAAATCGGAAATAAAATTTCCACATCAAACCTGATTCCCAATTATTTTGGATCTGTAATTCCAGCAAAATAGAGGCATATCAAAGTCATGTCATGAATACAGAGGTAGATCAGAGGTAACAAGATCTTCATCAGAGACTTGGTTAAGGATATAAATTTGGATCTCTTCTTTCAACAAAATAGAGGCAGATCATAAATACAAAGGTATATCAGAGGAAGAAAGCTCTTCATCAGAGCCTTGGTTAAGGATGGGCCTTTAATTGTGTAAATTTAGGCATTGTAAATAGAATAAAGTTCTAGACGATGTGACAAGAAAAATACGACTGGTTGATGGTAAAAATTTTAAACAACAGTAGGTGAATTATTTATGCAGAGTAATAAAATTTAATTATTGGTTTTAAATGTATGTAATTTAACAATTTAACATAACAATTAAAACAATTTACAATTTAACCATTTAACAAAAAACATAAATCATGTATTGCCATAAATATCATACAATAATATTGCACTGCCATAAAGATAATACAGTAATTCTGGACTTTCTATGTCATATGTCATGTTATTTAGATATTGGTACCTATGCAAAATATGAACCTATGGATCTAAGTTAAAAAGTTTTGTTTTATTTCCTATATTTCTTTGTGATTTCGTCTTTATCTCCCATTTCTTTCTAAGGGTTTCATTGATCATTTAAGTCTTTTTAACCTTGAACCTCTTTATTTACTTGCCCCAAGTCCAATGCATTGGATGTGTACTAATTTTGGAATTCTCATGTTCTTTTTATTTTCTATTATTGTTGATATCCTTGGTTCTACTTCCCATTATTACCATTTTCCATTTATGTGAAATTTAGATTCACTCTAATCCAATCAAAGGAGATGTCTCATCTTTTGGAACACTTTGAAAAATAGTTGTACTCATATATATGAGAACATTCATCACATTAAAAAGGAAATTATTTGTAGTTTATATTCTATATATTATTCCAATTGTCAAATTAAAGTCCAATAAAATTTGGAAGTCCATTGTTATTTCAACATCTATGTGGGTAGAAGTGCAAGCATAACAGCCTTCTTCTATCTCGTTTTCCTCTAAAGTTTATATTTAATCCAATTATTTTGTTGGAGAGATAGGAATAACCTATATGGTACTGCAAATATGAAAGAAAATTTCCACATCAAACCTAATTTCCAAATAAATTTGGTTTTGTGCTTTCATCAAAACAGAGGTCGGTCAAAGGAAGATCATAAATACATAGGAAGATCAGAGGAAGAAATTAGTTCATCGGAGACCTGCATAAGGATATAAATTTGGATCTTTGCTTTCAGAAAAGCAGAGGCAGATCATAAATACAAAGGTGGATTAGAGGAGGCAAGCTCTTCATCAGATCCTTGGTTAAGGATGGGCCTTCAATTGTCTAAATTTAGGCATTGTAAAGAGTAGTATCGTCTATATGATATGACAAGAAAAATTCCATTGGTTGATGCTAAAAATTTTAAACAACAATAGGTTAATTATTTATACAAAGTAATAAAAGTTAATTCTGATTTTTAAACATGTAATTTAACAATTTAACATAACAATTAAAACAATTTACAATTTAACAGTTTAACAAAAATCGGAAACCATGTACTGCCATAAATATCAGACAATAATTATGGATTTTTCTATGTCATATGAAATTTTATTTAGATACTATGGACCTATGAAAAATACGGACCTATGGATCTAACTTAAAGGTTTTTTTTTTCTTTCCTATCTTCCTTTGTGATGTCCTCTTTATCTCCCATTTCTTTTTAAGGGTTATATGGATGATTTAATTTTTCTTAAACTTGAAACTCTTTAATTCCTTACCCCGAATCCAATGAATTGGATGTGTACTGATTGTAGGATTCTCATGTTGTTGTTATTTTATATTATTGTTGATGGCCTTGGTTCTACTTTCCATTATTACCATTTTCTAGCTACGTGAAATTTAGGTTCACTAGACAATCCAATTAAAAGAGACGTCTCTTCTTTTGGAACACTTTGTAAAATGGTCGTATTCATAGATGAGAACATTCATTACATTAAAAAGTAAATTATTTGTAGTTTATATTCTAGACATGAGTCCAATCATCAAATTGAAGTCCAATATAATTTGGAGGTCCATTTGTAGTTCAACTTCTATGTTGGTAGAAGTGGAAGCATAAAAACCTTCTTCTATCTTGTTTTCATCTAAATTTTATATTTAATCCAATTAATTTGTTGGAGAGGTAGGCATAACCTATAAATTTTCAAGTTTGCAAAGGATAGGAAGCATAAAACGAAGACCAATGCATAGCAAGATGAATTTTGTGACTTGTTTCTCTAGGTGAAATTTAAATTCACATTAGTCTAGGTACAGTTCATGGAAGTCTAAAATCCAAGGGCCATTTCTAAAATAAAAATCAATATCACTTTGCAGTGAAAACATAAAAGCGAAATATTCTTTACCATAGAGATGGAAATTTGAAAAGGACTTCTACCTGCAAATGAAATGTCCAATTTTTCTTAATCAATCCCACTGATATCCAATGTTTCTTTTACTCTCAACCACCGACATAATAACGTATAGTGATTTGTGGGATAGGGACTAATAACTCATCATGTAAACAAGCTTAATATAAGTGTAGAATATGCTATTGTAATTTTCTTTGGATATCTAAATACAATAGAAATAATTCTTAGACCAGTTAAACAAAAGTACAATTTTTTTTTTTATTACCATGTTGCACTCTTCGTTATATTAAAAAAAAGTATAGATTACAAATGTTATTACCTAGTTACTATTTCAGTTGCACTTCTGATAAAAATAATGAAGAAGAAAGTTATATAAAATCTATATAACTTTATTAAAATGCATAAGAACCCACATACAAGTCATATATAAGCACCAAGATTTATAACACCATCCATAATTTTTTTCATTCCTAACCAATTTATTCAGAAAAGAATCTTAGTGGGTAACACTATTTAGCTTTTCAGGTCAGGCTTCAACCCTGGATACATATTGATTCATTAGGAATGCATTTCTAGGAGAGGAAGGACCTTTATATTATGTATTTTTTTTTTATTACCATGTTGCACTCTTCGTTATATTAAAAAAAAGTATAGATTACAAATGTTATTACCTAGTTACTATTTCAGTTGCACTTCTGATAAAAATAATGAAGAAGAAAGTTATATAAAATCTATATAAATTTATTAAAATGCATAAGCACCCACATACAAGTCATATATAAGCACCAATATTTATAACACCATCCATAATTTTTTTCATTCCTAACCAATTTATTCAGGAAAGAATCTTAGTGGGTAACACTATTTATCTTTTCAGGTCAGGCTTCAACCCCGGATACATATTGATTCATTAGGAATGCATTGCTAGGAGAGGAAGGACCTTTATATTATGTCCTAATAGAGGTATATTATTCATTCATAGGTTAAACACAACCAAGGAGACATCCCAATAATACCACCTGTTCCACCTGGGATAGATGATATCCTTGGCTCCTACAAAGACAAAGGTATATATTCTTATTGGGTTTGAAGGTATAACAACGGAGCTTCACAAAAGTAAGGAGCTTCAAGTAGATTGTTTTAACTACTGAGATTATACACTATCTCTCCAAGGGCCATTTCTGAAAACAAAATCGATATCACTTTGCAGTGAAAACTGGAAAGGGAAATATTCTTTACCAGAGACATGGAAATTGGAGAAGGAATTATGTCTGAAAATTAAATATCCAATGTTTCTTAATCAATCCCATAGATATCCACTATTTATTTTACAGTCAATCACCATCATAATAACATACAGTGCTTTGCAGGGTGGGGACTAATAATTGATCTTGTAAAAAAGCTTAATATTAGTGTAGAACATGCGACTATGATTTTTTTTTGGATATCTAAATACAATAGAAATACTTCTTATACCAGTTGAACAAAAGTAGAATTTTTTTTTTTATTAACATGTTTCACTCTTTGTTACATTAAATAAAAGTATAGATTACAAATGTTATTACCTAGTTACTATTTAAGTTGCAATTGTGATAACAATAATGAAGAAGAAAGTTATATAAAATCTATATAACTTTACTGAAATGCAAAAGCACCCACGTATAGTTCATATATAAGCACTAAGATGAGATTGTGTCCACATTTAGGATGGAAACGTATGGTAAGTCTTAGAACATTAGATAACTACCCTTACGAAATAGGTAATACCTCCCTAAGCTATAATTTTAAAGGCACATGATATGAGAGAATGGATATTAGCTTATATATAGCTGAATAACAAATATATTTGGGTTTGGACAGTAATGTATTTCTAGGCATTATATTAGAATAAAATATAAATCCCTTACAATAGAGCTTCGTAATTTATAAATCAGTTTCAGAACATTATATCTTAATTTCAGAGAATAATGCATCAACAAAAATAGACTTCTATAGTTAACCACCAGCATGGAATAAACACAGTATTAATTTGAGAGAATAATGCACCATCAAAAACAGTCTTTACAGTGAACCACCAAAATGGAAAAAAAAGTCTTAATGTCAAAAATAATGCACCATCAATAATAGTCTTTTACAGTAAACCACCAGCATGGAAAAAACAAAGTCTTAATTTTAGAGAATAATGCACCATCAAAAACAATATTTTACATTCAACCACCACCATGGAAAAAACATAGTCTTAATTTTAGAGAATAATACCTAGAACTGAGACGAGAAGGAAGAGAACGTTGAGGAGGCAGAGAAGATGATGAGGAGGCATAACGGGCAAGTCAAGGATGCAGAGAAGACCCAAGGATCGCTAAAAAAATCCTGCAAACACAATATAAAATGAAATTAGGATTAAAACCAGAAAAAAAAAGCATAAACAAAATAAGAAAATCAATACCAATTGTAGATCATTGGATGACCTCACCTTTACCTTCACTTGATCCCCTGTAGGTCCTTTCTGGTTCAAGATCAGCGCAACACAAGTGAAAAACACACATAAATAGAAAAAAAACACCTAAACCACCCTCTATAATGGTCACTGCCAATAGAAAACTCCCAGCGCTCTCTAACGGTAATAGAATACAAAATTGTTTGAAAATTTCTTGTAGTCAGGGGTATGCTATATTTATAAAAAAAAAAATTGGGCAAAATTGTAAACAAAGTTTGGCCGAATTAATACAATGGTCGAACTAATAGTTAGAATAAACTTTTATTATCGGTTTTCCTATCTCAGGTCAAATATCTGGTTACTCGCACCATCAATGTCAATGACATAAATAGTTCGACCAATTTAATTCAAAATTTCAGCCAAACATTTTAAAAGTTCAGCCGAACATCCTAAAATTTTAGCCGAACTTTTGAGAGAGTGAAATTCTCAGACGCATTTCTCATGAAATTGTAACCGAGCTTCACATTTTTAGCCATTCCACAAGGGAATATGAAGTGAAAATATTTCCTCTTTGCATTCCACATATTCATATCCGAAAAAATTAAACTTTTGAATGCTAAAAAAAATGAACCTCCAAATAATATTAAAAGGTTTACATCAATCAAATATAATTATAGCCTAAAGCATAAATAAGCCAATGCTAATAAAAATTCTAGTTAATGTAACTACATTTGGGGAACATTAAAACATCTTCATGTAGCTCTGAACTCGACCACATACTCCAGCAACACATTCTCTGAAAAAACATTAAATAATCACCAACATACATAGGAACATCAATATATATTACCCAGTGACATTAATGAATAAAGTTACACATTGAATCACTCAAGAGTAAAACTAAATTGAGCATACTAGCAATTAACATTTGAACATGAGCTAAACTAACAAGATCTGAATTATACTATGTGAGTATGAAAAATTCAATTGAACATCAAAACTTCTTTGAGAATTTACTTAACTTCGACCTCTGCAACATCTGCAACATACCTCTACAACATATGCCTTCAGCAACATATCCCTTAACATCAAAACATATGAAAGCAATACATCAAAACATATAAAGATGAATTCACATCAGGAGATACCTATAGAAATAAAAATACTCAAATTCTTCAACAAGATACTCAAGAATTATTTTCCCTTAATAATTGTTTTTTCCAAAAGCACACCCCCCCCCCCCCCCCCCAACACCTTTAGCATTGATCCCAACACTAGGATCCTCCCCTTTTGTCTTCAGAAACATTTATCCTTATTTCTCCTTGAGCATAATTTCTCCTTACCTATGCTTACCTCATTTGACATAAATGCGAATGAGGTCTGGTGGAAATGGAAATTAATCAAAAATATATCCCTCGATTGATTGAACTAATGTATTCCATTCATGTCCATATTCCACAATCACCAACATATGTGCCAATAAAAGTAGCATGATGTCAAAAAATTGAACCAAACTTAATCCTTATCCACATGAGTGACCTTTTGAACCTTTGACAAGAAAAGAGGAAAATCTATGAGAGAAATTAGAATTAACATCGAAGGTTCAATAAAAGAGTTTATTCTTTCTTTCCTTCTATCAATGACATAAAAAGATTAACTTGGTAGTAGGTGGTTGTTACACATCATTTTGTCACCATGACATTTGATTGTTCATATGGGTATATCACCATCCATATCATGTTCCCTTAGAGGTCAAAAACATTTATGTTCTTGAATGAAGTATTAGAAATTGGAGAAAGTCTCTGTTAAACACCTAAAAATCTACCTGTGCAGTTTTACTAGGTCGGCTAGGATTATATTGTGGCCCCATGGAATCCTATATATAGAAGGAGGTTTGGTCATTTTTATTATCCAAGAATTATTCATTTATGTAATGTATTGGAGGTATCCCCTTCGAAGTGACTGATTTCTAAGGCGTTGATCTCTATTTTGTTCTATTTTGGAGCTGGTTTCACAACATTTGGTATTAGAGCTTTGGATTCTAAGGGTTCGCTGCTACAAACATGTCATCGTGGAATTTTCTCTATAAATTTTTTTCTGCGAAGGTTCATAAGGGGAAATATTTAGAGGGCAAAGCAAAAATCCTGAGGATCATCATGAAAATTTTCAGAGCTTGGCTCGCAATATTTTCGGATATATGATCTTTGGAAGTTAGGGCATTTTGCAGGCTCTTGAATTTAACCTAAACAGGTCATTGCGGAATTTTTTCTATAACATTTTTTCTATGAGGTTTCAGAAGGGGAAGTTTTCATAGAGAGAAGAAACATTACTAATAAATGTCATGGAAAATTTTTCAGAGATTGATTTGCATTATTTTGGGAGGTATGATCTGTGGAAGTTAGGGCTTTTTCAGGCTTCCAAATTTCATATCAAAGAGGTTATTGTGGGAAAATTTTCATAACTCTCTCTCTCAGCATAAGATTCTAATTCTGTAAAGAGTGGCTGCAATTTCATGGACTTTAGTTTCTTTTCTATCAATTTCAGAGCTGAAGGAGGAAACAGTGACACGTGGCAAGTCATACAAGTTTTCTCTACTGAACCAGTCCATAATTAGGTCATTGTGGGAGATTGGAAAAATAAATGTATTGAAGAATCCAAATAAATTTAGACCTATGGAATTCAAAAGAGGATTCAGAGTGCTACATCAGGGCCAAATTTTAAATATTGAAGATCCAAAATCACAGAGATAATTTAGTTTCAATATCGAGGTCCTCAAAAGCAAGAAAAAGGTGTGTATTTTTTTTTTTCTGAATTGCATAAGGCTTGTGTAAAAAATCGGCTTGAAATGATTCGAAGGGCCTATTGAGCATATACATTAGCATTGGGTTCTAAAATGCCCCCTAAAAATAATTCAACACCCATTAAGCCTTCATAAGGCTCTACTATGACTCCTAAAGACAAACAAATGCAACATGAGATATCAAAATTACAAGAGCAATTGCACCTATCGCAAAGAGAAAAAAAAAAAATGAAATGGAAGTTTTGAGGAAAGGCATGGAAACTAAGATGGATGGTCTAAATAAAGGAGTGTAAGCTAAGATGAATGGTTTGGAAGTTACAATGGATGGCATCAAAGTTGGCATGGAAGCTAAGATGGATGACATGGAAGCTAAGATGGATGACATGGAAGCTAAGATTGATGAAAAAATGGAAAACATGAAGAATGATATAAAATTAGACATCGAAGGTTTGGCAAAGTCAATACAAGAAATGTTTCCTAATGGCGAAAAGATCGTAAAGGAAACTCATGATGAGAACAAAATAAATGTTAATCATGATGTCATAAACTCTAATGCTGGATGGAAGAACCACCATATTCCAAGGATGGATATGAGGAAGTTTGATGGCAAGGATCCCATAACATGGATACTATAGATGGAGCAATATTTTGATCTCAATAATGTACAAAACACACAAAAGGTATCCATTGCAACTTTACATTTAGAACAAAATACATTTGTATGGTATCGATTGCTTCGCTCCCATAAAAAATTGTCACTTGGTCTATTTTTACGGAGGAAATTATAGCAAATTATGAGGATAGAAAAAGCAAAACCTTCTTTAGCCAATTGATAAATATAAAAAAAAAGGGTTCAGTGGTGGAGCATATTGAGGACTTCCAAAAATTGAATATCAGGGTAACAAATATTCCAGAGGAACATACGATTGATGTCTTCATAGGGACTTTAAAGGATAACATCCAACATGAAGTTCTGGTTTGGGAACCTAATTCATTAGAAAAGACATTCAAGTTAGCATGAAAAATTGAATGTAAAGTTATGCCGACAAGGAAGCCTACCACTCACATATATAAATATGGAAGTGTTGGTACTCCTAGACTTCCACAACCTACAAGGTTGACACCACAACAATTGGAAGAAAAATGAACAAAAGGGATTTGCTAAAGTTGTGATAAGAAATACACTAAAGGTCATAAGTGTGCTGAGAAGAAATTATTTTACATAGATTGTGAAAAGGAAGAAGAAAATGAACAAGAATCTTCAAAAGAAGAGGATATACACTAGGAACCAACCCTAGAAGAGGAAGAAATGTGTCTGACCATATTGTGTAATGCATTGGCAGAAATTACCACTTCAAAATCTCAAGATAGAAGGAAATATCAAGAAGAAAAAGGTAATAGTGTTGATTGATTCAGGTAGTACCCATAATTTTATTCATTGTAAGGTAGCTAAGGAATTGAATTGTTTCCTATACCCAACACCAGAATTTCAAGTGATGGTTGCAAATGGAGGAACTATAAATTGCTCTAGAAAATGCCATAATATCAACCTAACCATAGGGTAATATGTATTGAATAGTATAATGCTTTCCATTCCTATGGGAGGTGCTAATGTTGTACTAGGAGTACAATGGATACAATCTTTGGGGACGATAGCTTTTAATTTTCAATAAATTTTCTTGAAATGTTTTTCAGAAGGAAAGGAAGTTGAATTACGGGATATTACAGGGAGTCCGGGAAATATAATAAGCACTAATGTCATGACAAATCTTCTAAAGAAAGAAAAATGAGGCGTAATTGCACAATTATGCTCACTAGAAGTTCCAACATCAAAATCATCTATTTCTTCATATCTCCAAAAATTCTTGGACAATCATTCCAAGGTGTTTGAAACTCCAAAAGGACTCCCACCTATTCGTGATCATGATCATGCTATTCATTTGATTCCAGGAAGTGTTCCTCCAAACATCAGGCCTTATATACATCCTTATGTCCAAAAGAGCGAAAGTGAACATATGATTGCAGAAATGTTAGAGGTTGATATAATTCAACCTAGTCAAAGTTGTTTCTCTGCTCCTGTAGTATTGGTACACAAGAAGGATGGATCATGGGCATGTGTTTGTATTATAGAGAGCTCAATAAGCTCACCATTAAAGATAAATTTCCCATTCCTATGATTGATGAATTATTGGATGAATTACATGGAGCAATTTCTTTTACCAAGTTGGATCTTTGTTCAGGATATCATCAAATTATAATGAAGACTGAAGATATTCTGAAAACAACATTTCAAGCTCATGAGGGTTAGTATGAATTTTTGGTCATGCCTTTTGGCCTTACCAATGCACCTTCTACATTTTAAGGGTTGATGAATTCCATTTTCAAACCCTTCCTTAGAAATTTTGTGCTAGTATTTTTTGATGATATACTAATCTACAACAGGTCTTGGAAGGATCATGTTCAACATGTTGACAAGGTGCTCAAACTATTACAAGAGAAACAATTTTATGCAAAAACATCCAAATGTTTCTTTGGAGTACAAGAGGTAGAATATCTGGGTCATATTGTATCTCATGAGGGTGTTAAGGTAGACCCTAACAAAACTAAAGCCATTAAGGAATGGAAATTCCCCACAACCATAAAGAAGTTGCAAGGATTTCTCGGGTTAACAGGGTATTATCGCAAGTTTTTTAAGAATTATGGGAGAATAGAAGCACCTCTAACAAAATTATTGAAGAAAGATGCATTTTCATGGACTGCTGAAGCAGCTAAGGCCTTTGAACATCTTAAAGAAGTAGTGTGCCTAGCACCGGTCTTAGCTACGCCAGATTTCACAAAAACCTTATTGTGCAATGTGATGCCTCAGGAAATGGAACTGGTGCTGTTTAAATGCAAGAAGGAAGACCCATTGCTTTTGAAAGTCGTCCAATCAAAGGAAAGTATTTACAGAAAGTTATTTACAAGAAGGAAATGTTAGCAATACTGCATGCACTAAAGAAATGGCGAACTTACCTAATGGGAAGACACTTCAAGGTAAAAACTGATCATGATAGTCTTAAACACTTTTTCGAACAAAGACTATCTTTAGAAGAGCAGCAAAAATGGGTCACAAAGATGTTGGGTTATGACTTTGAAATAATCTACAAAAAAGGAAAGCTTAATGTTGTTGCAGATGCACTCTCAAGAAAGAATGAAGAGGTGGAAACATTTCTTTGTGCCATTTCTATTATCCAACCAGATTGGATAACCGAAGCAAGAGATGAATGGAAGAAGGACAAAGATGTATGGACACTCATTCAAAAGTTGCAGCAAGATCCTAGTACATCTGATACATTTAGTTGGAAAAATGATTCCTTATGGTACAAAGATCGGTTATATCTTTGTAAGAATTCCCAACTAAAACAAAAGATTCTTTTGGAATTGCACACTTCTCCTTTAGGAGGACACTCAGGATTTTTAAAAACTTACCATAGGGTGAAAAAGAATTTTTTTGGGATGGCCTTAAATCTGATATTCAAAAGTTTGTGGTGGAATGTTTGGTTTGCCAGCAGAATAAAGTTGAGACAATTAAGACCCTGAGACTTCTACAACCTTTATCCATTCCAAGTCAACGTTGGGAGGAGATTTCAATGGATTTTATCACGGGTTTACCTAAGTCCGAAGGAAAGAGTGTCATCATGGTGGTAGTTGATAGAATTACCAAGTATGCACACTTTTGTGCATTATCTCATCCATTTAAAGCAAGTACAGTTGCTACTACATTTATGGACACAATTCAAAAGCTACATGGAAACCCAAGGGTTATTGTTGGCGACAGAGATCCCATTTTTACTCGAAATTTTTAGATGGAGTTATTTTCTTGTTTGGGTACTCAATTAGCTCATAGCTCATCTTATAATCCTCAATCCTATGGTCAAAATGATATAGTAAATTAATGTTGGAAGGATATCCTCATTGTTTTGTATCTGATAAACAAACAAAATGGGTCAAGTGGTTACCTCTCGCTGAATGGTGGTATAACACTTCCTTCCATACTGCAGCAAAAATGACCCCATTTATGGAACTTTATGGATATCATCCACCATCTATCACATAATATTTAAGAGAAAATTCAAAGGTTCAAGTAGTGGAAGATCACATCAAGCATCAACAAGAATTTCTTCAACTCTTAATGGATAACCTGAATTTGGCACAAAATCGAATGAAACAACAAGCAAATCAACATCGCAGCAAGAGAAGCCTTGATGTAGGATACTGGGTATTTTTACGGCTACAACCATACAAACAAATGTCCCTCAAGAAAGTTAAGAAGGATAATAAATTACCGCCAAAGTATTATTGTCCTTTCAAGGTGTTGCAAAATATTGGTACTATGGCATGCAAATTGGAGCTTGCTGCTTCTTCACAAGTGCATCCAGTTTTCCATGTTTCATGGTTAAAGAAGCTTATAGGTGAAAACCTTCCAGTTCAAACAATATTTCCAGAACTTGATGAGGGAGGAAAAATCATATTGGAACCTGAAGTAGTCACAGAAACAAGAATTTGACAGCTACGAAATCGATCAATTTCAGAGTATCTCATCAAGTAGAAGAACTTACCCACTGAAGATTCTACATGGGAGGATGAGAATTTTATATAGAAGCACCCAGAGCTACTCAAGCTTTGAGGACAACAGATTTTTGAAGGAGATGGGCATGTTAGGTCCCTATATTACTAGTATAGTCCCTTATTGTTGTTAGTGTAACCCCCTTATTTTTATTATTGTACCCCTGTAACCCCCATATTGTTATTATTGTGACATTAAATTATTATTGTTAGTTCGGCTAGGATTACATTATGGCCCCATTGACTCCTATATATAGAAAGGAGGTTTTGTAATTTGTAAGATCAGTGAAATCAGGTTGGTTTAAGCTAAATATCACTATGGAATCAGCTTTATGATTTAATTTACTACTACTAGTGTAATGAAGCTTTTATTATGCAGATACAATGGTTTATACTTACACGTCTAGCCTTGTATTACATGATACTCGATAAGGGTTAGCTTATCATGCACAGTACTTATGTGATGCTTACTTAACTGAGACTAAGCTGGTATGGTAATACAGAGAGAAAGCTGGAATACTACTAGTCTAAATACAATGCCATTCCTAATATGTATGCTATTCATGTTCCTCTATTCCCTTTGGTAATACGGAATCATACAGCATCCAATTAAGGAAATTAGGCATATATAGAGAGTAGTCATTGCTTGTAATCCATAAGTGTAATGACTCTAATTATAGGTACCATGTATTATACCCATATATTGCCCTAATTGTTCTAGTTCAATATGTGATAGCCCGATGAATCTATGATAATAGGTGAATAAGGGATAGCAACATGATTGATACTATACAATGGGCAGGACTATGGCATATATCTAATCTATAACGTATATCTATTGGTTCCAATCGTATTCATTATGGAATTACTAGTAACCTTGTCCAGCTGTAACACTAAAAGGTAATCACAGCTTAGCTTGCCTCGTAATATGACTGGTTTCATTCTATTGGCATTCATAATAGATATGAGGTTAAGATGAAGAGCTTAGACGTGTACTAAGCGGGTAAATCATGCTACTAGCTTTGATGTGCTGCTTGCTCCTTACTTGTTATGATAAGAGCTATTTCCGTAATAGATGAGATAGAGTCTCCTATAGAGAGATAAGCTAAATGACACAGGATTAGTCATACTTGCATTCCATGAGATTTTCCCTATAATATGTTGAAAGCTGATGTAACGATCTCATACTAACTGCATGACTAGTACTTAATGAAACATGATATCACTGTTACTGAATAAGGATAAGAGCTTAGATCTGGTCCCATTGATTAGTGTAATTACATGAGTAATAAGGGAGAAAAAAGAAGTCTCAATAAGGTAGTGTAAGATCGAATCCCATTATGACGTATTATACATAAAATATAAGGTGTGAAAGAGCTTATACTAGTATTGTGATCTCTATATAAGTATCCAGCATAACTATGATAGATATGAGTAATTCCCTCCATATTTTATTACACATTATACGTGTGAATTCCAATTACAGCACCAGGATTACATAAAAAGAATAAGCCGTATATGATTAATATGGATCTACTTAGCTTCATTGATTCCAAACTACCTGTACTAGTAAGATAGTGGTATAGTTCAAGCACATCATGTATTGTATTAGGTGTCATCTGATTAGTATCGCATATTGTAAACAGGTGGTTAAGCTGATATGGTACTGCTTATATAACTAATAAAGCTTCATGTGCTAGTATTGATCCCATGCATATGAGTTACTTACACTATCATAAAAAGCATTGATTCATACGTATAACATATGGGTTTATAGTATCAATTATTAGGGAAATAGAACAGATCCTGTTCATTAACTTACAAGCACCTATATTATGGGAATAGAGTAGTATCATAGAAGCTGAACCAATATGAATAGCCCATATGAGTAATCATGAAAGCAAGAACATATGGTATTCCTTATCCTTAATTACGATGATAAAGCACGATACCCTGATCATTAGGTAAAGACCAGTATGCGTTAATTACGCTATCTCCCTAATAAGTACTATCACTACATGTTCCTACTTATCACTATGATCATAACTCTATCGTGTTGGTACATATGCTCGTAACTAGCTTCTGTTCCTTGTAATCACCTTTCATTCAACTGCATGTATTTGAATATGAAAGAAAACCTGTTTCACATCAATCAAGGGAATCATACTAGTAATGCCAATAGATTACGTTATATGCCTAATTAGGATCATAGTAGAAACACTAGTACATAGCTATACGTATCAGTATTGAGTAAGCATGTAATCAGTATATCGTATAGAGAAACCACAAGTACTCAAAGCAATGGTAACCAATCTAGCTGTACCTAATATGTTTACCTTAAAGCAGGTTCATAAGTAATAGATAGACTGACACAAGGTTATTAGACTCTGAGTTATTTGCCATAATAAGCTAAGCTAACCCTATCTAATATCATGAGGTTACGTAATCTAATAGGATAACATGGTAATCACTGTGCTTACATATCTAAAGGAGTGTGTAAGCTCCATATAAGGTTCATGGGCAAACAAGCTAGTGTGATACAAGCATATTTTCTTAACCATATTCATATACGTGAAAGATACCATGCTAATTCGATATCATTCAATACGCTTGTTACATCTCTATGCTCATAACAATTAAGGGATTACTTATATGTCAACTAGTATCAATATGGATATCAGTGTTCTCGTGTCATTATAAGCAATGAAGCTTATCCTTATCTATTCATTATGTCTAATCCGTGTATTAGCTTATCGTAATCTTTGTACGTGTACCTCATGTTATCCCTGGAATTGGCTTAAGTTAAGCATACTACTCTTATCAAGGTATGGGCCTATTACCATTGATTTGATGTATAGAAACAATAGATCATTACTAACACATACTTATAGGCTCGTATTCAATGGGTTTTATTATCCAATAGTGATTGATTATGGTTATAGCGGTACTTATATGACTGACTGCCCTATTTTCCTATATTGGAAGGGTATGTTACCGATGACATGTAATGAATAAGGGAACATATACCATGCCATATATATAGAAAAGGGCGTATTCTACACATATCACTGCTATCCTTGGACGGTATCTTCATAAGTAATGAGATAGAGTAATACAGGTGTAATCACGAGGCATAGTTCATGATGTTCATGTTATATAAAGTATAGAATCACCGGAATCCACTGTATTTACGTAATAAGTGAGCATAGAGTTAAGAGAGTCTTCATTGTACTAACAAGGGTACTCATTCTAAGCAATCAGTGATAGGTATATATATAATCAAATAGGTAACAAAGCTAAAGTCTTACTAATATGTCACATGGGTAGAGTAAGATTAGTAATCAATACTAGCTAGTGGTTACTCATATCCTTACAAGTATAACCAATCATCTTACCATAAATAATGGACATTTTTATATCACAGTTCGACATAAGCATCATTACACGCTATGTTTAAGGTGTACAACTATAACCAATCAGTCTTACGTAATCAAAGGACCCTATCTATCAAGCTGTAACATGTATACTTATACAAGGCATATCATTCAACATTACATACTGCTTAGATTACACTATCTCCATAATAAGCTAAGCTGTTGATTAGATTGAATAGCTTGTTTACTTGTATCTGCTTAAGTAACATGAACAAATCCCATAGAGGTAATGTAACTAGTATTGATATCTCTATACACCGTATTCATAAGCAGGAATAATAGTATAAGCTTGATTACTGTGTTTACGTATTGAGTATATCACATAGAGCTCTTTCCCATATATGTAAGGTACAAGTAAGCTATGATTACGGATTATTATACATAACCTGAATAAGTACGAGTAATAGGATTGATTACCCGCTTGTTTGATATGAGATTACTTACATAGATTCATACGTGTAATGATGAAAAGGTATTCTGAATCCTAGCTATAACTATGCTATTGGTTTAGTGTGATCCATGATTGATTAGGCTCTTACTTAGATCAAGCTTACTAAGAGCATGTACATTAAGCCCATAGCTAACACCATATTGAAGACAACATCTCCTATGATTCCCATATGCTCAATGTAATGAAATAGAGTCTCATAAAGACTAAGCTTATAGATATGGTGATTACTCTAAGGTATAGGTCAATCATTAGAGCTTAACTAGATGCTAGTAGTACTATCACCGTCTTTTACATATTCAATCAAACATGACTATTACGGATATGATAGACCCTATTGATCTCATGTTATTTTAGTACCAATCTCATCACTGTTCTAGCTTATTGAGCTCTATTGATCACTGTAATGCTCCAAGTTAAGCTTACAGGTCATATGGAATTACTACTATAGAGTTCATGTTGATAAAGAGAGCTATTACACCTAATATGAATAGGGTATAGCATAAGTACTGGTTATTAGTTACATCTACTCTATTAACACCATGTAATTAACCTTACCTTTACACTGCTATAAGGTTAGTAACTCCATGTATTCGATCTTACATACTAGCTTATATAGGATATCACTGCTTAGTTTAACCTACTGCTTTTACCATAATAAGAGCTTATCACTAATATTACTGAGATCAAAGCAATCAAACACACTAATATCATGGGAATTGAACCCCATACCTTGTACCACCTTCTGGTAACTCTGGGCTTGCCTAACTAAGCTGGGCTTGCCTGTGGGAAGAAGGATCTATTCATCAACCGAGGGCCGCCCTTTACACCCCCTCATCAACCTTCCTTCACGGGCGAAGACTCCCTCAGCCCCACTCCCACTATAATGTAAGACCCTAGAGCAGATGGTAGGCGGGGATGGCACATAAGTCATATAGATTAGAGTATAGTAGGCCGTCGGTTCCTCCCCAACCCAGCTATACGGAGTAGGAGTAGGCCGTCGCCATATAGCCAGTCATGCCCCGACTGAGCCATGGAACCAACCCTATAGCTATTGAAACCCTTGAATCCGGAGGCTGTAGATGGTTACTATATGGGTGGGCATCTCAAGTGAACCTGAGGATGAGGATGAGGCCCCTGTCGATACACCTTACCCGAGTGAGGAGAAGTCCCCCTTCACAACATGCCCGATAGAGGAGGTTTCCCCCATACCCCGGGAAGGCACAGTACGCATTCTCCCATTCCCGTATTCCCCAGCATTACCGTACTAAGCAGCTCTCTTACTTGATACCCATATAACGTACCCATCTTTCACAGTTCACTCGGAATTACCACACCCTGGGAACCCAACCCCAGGAAAGCAGGCGAACACCCCGGGCTTGACGAAGAGACTATGTGCAACCCCGAGACGGGGCTATGTTCAGTGAACAACGAGTGCAGTGAACGGGTGCCGGGACAGGGCGGGGTATGATCTGTGAGTCACACCTATTTGAGCGATACCATCCCATCTCGATTTACAACAGCTTGTTATATCCTCTTTTATCCAACCCAACCTTTCTCTTGAGCAATAAAAAGATCCTACCAATACCCAACCCTTTATACAACTGTACGGAGGAGCTTCATTATCATTAGCATGTAACGACGTATTATAAGAGCAACCCATATTTCCGGGTGATGAGGCAGTAAAGAGAGCACTTATACAGGTAAATACTGGAACTTTGGTCATGTGGACCACGAATTACTTATTGGGTGAGGGGGGGCAAGCCAGTAATAAGAAATATACCCTCTCCTTTAGATAGTTGAACGGATCCATTCTCTTTCACCATGAATAGTTATTGACCACACCACTATAAGCAATAGTCACTTGAACCGCGCTTCCCTATTCTCTTTGGCAGGAGGAGGGCCGTCTTTCTCTCTTGCCTAACTTCTGGCTTTTGCCTAACGAATTCTCTCTCTTGCCTAACCTAACTGCTTGTCTTTCTCTCTTGTCACGGACCAGGAAAGAATCATTCTAACACCAAGGGATGCTCACCCGACTCTGGCTTGGCTGTTTATATTGGTTCGATGGCTCGGCTACCTGGCGAACGTTCAGTGAGCGAAACGAGGAGGCTTGCCAACTTGGTTATGGGTGCGAGGTGAGGAGGCTTGCCTACTCTTTACTCTTTACTTGCCTACTTCTGGGTGAGAGTTTAGGAGGCTTGACGACTTACTTACTCTTGAAATTGAAGGGAGGCTTGTAGGCCCAGGAATAGTAGGCCCAGGAAAGGTATTCTTCCCCTAAAGTACAGCAAGGGTGCGGTAGCGCGCTCGTCCCTCACAGGAAAAGGCCACGTTTCACTGTTGAATTGACCATCTCTTGGGCTGGTGGGATTGGACATACTATAGGCGGGTAAGGGTGGGTAAGGGGGTGTTTGGAAGCCCGTCCGTACAATGCTCTCTAAGTTAAGGTATATTTTCCAATATAGAAGGGGTTTTTGTTAAGACGCCAGGTTGTGAGTTGGTATAAGTAGGTAACATCCGGCCGGAAAAAGGTAAGAAAACTGGTCAAAGTATCGTACCAAGTAAGATTCTTCTTTCAGTGTTGTGGCGCCCGTGAATGCTAAAAGTTAAGGTCTGTGAGCCGGTAAAGAAAGGGCGGTTAACACGAAAGGTTGGTAACAGTGGGTCGTCAACTTAAGTAATCCTTCCGGCTAAAGGTAAATAGCGATAGTGTCTACCCACTCCGTGCCACGATTCCTGGCTGAATGAATGGGCAGGCATCACTCCATCCCATATCCTAGGTGAAGGAAGTAATACAGGAAGGGGGTAAGTTGGTTGATCCATCCGGTCCTGATAAGAGAAGGAAGGGGGTTAATAGTTGTCCCCACTAAGCGATTCATTAAAGAAGTGATATAGGGCAGGTGCTAGTTCTTAAGGTGGAAAGGTAGTTAGGACATAAGTAAGGGAGAAGGGTAAGAAGGTTGTTGTATCATGCCATCCTGATCGGGCGGCCACGTTCGCACTTTATCTCATCCCCTGCCACCTCTCTTTTTGGGCCCCTCCCTACCCCAAAGTGCGTTTATACCCCTTGAACTAACGCCACCTTACGGTGCCTGAATTTCCCCGATTGAAACGCGCGGTACGGCTAATATTACTCTGGATGGGAAATGCCACCTTTCATTAGTGAATTTCCCCGATTGACAAGGACGGAGGGTGAGCTTGTCGAACTCTCGACCAAAGGCCCGTTAGGGGCTCGGCCGAGGTTACGAGGTCGAGGGAGAGGGCGAAACCCGAGGGTAGGAGGGTCTAGAAAATTTACCTTATAACTATACAATTTACCTTCTTGATCGGGCGGCCGCGTTCGGTGCCTGAATTTCCCACTTCACTGGCGTTCCTCACTATACCCAATTTCCCATGCTGGTCATTCTTTATATACGTAATTACGCTCATGCATAATATCTTATACAAAGAGAGATATCATTATATATTGAATTACGTGATGCATTACCTTCTAAGCATTATCATATGATACTCATCCCGAATAGCTCCGTCCGCATGATGCCAGATCCCCCTTCCTAGCTATGGTTACTAGCCACTCCCAGCCTACCGCTCAATGAGAACCTGCCCAATGAGCACCTCTTCGTCATTACCTCCTTCTTTCGCTGGTGGGTTTCACTTATTCCCCCTCCCTATTAGCCTGCTCTAATGCACCAGCTAGGGTCCCCTACTGCTATGTTATCACATCTATCTATCTAGCTACCATATCTCTGATGCACAGCAACCTTTTCTTATCCTAAAAAGACTGTACATCACCATACCAGAGCGATAACCATACCATTCCACCCCTTAATAGCTGGATTCATTGGAGCTGGTAACCACAAATAAGAAGGAATCCCTGAGCTCGAGAGCCTGGTATTTGCATGAGGAGTCGAAGAGGCAGACTCGGAGCTGGGCAATGATCCGGGAAAGTTTCTGTGTTATCTTACAAAGGTCAAACACTCGAAATCACTGCTGCTTTAACAAGCTATAAAACTATATTATTTTAACTGGATAGCGGCATGCGATCAATCTCGCTACATGCCCAGGAATGACAGGTTCCTCCTCGCTGCTACCTCGCCTACTCGACTTCTTCGCTACCAATCTAGACCAATCACTGGCTAGGCCGGTATCGAACGGGTATCGACAAAGGTGTACGAACTGGTATCGAGCGGAAGGATATATTATTTTGACTGATCCTGCGGAGCTCACGGGCTCGATATATCGCTTATCGAATGGGGTATCCCGCTTTGGATAAGTCCCAAAAGATCTAGCACACTGGGCTACATATCAATGTTGGGCAGAAGAATACAGATCTCAAAGGAAAAAGTTCTACACAAAAATGTTGTAATGAGGCTGAGTAAAGGAATGGGATATAACTACATCAATCCATAGTTGCAGATTTAGCAAAGTCTGGTTGATGGAGAAAGATCCACATGAACCCTAATACAATGCACTTCATAGGATTCAGTTATAACTACTGTTAATAGATGCCTTTCGCCGCCCGCCCCGCCCATCAGTGGATTGCTCCTGCCGCGTAAGAAGGCTTTCACGCACCAAAAGAACTATTCGCCGGGAACGAGCTCTCTCCATAAAAATGCTGAGTCGCCGGATAGTTTTATACGTTATTATTAGTGACCCTGTATACAATTATGGCTTCTGCCATTCACAGAAAGGGTAGTTAGGCCTTCCAGGCTAAGGATAGGACGGATGGCAGTGGGGGTTGCTAAGGGGGAGGACGGAATCTTTAGATAAGAAAGGCAGGGAATGAAGACGCAGCAACTATCTGGACAAGGAGAAATGCTATGCTATCCTATCGAGGCAAAAACTCTTATCGGAGAATGCATCACGTTAGTCCCTAACCATCGGCGAATGCGACTCGAAAAAAGGTTACCTAAAAAAAGAGGCTACGCCTACCTGTGCTGTAGATTAGCCCGCCTCACCGTCTACCTATAAGTTTCCCCATCTCCCTGCCTGCCTACCAGCCTCCCCATATCCCTACCACCTTGCCTAAGCCCTGCCTAACGTCCCAGCTTGGTTATTGTAAAGCAAGCCCTCATCTAGCTCTTGCCACCCCTAGTCTGATATCCCATGTAGAAGCCGATCCAAGAGTATACGGAGGTCCTCCATCACGGCCTCCGCATCTCGTCGCTTTCACCGGGCTGGTGGCGCTGGGTCAATCTTTTGAATCCGACCACGTCTATGCTGGTGCCCCTCCAGTCGTACCGGTCCAATATCTGCACACACGAGATTCGATGTCAGTCATACTCATCATCTTATAAATAATGATCATATGTGCTAATCTATCAAAAAGAAAGTACACCAAAAAGAAATCATCAATGCATAACTCACCCTCTCGTCCCCAAGCCAGGCCAGGAGCTCAGCTAATAAGACAAAGCCAATAACGAGGATTTCAATAAGCCAAGCAAGCCAATAAGTGCTTCAATGAGTAGGGTGACTAGTACGTTGCTAAGTCATGGAGTAGGGTAACTGGTTCGTACAGGAATGATTTCGATATCCATGATTTTGATATCCAATCTCTAGCCCCTGCCCTTTCCCTTGTCCTTATCTGTCTAATCTATCTATACACTGCCCTGGTCACTCGATTAACTGCTATCCAACCTGGTCGCTTACTCGATGAGGAGAGGAGATCTAGTTGGTCGCTTACTCGTACTATCCCCACCCATTTCTTTTTTGTGGTGCTACGCCGGCTGTGAAATCAATCTATCCACTGCTCTGCTGCTCTGGTTGCTTACTTGATGAGGAGTTGCTGACTCGTATAGAGTGCCAACTGTCTCGGTCAACTAGCCCGGGTCGTTGAGGAACTAACCGGCCTCAACTAACTGCCCTTAACTTTACCATATAAATGAACAGCCTTTACTTAACTGACCATATATCCAACTAGTGTTATGATTGGAATGATTTTGATAGGAATGATTTCGATACGAACTTGACCGGTCTAATCCAAATATCTACTAGTGGAATTAGAAACTAGTGGAAAGGTTATCCGGTGGAATGGTTAGAAAGGATGGACTGCCTTTATAAGTTCAATCAAAATATGAACAGTAAGGAAATCATTTATAATGATAGCTCTAACTGTCAGGTAAGTCCTTTAGCTCTAAGGAAATAATAAGAAAATAGGCAGAAAAGCCAGTTGATCGGTTGGATATTTTGAGAAATACCAATATCGATGGCGGCCTTTTAGTCGAGTGTGCTAACGCACCCTGGCTTGCTTAAAGTCTGGAGGGAGCTTTGGCTTGCCTGGTCTTACTGATTCGGGAGAGATATATTTAGTGATCAGTCAGTCTTTTGGTAAGTGAAAATGACTTGTCTTTCTTGATGGCAAGAAATCATCTAGAATATATTGGTTAGTCAGTCTTTCTGATTCCTTTCTTTAGGAGATAATTATTAGAACTACTTCCTTATCGGGAAGGTAAATATGAGAAGATAATGACTTTTGGCTCGGTAAGGTAAGTATTAGAGCGACTCTTTGATCGGTAAGGCTTTTCCTTTATATTGAAGTCCAATCGATCAATCCATCATCTATTCGCTATCGCTCATGGGGAAGAGAGACCACAGAATCTATTCAATAGTAAGTAATTGATTCCCGTTTGTTGCTTCAATGGGTTTTTTCCCTCTTCCCTCGAATTAAGAGAATTCATCTATTATTATAGAACAACTCCCACTAGTCAACTTGTGTCACAATCACCCTCCACTTACTCCATCCAACCTAATACATTAACAAAGAAAGTACTGTACAACTGCGAAGCAAAAGGCACCTAAACACACCCACCTTATGAACAAAGCGCTCTCCCCCTCCATATGAGGATGATACAGAGATCGAAGTATACCGGATGGCCACAGCAGCTCATGCATCCTCCTACCCTTACTCCTTATCCTTCCTATCAGGTCCCCCTTCTGACCTATCGCCCCCCTATACCCATACATAGATATATAATCATCCCGGTATGACCCTCTTGGTTTATTACCAACCTTTACACCCTGCCGGCCTTGACCTTGCCGTGAGCCTTGACCTTTATATCCGATTACACAAAGAATTCCGATGGGCCTAGGTGTGAAACGTCCGTTCGTACTGTTGTGAGTTATGTTTCCGATAATTAGTATGGTTCCCTTTCTTCGCGCTGGTGAACCTCTACATGTGGGTGCCGCTCGTTCGGGAGTTCGCCCACATCGACTTGACTGGGAGATAAGGAAGGTTGCAGGGTGAAAAGTATTATGGTTGGAAAGAGGACGCTGGGTGGTGGCCAAAGGGATTGGTTCGGTGTATGCGACTAGTTAGTGTAACGTTTCATCCGGGTGTAGGCACGTATTTCTTCGGGGTGTGAAAGAAAACCCACTACACTACAGGCAGGAAAGAGACTGTGAACGGGCTTACCTCGCTCTCCTTTTGGTAAAGCGAGAGTTCCTCCTCGCCGTATAGCCATTTCCCGAATGAAGTGCTCTGTAACTGTACCATCGAAATAGCCGTTAGTAGGGTTTTTGAGAAAGGTATCTCCACAGATAAGTGCTATCGAACTGCCTCATCATCATAGCAGGAATCTGGGTGGGTTATTATTATACGTGTTATCGACATCAATTCTCAGGGTTTGATAACCTCCACTCTTTAAACGTACAGGTTCCCGTCTACACTTGTACGGTCTGGCTTGTAAGTCATAGCTTGTATAGACACTGGAATGACTATCTACACTCAACTTTCCTGTGCTTGGGTTGGATAAAGATAGTAATTATCAGATCGGATAGAGAGAGTAATGGCTTCCCAATTGGATTAAGCCTCCTGATTGAGAGAGTAATTACTTCCCGAAGAGTAATGAATGGCTGTAGATAGTCGAGGTCAGGGTTTCAATTGGTAAGACACTATCCATTAGGTAGGCAAGATTGAGGGTAGGAAATAGTAGGCTTGAGGGTAGGAGGGTAGGCTTGGAAAGTTAGGGTAGGCTGCCTATAGTTATAGCGAGGGTAGGCGTATACAGTTAACTCAAAAGTGCCTTCAGTGCTTGGGTAGCCAGAGTATTTCCATTCTGCACAATGATTGAATGGGAACGAGCCACGCCTTCCCTTCAGTGCCAATAAAAATAAAAGAAGGTAGGCAATTAAGGTTCCTTATTCACGTTCACGCTCTTAGGCCAGTTGTTGACACCTAGTTGTTTACACAAGGATCTGGCTTCCTTCCTGAGAAGTTCCTTACCACTACGTTAACTTATCACTTCTCTACGTCCACTCCCTTTCTTGCTCTTATCTTAAAATAAGAAATCTATCTATCTTTTCCTACCTACAGATATGAGTGAGAAACTGTGTCAAAGGCCATTTTCATGCGCTGTATTGCCACTTTCACCCTTTTCAAGTACCGTCTCGGGCGTACTGATTCCTCGTGACAGACTTCGTTTAGTGATACATCAATGACTAGTCCTCGACCTAGTGACTGTACCGTAATTAAGTCGCCTATACCGTAATGAACTCGACCTTTGGATAGTGGCATTCCTCGGACAGTCCGTGGGCCGTATAAAATATTAGGCAACTCTATCCATGCTCCATAAGGAGACCAAAGGCCCGGAGGGGATCTCATGGAATGCTGGTGACCTTCCTAACAACAGCTTTCAACGGGAATTTCTATTCAATAGTGGCAAGATATTTGTTATTTAGAAATACTAGGTCTCCGCCCACCCCCATGGGATAACCTAATGAAATGATGCGGGGGCAATGGATGACTAGCTCTTTCCTCACTAATTAATGTGGTGAGCTTTTCCAACCTCCGTGGGGCAGGCCGAACCTATCAGAGCAGGTCGCCTCTGCCTAAAGGTGAGATTCATCGGTAACTCATACAGTGATAGGCGGATGCCAGCAATGAACACAAGTTACTGGGTCAATTGAAAAGTTATGCCCAATCCTTTCCCATATACTAGACTAACCACTTCCTTACTTCCCCACTGATCTCTCTCTAGTTACCGAAATAAATATAATTATATATGTAATTACGCTTTAGCATCTACTGGGATCTCCGCTCGAATCATTGATCGTACCCTAGTTGTACAATTTCTCTTTGTATACTATATTCTTCGATCATGTTTTCGATATATATAATTATATATGTAATTACGCAAACTTGGCTTACAATTATCCGAGCTTCCTTCGCTGCGCGCATCCCTGCATCCAGGAGCTTCCAAGCTCCCCGCCCACGACACCCTGGTGGCACTCAAGTGAACGAGCTAGCGAGAAAGCAGCAGCCCTCTCTCAAGCTCAAATTGCTTCAATCCCGCCCGGCATCTTGTCTTTTCCCGCCCGCGCCGACCAGCTCTCGCCAACCAACCAGCCCACCAGAAGCAAGCCGTGTCCAGCCAGCAACTGTGCCTTCCTTCCCGGCATCTCCGTCTAGCCAGCAAGCAGGATCAATCCGGTATTCGGGTAAGCAGTATGGGTATGTGTTGAGAAGGGAGTGGGGGGGTTTCCTACTACCAATCAAGCTAGCACATCAAAGCTCTGATGGCCTAAGCCGACCCTGGTCCCCACCAATCTATCTGAGAAGAGGTAAGCATCCCGCATAATTTCAAAAGGATTATTCCCTCCGGCCATCCTACCATGGATAGAAATCCTTAGAGGTCAAAATTGAATATATAAAGCATCACTTGGAGTCCCCGGATGAATGGTATTGTCCACCCTCAAAAAGGGTGTTTCTAGAAAGTAAAAATATGAAATAAGAGAGTTTTATCAACTAGTTAGTATCAAAATATAAGTCCAGGTCTTAAGGGGGGGTAGGCGAAATAGTTAAGATCAAAAGAGGATTTCTATGTGAAAGCAAATTATGTTATATATTGAAATATACTAAATGTTTGGTTTAAACAATTATGAAACTGGGTCCCTACACCATCCATTGCTTGCTCCACCGACCCATCGCCAGTAGCATCAATGGTGGTCTCCCTTAAAAGAACCTACGTCAATCAATTGCACGCCAGGGCTCAAAGAATGAGTAAAGGCGTTTCTTGGATGTATGGAAAGCGTGGGAAGGGTCTAAAAGCAAGCACATCTGGCGGGGTTTGTCGCTCGGAAGCAGCACCCATCTGGGCACTTGGCTCCTCTGTAGGTAGAGTGGTACCGAATGGGGGTATACCTCAAGCAGAGTATAATTCAATCAATATTCCATCCGTATTCTTCGCCTAGCTTAAAAAGGGGTATGCGAGACCAGCCAGCATCGACGGGGGAGGGGGTTCTCTGGCTCAAACGACCGATCAAATTCCTTCTTCGCTCAATCCTTCCTCACCCATATGAATGAGTGAGCCATCCTTGATGGCGGCCCTTCTTAAGAGCCTTTAATGGCATCATGACTGGAGAGCGTGAATGCATATTATATATGTAATTACGCTTTCTCGAATCCAATCACCGTACTTCTCTGAATGAGAAGTCAAACTTCCCTAACCTCCGCCACGGTCAAATGGCCAATCTCGTAGGGAAAGATGTTCAAACCTCCGCCAAGGTAAGAGATAAAGGAGAAATGGATGGACCCATTAACAGACTGGGCTACTTTGCGTGGCGGGGCGGAACAGGGCGGTGTCCACCGGACGAGGAGCGAAGAATCCATGTTGCATGTTGTGGCGGAGCGGGGCGGGGTTGGTTGGAAACGAATGGATAACCGATGATCCTGTTAAGTCAGTTGAGCCAGTTGAGTAAGCCGTTGATTCCGCAGTCATTTCATATCCAGTTGATCGGGGCGAACCAACACCAATAGCATTAGAGGTAGAAGCCGAGGCAGAGGTCGCAGAGGCATATTCACCCGTTGCAGAGAGAGCAACAGTCCCACCAGCAGCCCTAAGCAATATGTTAGTAGGAAGTGGAGGCATTAACAGTAGAGGGAAGGGAAGAGGTACGAGTAGTAGAGGCCGCATAGCCTTTGGAGAACCAAAAACATCACAGTCAGGAGCAGGAGAAGCCGTATGCAATAGTGTCAATATCATAATAAGGAGGACTAACAAAAGCATGACCAATAGGAGCATGAGTTGTAGAGGGACCAAGCTGACTGAGAAAAAGAGGAGGGTGTATAGGTACTTGGTTTGGATCTAGGTTCTGTGTGAGTATAGTAGCTACTTGGCTGGTCAAGTTCTTGGGAGATGCTACAATGCTCATAATAACTAGAGAAGTAGTCTATAAAGAGGGGTGTATAGGAACCTTCTCTTATGTGCTAAGGTTAGGAATATAAAACCTAGTAGCATGATTTTATAAATCAACCTGGTGTGAAGGGGATGATCTAGTGACATTGGGTAGTGGCTGCTCTATATAAAGGGCTTAGTAGGCCATTTATTTAAGGGTAGAGTGATACATTACATACTACAGTAAGGTCAACATTATGGTCTCTATCTCTACTTTATCCAAAATAGATTGGGGTAAAGTTTCGCGGCCAGGGATATAATACTAAAACTCACTAGGTATTCTTAAATTAGGATTACCCTTAAACATAGTAGTCAAAGAAGCCTGCCTAGATATCTAAGTGGAGGAAAGGGCATCAATGGTCTATTCTAAGAAACAATCCATAGCATCAAATAAGAAATCCATGGGTGTAGGAGCCAATGTAATATGAGTAAGGCCTACTATAATATATAATTTCATAATGAGGATAGAAGTGGTAGAATTGTAAGGTGGGTTCCTATGAGGAGGTTGAACAAAAAATTGAGAGGCTTTAATCAGGTAGGAATATAAGGGCTAACTAACTAGCCAAGTAAAAAAGGTCACTCTATCCCTAATAACAATAGTGAATATACATAATTAGGAAGGAGGAGGACTATGAAAAATAAGACAACTAAGCTATTGAAGGGAAATAAACTAGCTAGAAAAACCAAAGTAAATGAAGCTTTACGTAAAGTTCACCAAAGGGTGTACATACCGCGGTCTTAGTCCCTTCCTCTCCCGGTGGTCGAGCGAGTTCCCTCCTGAAATGAAATAAAAAAGAACCAAAATCGACAAACCAGTGAATCGTATATAAGTCGAGTAATATCATAATGACTCGATATGTACGAACACAAACCAGTGAATCGTATATAAGTCAAGTAATATCATGATGACTCGATATCCCTTGTACGAACACGGATCGAAACCAACCCTCCCTTCGCCTGATGGGATTCGGGGAGGGGTGGGTAGGAGCATTCGGGTTGGATTCGGCTACCATTCCCAACTACGTACCTTCCTTTCTCGGGACCTTTCCCCAATACCATTCATTCCCGCTCACCTTCCTTTTCTTATACAGCCAAATCCCGAATCAGATTCCCAACCAATATATTCTATACTATATTAGGACCTAACCTGGGGCCAAAGAGAGATAGATATTAGGACCTAACCTGAGGCCTCGTTCGGGAAGATCCAACCACCAACAATCACCGGATAGATAGAATCCTAAGCCCCGGTGCCCCCTCGAAGTGTCTTATTTCTAAGGCATTGATATCTATTTTATTCTATTTTTGGAGTTGGTTTCACAACATTAGGTGAATGATTTAAATCATTACAAGAATAAATTAAATATAGTGGAATTACTCAAATAACTATGAAAATATGTTAAATAAAATAACACAGAATGAAAGAAATTATGTTATGGTAATCAGCATGAATTAATATTCAAAGTATATAGTATATTGTAGCATAATGAGAAGATTTTGAATTTATACATAAGTCATAGTATTCTATCATAATTGAGTAAAGGTCACATAGAATACAATATATGCAGAATAGAAAACATAATTTCAATACTGGAAATAGAGTATAGTAGACTATACTGAATTAAAATAAGTCGGGAGACTTATGTCCAAATACAGATACAGTCCAAGTAATTACTGTCTAGATATTTATACAATCTTAGGGATTCTATCCCATAAATCATAAATACATAATTCCTGTAGAAATAGTTTAGAACTATACTAAGTGAATTCCTCAAGAAATGTTGGACCAACCTGTACAATGAAATCCAAAGTTACTATGTCACTATAGGACATGCAAACTGATAAAAAAACTGTAAAACGAGACATGATGGAAATGGATACCTGCACATAAATGAAATTATAGTTATTAATAATTTTGTTTAAATTCCAAGAAGTAGGGAATATTCAAATAATAAATAGCAACAAAGGTATAGGTAATAATTAACTTGTTGACTGTTAAAGAGTAATAAATCTATATGTAAAAGAGATTTTAATATCAATCAAATGGAGAATGAGTGGAAGCTAAAAATCGAATAAATTCCTAACTAGAATCAGGAAAATTCTTACCTAAGACTTCTTCAAGAGCATACTGAGTCAAAATTTAGGAACTGTGGGATTATAAAGCTCCTCTACAAATTAGGGAATGAAAATATTAAACCTTTTTCTATATAAATTTATGCAATTCAATAAAAATAAAAAATCATTACAGGCTAGTGATTCTAATCCAAGAAAGGGGAATATTTGTACAAATAAATACATTGACATTAACCTCACACTCTTAATGAGTAAATGAACAAGTAGAAATCAAAGAGACTCTAATTATGAAGACACAAGAAAACTCGAAATTGTGAAGAGACGGTAACGTTAAGATGAGTGTAATTTTTAAATCCAAATCGAAAGAAAGCAGCCTGTGAGGTTATAACAGAGGTAACCGAGATTTATTTACTCACAAGAATTTGGAAATTATTATCTCTGAAAATAAATTAAATTCTAACCAAAATTATAAATTAAACGCAGAGACATTAGAGTAAAAATATAGAAGGGGAAAATGTATGGTCAATACTAGTTCCTACGTTACCCTATATGTATATAACAAGATAACGTACACAAAATAGTAAGCTGGTTTCTCAGAATAGAGAAGAGCCAGAGTTACAAATGGTTAGTGTCCTTTAGACGAAAAACCATAACTATATTTACGAAAGGAAGTTTAAAAATATGCTGGAAATAAATAGAGGCCCAACACATACCTGGAGAGAAATATTAATGCCCAGAATAAGTAGAATAGTTAGAAATTGCTGCGTGTGTGAGAGGGAATTTTCCTCACCCCATGAATCCTCCATGTGCATTCAAAGAACAATGAATTAGAAATTTGTAAATTAAGTTGAAACCAATCTACGAAGATGACAAAGATAACCCATAACTAAACTTGAATGTAAAACATTAGAATGAAATTCCCAACCAATACCCTAAAATATTCAAAGGCATAATAGTATTTTAGAAATACGTAAACATAGTAATTCTCTAACTTTACCTGTCGGAGGATTTACTATCATTCGTTTTGTGAAAGAATTATACGAAAATGGAAATGGACAATCTGTGGAATACACAACGTTATGGGGATGAAACCCAACGCTGCAACCATGAGAAATAATGCATATGAGTTGCAGAAATAAAGCAGTGAAATAAAAATTTCAAGTCGAAACCCGAAATAGAAATCCCAAAAATCTCAGAAATCTGCAAGTTTAAAATGATACCAAAA